>BSBK01008945.1:0-195000 GCA_027943335.1 Chamaecyparis obtusa
ATATATACATATATATATATATATATATATATATATATATATATATATATATATATATATATATATGTATATATATATATGTATATGTATATGTATATATGTATATATATATATATGTATATGTATATATGTATATATATATGTATATATATATATATATGTATATATGTATATATATATATATATATGTATATATGTATATGTATATATGTATATATGTATATATGTATATATATATATATATATGTATATATGTATGTATATATAGATGTGTGTGTGTGTGTGTTTGTGTGTGTGTGTGTACATATACACACACACATATATATATATATCTCATGAAGTCGTCAATTTTTTGATCAAAAGGACTGTTTAAATTGATGTCCATGCTATACTCACGACGTAAATACTAGTCAACCATTTGACCAAGTTTGGTTGAAATTCCGCATTGATATGTCAGCCAGGCGTGACCACCTACTAGGCTATTTTGACATTAATATGGTTGAAATTTTGACCACTATGCCAGTCGAATGTTTGACAATAAATAAACTAGTGGAAAATTTGACGAAGAAGTTTGACAACAAAAAAGGTCATTTAGTCGACCAAATTGTGTCAAAAAATAGACTAATGTGCGTCGAAAATAAGGCCCAACTTTACTAGTGTCATATAAAAGCAAGGGGAGGCTTCACCTCTATAGAAGTATCTGAGGGAAGAAGTGGAAGAGTGCCCATAAGAGTCCACTAAAGAAACAAGAAAGAGAAGCACTAGACTCTAGCTAGGGACTGAGAAACTCCAAAACTTGAAAGCATCCTTAACCAAAAATAGCCAGAGGCAAGAGAAAGCCCTTGAAATTTTTTAGCATCCAATTAACCACAACTAGAAAAATGAAACAACCAAAGGGGGGAGAAATCTCCCATCCACCACAAGACCGGAGCTAGGCTTGCAGCCAACAAAAGATCAAAAAATCTTGCAAAAGAAAGAGAGAGCATGGAATCCACATCACTGAACATTGCAAGACCAGAGCCTCTAGAAGAACTGGAGCCACACATGGCAAAAAAGCCATCCATGCACAAGGAAGATACATAACCAAGAGAAACATACATCTTCAGGGGGAGTGAAGTGAAACATGCTTTAATAAGAGCCATCCTAGTGGCTACAACTGCATAAGAAGAAACACAAAAGCATTGTGGCTCACTAGAAAGCACCTAGAATTTTGTAACGCCCACCCATAGAAAAACCCCCTCCATGGAAATATCAAATCCCTCCATAATGAAGTCTCCAACCCAAGGGAAATCAACTAGAAAATAGAGAGCCCTCCTAGAGGCAACAACCTATAAATATGAATCAAAGCAAAACAATGGCTCACCAAAAGTCCCACTAAGTCACACATCAAACCTTCTAGAGAAGGCCCAAAACCAAGAAGTGCTAAAACTAACAGAACAAGGCTAGTATACGAAAAAATCTAACTCCAAATCACATCTACCCAAAGCATCTTCGACAAAAGAAAGACCACATAAGGAAGGAGGTTGTGAATAACAAAGAAAGCAAGGAGGAGACAAAGTATAGAGAGAAAGGGAGTCTAAAAATGTCAAACCCCATTCTCCACCATGGTCAAAACCAAAAACCAACAACATCCTTGGAGTCTACATCCCCTGTAACAATAGAACATAGGGAGCCGAACACCACAAATCCCTCAATGTCACCTCTCTAAGAAAAAATGCAACATAACCTTCCAAGGAAAGATGTGTACAAAGAAAGCAACACAATCAACTTCTCACGGTAGCTAAACACCACAAAGCACAAGACTAAGATCCCCACCTAGCACACAAAGAATTCCTCCAAGCCAAAAAAAACAACAACCAAAGAAGCTAAGGATTAATGCTGAAATATGGACCAACCAAATCATACCCTCCAGATGAAGCATACCCAAAATGAGTCATGACCCAAGAAAGCCAATGCTAGTTACCCTAATCCCCTTTGCATCTTCTTCATCTACTTCATCAAATTAACCTATCTTAGAAACCCTACCACTGCTTCGCTCCATTCAAACTCTCAAAAATTATTATTCTTCAAGTTTTGTTTATATTACTAATAGTGCTATGCTTAACTCTGGTTGTTTATCTTGATGTTTAACTTTGGTTGTTTATCTTAATTTGGTCATGTGTGGACCACTCTAAAGACTTTTAATAGTACACTAATTAGTATTGTTAAATATGCTAGAAGTAGTTTGATTAGTATTGATGATGTTGATAGTAATATGAAAGGTAGTTATGATAGTATATACTTGATTGTTTTTGCTATGTGGAAGTCATTGTAACTATTTTTGATATTGGGTTTGTGTGTTGTTAATGTGCTAATAGTGTCAATCTATTGACTTACGCCCTCTAGGATTTTGTTCTAAAGGGACAACGTTCATGTTTTGTTGCTTCTAATATCAAACACATTGTGGACTATATTTTATCTTTGAACAAAAATGTGAGAAACATGGACTGACGACTGCAAATTAAAGATGGGTTTATAATTCTTTGATTCTTTTTAAGACAATTAGATTTATGTTTGTTTTTAATTTAAAGACAATTGTAATTTTGTTTGAATAATAAAATCAAAACTTAACGTAATATATTTTAAATATATATTCTAATATCTGCAAAATATCTAAAGGATTTCTAGTTGTAAGAAAATAAAATTATTATACTTGAGAAAATAATATTTTTGTAACTTTATTTACATCAATTACATATGCACATATAATTAAATCAATTATGTAAAATCAATTAGAAATTATTAAATATGGTATCGAATGGTTAATAGATATAGATATTTATATTCTTGTTATCTAATATAACACTCCAAACATGTTACTAAAATTGAGGCTAATTTTAGAAATAAATTTTCACCCAATAAATTTTTGATTATAGACAACTAACTTAAAACAACACCATATCTTAACACAAATTTATGTTAACTTGAATGAATTTATTTATAACAGTTTACTTGTGTCATAGATACAAAATAGCCTAGATTCCAAGTGTCGTGAACCTTATGAACCAAGTTGGCCTATGTACTCTATCTTAAGAGATAAAACAATACTAGCTCTACAAAAATCCTAGAGATAAAACATTAGGGAATGCCATAAATACTCATTGTCCAATGGACAAAGAATTATTTCCTCCAATTTCCTATCGAAAATTCAAAAATACCAAGAACAAAAATGCGAAATCAATAAAAGAGAAAACTATATTAAAATCTTGGAACACTGCAAACCATAGGAAAAGCAATATATTTTCCCATTGGTGTTGAAACTGAGAGGCAAATAATATAATTGTATCATTACTATATATTGTATTACAATATATAGTTAATATAAATTTTTTTATATAACATCAATTATGTTATATTATATTAATTAATGTAAATTATTAAATTTATTTTTAAAATGATATCAATAGTTTGCTATTTCAATTGATTCATAATATTTCTTTTCTAGATCATTAGATTTTATGTGGTATTTTCAACTCAAGTTCCATCATTGGTCACATTTATCGTGTTGTAAAATTATGCCAATCAAAATTCTTAAAAAAAAGATAGAGCTTGTATAGAAAAATATTACATAACCCTCTTGAAGTTGAATTCATTTTGAAATGAGATTAACTAAACTGGGCATTTTTTGCTACTTCAATCAATTCACAATAAAACAAAACATAAATAAAAAATATTTTAGTGTTACACAACTACTAGAGTGCTCCAAATTCAATTAGCCAATTAAGTTTCCTTTTCATTTTCACCCCTTGCTTTGACATGTATATAAAATGTCTTGACAAAAAGAGGACACATGAGCTGATTTTTCTCAAAATGTTGAAGCATAAACTAGGCACACAAACTATTTGGCAAAATATGGACAATCTTTCATAAACCAAACAATGACTCATATTAATTTGGACTTTACTATATAATGATCATTTTTTGAATATAACTTTAAGATAAATAACATACTATTTAGAAACTAATTATTAATAATTATTTAAAAAAAAATCCACTAAAAAGAAACCTTAAGAATATATTGCATAGAAAATTATAATTTTTTTTTAAAAAAACATATTAAATTTTTTTTCACAATTTATACTATCCGTACGTACTTATTGTACACTAAAATGCAATTGCTAGTTTATTTTCATCTAAAAAATAATAATAAACCTTAACTGACTGGAGTACCATAAACGGATACCATGTCCGGGTATCTCAACGTGATCGTGTGAAATTCTACAAACATAGAGACTACCCAATTTATAGAATTATGTAGTTCCCGAATTTTCATGGAGGTTATTCAAAGCATCCGCTCTACAAATTTTGCTCTTACCTCCAGAACTATCAGCACCAACTTCTCTGCGAAAGCAATTCCAAGGCCGAGGATATTTTATGGGTAGGAGATTTCAGTTGGGTTTTCTTCCTCCTGCAATTATATATTCATCTTGAAGTACTCAAATTATTGTTTTGATTTCTCATCCTTAGGTGCAAAGCAGTGTCAACGGATACCTATAAGAATCTCAATATGACAGTGCCACCACCTGCCCACCCAACTTATGACCTCACAGCTATAATTAGATTAGCTCTAGCTGAAGATGCAGGGCATATAGGTAATTTGATGCCTTTCTTTTTATTTCACCAACATCATTTATGCTGTTTTGAATATTTTGTGCTGAAGATTAATAAAGGGTTACTTCTTCTGTAGACACGCCGAAAAATGTGGGTTTAAGCAAATAGATTTTAAGCTTAACTATGTGTTCCATCAAGCTAGGGTACAGGGAATGCAAGATATTCAAAAGTGTACATCATGGGTAACTTTAAAGTTCCATATTGTATTTGGAAGAAGGTTTATGGAAGTAATTGTGTGTGTTTTCTTTTCTAACATCTCAAAATGCATTCAGCAAGTTTTTCTCTTCCTGATGATGGATTGCTGAGTGCAATCAGTAACCTTAATACAAAAAACACACACAGTTCCTTCCATAAACATTCCTACAGACATTTGCATAGCAAAGTAGCATGGGAATGTTAATAGGGGACCGACGGGTTGGAACACGTCCTTGTCACAAAGACATTGTTGTAACTTCAACTTTAGTTAGTCTTGATTTTTAATTTGGTCAGAACCCATATAAACCCAGGTCTTGGATCGATTCCTTATTAGATGCCAGTTTACTATTCCTTTGCATCTACATCAATTTTAATTGGGTTGCCAATAGCACGGAGCAATATACATCTAGGTCTGAAATTTGGTTGTCAACATCACTCCATTGTTTTTTCCTTGACACCAGCCATCTATCTCATGTTTGAGCAAACACATACATAACCAGTTTGATGTGAAAACGTTTGGAGTAGCACTTTTTGTGAATTAATAAACTTGGGTTTGCATGGGTATGAGCTCGCAACAACTGATGTAGTTTTTTAAAATTATATTGTCTTTTCTTTTGCCCAGTAGAGTCTTGTTTACCTTTGGCTTAGATACCATGGAAAATAGGTACTTATCCTCTCAAATTTGCCCACGGTTCACACTTGGTGTTATCTGTGGAGGTACACTATAACTAGAATTGGATGTGGTACATTACGTAATACTACATGGACATGTCTGAATATGAGATTTTGCTACACAAGTCCCACTGATTTACCACTTTCCCTATTAGATACTGCTCACCAAAACAGGTGCTTCCCCTATATGAGGATCCACTATGACCTGGTTATTAGGCCACTTGAAAAAAACAGGAGGCATCCAGACCAACAAGTGACAGAAGATGATAGTAGAACATTACAAAAGAAAGGACACTTCGATGAATGAAACAACAAATAGATGGCTAGGTAGGATATTAGCTTGAATGCATACCTGAACACTAACAAATAACTAAAACATAACCTGAAAGAAAATTTTAGAAGGCCTGTCTATATAAAGAATATAGGAAAGAAATGACACGACTATCTCACATATGCAACCCCACTCATGAACATCATTAGGGGGAGAGAGAAACAAAAATTTAATGGAGGGAGAAGCTATTTATAATCTGAATAAGGATTGATTCAGAAAAGGAAGAGTTAAAAGAGAGTATATGTGTATTCTGTATCTGTACAACACTAAAAACACAGAAACATTTTATTGTGAAATGTTCACTTACAGTGAGAATTGATTCAGATATAAGGAGACCTTAGAAGTGGCTCCATTTTGGAACACTTGAAAGGGACAAGAATAAAGAACTGGCTATGGTAAGAAACTAAAACATTCTCGACAGCCTATTTAGTGGTCGAGACAGCTGTAACATTTGCAGTCTCATGGAACATTGGGTCTAATGGACATTATTAAAATCATTTCAGTTTATAGCATTTCACTTAAGGTCATCCTAGTTGACTCATCCACAGTGGCATGAAGCATCGATGGAATATGTAACAGATATTTCTAATAACTTTTAAAAATCTTACAACATTTTAATCATGCTGAAATTCCATCCACATGAGGCTCATCTCCTCATTAACAAGTATTATAGATCACATACAGCCTTTAGCTAGGGCTGTTGTACTTCATCCGATTGAATTCTCAGATGTAAGTAGAGGTTCTTGTCTCCTTGTCAAACAACCAAGTAAACAAGATCAGTGTGTCCTGCTTTGTCTATGTAGCTCATTTACCTTCTTCATTGAGAATTTTATACTAAGTTCTTGCCTTAGGCTAAAGGAATATTTTGAGAGTCGAGACATGTGCTGAAATTTCTGCAAAGGAGGGCAATTTCCTAATTATCCAAAATCGTACAGCGTAACTCATTGAGATATTGCTATGTTGTTGCTCTTATTATTTTTTGTGTGGAATGAAGATACCATTTGGTATTATGGGTGGGCAAGCGAGTCCTCTTAAACAATTGCTTTGTGCAGAGACTCCAAGTTTGGTTCCTGTATATTCATTGCCAAAAAGAAGTTAAGCTCCACATGAAATAAATTTAATAGATTCCCTGTTCCTGAAAATGACCATCTCTTAGCTGTAATCTTAAAATACATTTTATATGCAGTTATTTAATTATATAGTAATAAACTAGTACAGCCCATATAGAATCATGTATTGTTTTTTTAAAAAGGAATTTGGTTTCCTAACAATATCAGAATTTCAAATCATTGGCATCTGACACATTCACAAGTTTCTTGTGCTTTGTTTACATGTGGTATGAAGATGCTATTTGATATTATGGACGGGCAGATGAGTCTTCTTTTGGAATAGATATGTGGATCCTATTTTGGAAATACATCATGATAAAATGTTGCAGAATCCAGATATACTTTTAAAATGTTTGCCTGTGAAAATTTCAAACTTTATTTCTCACCCACTTCAATTAGAGACTACAATTTTAGTTTGTTCACATTTGTTCTAATTCCAGGTAAATCATATGTAGTCAACCCCTGTTTTTGTGTAAAATGCCATCTAATCTTACATTTGTGTCCTGTATAGATGGAACAATTATACGGTAACACAAGTCCATATAAATCTTGATGCACACGTGCATCGTGCCTGCTCTTGATTTTGGTTTGTTTATCTTCAGTTTTGGTAGACTCGTTACAAGTTTAGTCCCTGCCAGCATGTGTTCATGGGATAAAGCAGAACTTCCTGACAATACAGTGGCAGGAAGTCAGGTAGCCATTGGGAGTTAAATGACCATCATGTTAGATGGTTGGAAGTCGTTGCTGAGAAGCTGAATGGTTTCACCTCACGCCCTGCTAGATTTATAAAGGGAAGATCGATTGCCTTTGAAGGGGGTTGGAATGGGTTGAGGGAAAGGAGAATACATGACTCCCAAGAAGCAGCCCAACGATGAAGAATAGAGTTGCAGATTGCCAGAAGGTGCAGAGCCGTCGTGTTGAAGAAGTGACTGATAGTTGGACTCGTTGGAAGTTGTGAGTCTGTTTTTCTGTGTGTTAGAAGTCCGATTCCTTGTGGAATCAAAAGGACACTGTAAAGCCCTGATAATATGAGTCAATGAAGGATTATTTCAGTTAGATTCTGCTCATTGCATCCGTTGATTCCAATCTTTGTTGTTATGTTTCTATTCACTCTGCAGCATGAATGTTTATTGATAAGATTCTTTAACTGAACTTCCTATCATTATTCTTAGGATTCTCCCCTCTACAAGATTCTGTCATTCTGCTA
This sequence comes from Chamaecyparis obtusa, assembly GCA_027943335.1. Classification (NCBI taxonomy): domain Eukaryota; kingdom Viridiplantae; phylum Streptophyta; class Pinopsida; order Cupressales; family Cupressaceae; genus Chamaecyparis; species Chamaecyparis obtusa. The sequence goes on from BSBK01008945.1 coordinate 8,165, forward strand.
TCATGGAATCAAAACAGTGAATTTCAGTCCCTGGATGTGTTTCTATTGTCTTTTGAGTTTCTGTAGCCTGTGAGGGCAGAGTTATTTAAGTTTCGTTTGTGATTATGAAGATTGTCTCCATCAAATCTGTATCCGACATTTTTCTCTGATTAGTAGTGGTTCAATGCTTTTGCATTGAATTTTGTCCTCACAGTGGTGATCTTCTTTTAACCCTTCAAACCCCTCCTTGGAAAGGATAAATTATAATAACTCTAGCAGTGATTGCTTAATATTATATAGAAAAAGAAAAAGAAATTTAAACGCTAAACCAGAAAATTATGAAGAAAACAAACTTCTCAGCATGATACCTTAATTCTTCTTCCAGAAATGAAAAACAGTTTTACAATATGGACAGGTAAAGACGAAAAAGTCAAAATGGTCATGCCTAACATTCGAAGTCAAATGGCCATGTCTAACATTACTACAAAAAATCAAGTGAACCAGCTTGGTCTATGAAAGCACAGAACCAATACAGTACTAAACAAAATCACTGACCAAATCAGCTATAGGGGCCTTGTAAAAAGTTTTCCTTAACTGATACTTGTACACCTGACTCTCAGAAGGATTTGCTAGTTGCCTGGGAAACATTCCAAAAATCTCCCCTGAATGATAATCTGCATATTATCAACATGTAGGACATGCTCTTGACAGTACAGTGCCATATTGATGTAATTCTGGCCAGTAAGTGCACAATTTGTTGTACATTTCCCAGTTCTTCTGATTGTTAAAGCCAAGCTACAGAAACCTCTTGATTCAGGCATATGTTCCTCCAAATTCTTCCCCAGCAGGATAATGTTGTCATTAGGAAGGTTGAGGAGTTTTCTTTCATTACTGAATTAGAAACCCTAGAGCTAACTTTGTGAATGATGTCCTTTGTAATGGAAGCCCTGGTATCAATTGCCATAGAGTTATTTAAGCCATCCTCACCCAAAATGTCTTTAAATGCAGGGTTGCAATGTCATGGATACAAAATGTTTTCTTTGGGTGGCAGTTTAAAACTCCGCCACAGTAAGGTGAATCCCATGCCAAATACTCACACTTGATGTTTGCAGAGCAGAGAAGACAAACTCACAACAAACTGTTGCGAAGAAGCTCCTGCCAAATTTTTTTGCAGCAGAAGCAATGACAATACAAAGGGAGGGAAGAGATGATGTGCATCAGAGCACCACATACATAAGGTCATTTGACATAAAGTAATTGGTCTGGAGAATTTGCCATCCCCAATAAGTAATGATAATTCCTATTATTGATAATGAATAGGAGGCAATCCAAAAGAAGGGTTGATTTTTACTTGAAAAGAAAGGAAATCCCGATCTGTTAACTATTATGGATGGCAAGCTTGATAGTGCATCAATTACATATACAAAAAGGTCATCAATACTAGATTTCTTTAAGCAATGTGATACTCAAAAAATGCAAGCAAAAACATTATCACCACAAAACTCCAACACATTGGAAGTAAATTAAGACTAGATCTGCTCTAGAAAAATCCTTTTGTGGAAGAAAACTCCAACAAATTGGGAGTAAATTACTCACTTCAATCCATGATTCCAATGACAATATAGGTCTTAAGCATTTTGTACTTTCTTCTATCCTAACCATAACAGAATTCAGTCACTAAGATCTCTAGCAACACTCTCTAATAGCTCATCATTCTGTTGTGCCCTAAGCATAGTCTAATTTGGAACTATGGACTGCTTGAATCCACTTGAAATTCCAATGACATATCCTCTAGTTACCCTGTTCAGGTTTACAATAGCATGTTATTTTTTACAATACATAACGAAAGAAAATAAAATGCTACAGGCCTTTTTCTGTTGCACAACAAAATTTTCACTTATCATTAGGAGCAATTACAAAACTGCCATGGCTAATTGTGAAACCATCACTTCCTTCTGAAGAAACTACTGCATATCTGGATGAAAATTCCTTGATGATTACAAAATTTCCATCTGTTGGAAACTGACAGTTTTATCCAGAATCAAGGACCATTTTTTCTCAATTTTCTTTTCTGCCCAATTTTTCTCTAAGATGTCCTATACCATCCTAGACATTCTCTAGTATCTAAGTATCTAACCTGGCCTCAGAACGTCTTCTTCCTTGTTACCATGAAGTCAAGTCAATGTTTTTGTGGACCAAATCTCCCCAATACGTATGCTTCTGGTCCCTAAAAGCTACAAAGATTTAAAGTAAGAAGGATACTCCTCTTGATAGATGACATGGCTGCCATCTAACCTTACTCCACTCCAACCAAGATCTTGGAAACCTTTTGTCACCAATTGTTTGATTAGTGATATAATGTCAAAAAGCTTGAATATGAAGGAACTTGATTGACTTTTGTTTACTTTTCCCTCCATCCTTTCCCATGGAGATTTAGGAGCCCTATAGGTAGTTTTTTTCTGACTTGGTAAGAAAACAGCATAAAGCTTTGTCCCTCCTTGATGAGGTAGCACTTGTTTGGCCTACAACAATAAACTACCTTCTTGTCAAAAGATGTATGGAATCCAAACACATCCAAAGGAGCAACATCAAACAACAATGTAATCACCAAACTTAGGGTTGACAACAAACATAAATCTAGATTGTCTAGCCACAAGAAAATCAACACCTCCTTTGATCTAACATCAAGCATAAGGCTTGGGGTGTCAATAATTTTCTAGACCAAAATTTCCAATCAAAACTCTTGAGAAATGAGGTTAGATAATGAATGAGAATAAAAAAATTGCATCAATTTTTGTTACATTTTTTAGACCATGGTAAACAAATTTTGTGCAAAACAATTAACCCTAACAACAAAGTAATAAAAATGAAAAATTCCAATGAAAACAGTAAACCTAAGTATGCTAATCTACATACAAACATTGCTGAAAAATGAACAAAAACTCACAAGCCTGAACCTTTTTAGCATTTTAATTTGTCTTGTGCAAGACAACACAACATGGAACAATGTGTGAGGTAAAACCTCACTTCAAATTAGAAGGGGAAGCTGTTTGGATCTATCTAAACCTAAAACAAAAGTAAACTAGACTAAAGCTATAGACAAAATATGCAGATATACATACTATATAAGATGTCACGGTGAGGGACCGCATAATTGAAAATGATGAAGTGTCTATGTTTTTGCTTTGGATGCATTCACTTGACTGTTGAAAATTGTGCCATACAACAAGATTTTTCAGATATGAAAGGCTGAAAATATCTAAGCATGAACAAAGACAACAGCTTCCTATTGACTAAAACAAAGATGTGCTACAAACAAGATTTTGAAGGAATAACCTTTTGAACAAGACATGATTCCAAGAAAAATTGCCAAGGCCTAAGATCCCTTATGCATTTTGGCCTTATTTCTCCCATCATTTATAATCTAAGTTGCCAATCTTGGTTTTGATTCAGATTTGGGTTCGGATTCCAATTCCCGCATTCAGCAAAAAAAAAATCTGGGCAGGTTCTAGTACCACGGGTATATATATATATATATGTATGTAAGTATTTATGTATCTATGTATGTATGCATGTATAGATTCATACATGTAATATGTTCAATGTTCATTCATCATTGGTTCAAAACTTCAAACATATAATAGTAATAATAATAATAATAAGTTAGAAGTGCGATACTCATAAATTCATAATTGACAATAAAATTATAAATAAATGCCTCATATATCATATTCATACTTTGCAAAAGTCTCAAAATGTCATTACACAATGAAAATTTAAATTACAAGACATATTAGTCCTTTATAGCATTCACCTTCGAGACAAATGCTACAACTGTAGAACAAAGCAAAAATGGTGAAAAATGCTTGAGAGATGAATGAATGATCATCAAATGGCCAAATGCATGCTTTATTGGTCAAAATTAGGGCTTAGATGCTTTTTAGATTAAAAAAATAAAAAAATGGAATGAGGGGCCCTTTTTGGTCACCCACAAACTTGGATTCCCATAGATTCCTCTAGATTTTGTCTGGATTCCGGCCGTGCATATAGATTCCTTCTGGTGTAGGGAATCTAGATGCCCGACCGGAATCCGGGCAGAATCCAAGCAGAATCAGGATCAAGCTCGCGTTGTTATTAGGATCCGGGCCTAAACAGAGGGATCTAGTAACTTAGTTTATAATTGATTCAAGATAGTTTATAATGGGTCTCCCTTGGCCAAAGTTCAAAGTGTGGCCCTTCACCATCGCCCATGTGCTTATCATGTGTTGCAAGTCACAAAGGTCCTACAAATTCCAAGTGTGGAGGTTTTCTATTCAAATTCCAGAATCCAAACATTGTGCTGAGTTTCAGAAATTTGGTTTTTCTCATCCTAGCACACCTTTCCCTCAAGTCCCCTTTTTCCCTTGTTTTTGTTGGAGTATTAGACTTTCTCTTATCAACATGCTTTTGGTTAGATCCCTGCATTTTGACACTTAACACCAAGTTACCTTTTGGAGTTTCGATTTCGGCCATTTGTTTACTTGCATACCTTATGGTATTGGTTGCTTGACATTCTCAATCCCCGACTCTCGACATTTGCCTCTCTATATTTTATTAGAGTTGTAGATGTGGGAATAAATTTAAATTGGCACTTTTGGCATAGGTTATTAAGTATTCCCAACTCCTAGTCCCTAATATTTTCCATTGACTTATCTTGTCAGTTATGTGAATTTGAGCGTATCCTTACTTGCATGCCTTGTGGAATGAGTTCCTTGGTTTCCTCGACCCTTGACTCCTAATATTCCTTCATGTATCCTTTGGGAGTTGATCATGCAATGATACATTTATTTGTTTGGTTTAAGCATGAGGTATGGTGCGTTTGATTCTCAATCCTTGACAAGTGGTATGTATCTTGTGGCATCCCCTAACCCCACCTCCCAATATCCTCTTCATATATTTTTTCAAAGTTTGTGATGTAGGAGTATTTTGATTTGCTTGTCCCTAGAAAGAATTATGAGGTATCTTTGATTCCTGAACCTCGAAACTTTGCAACTCCTAAATTTGGCATCATCCACTCTCACCTATCTACTTACATGATCCAACTTGCCGTTGATGAACAAATTTGATGCCGCAACTATTCTAGAGGTTTTCTTGCCTAAAAATAGTTATCTCAACAACGCAGACTCACATGCACCTTCAAGAGATGGATGAACACAAGCAATGGCATCGCTAATGTGGTGGTTGAGTTTCAACTCCTGATGGCCTTTTTTCCTGTTCAAGCCATCAATCTTGTGGATTTTGCGAGATATATACTTGCCTTACATGCCACATTCATGGCTTGCAATTTTTGATTCCTGAAGTGATAAGGCAACCAACAAAGGATCATATATGCCAAATCATTTTCTAGATATAAGGTCAGTCATTTTCTGTCTTCCACAAGACTGTAAATCAAAGAAATTCCTACGGTTTCAAGCCCTACAAATCTAATTGCCATTAGAGAAACATCTTTTGTAAATCACAAAGTTAATATTTTTAATTTTTCTTGTAACTCAATGTCTCCATAGCTCCATTTGTAGATTTTCAGGGGAATTTTATCATAGGGTTTCCTCTTGGCACATGTGTGGGTATGGATATATTAGTGATCAGATGAATGAGACAACTTTCTAGGTTGTTAAAAGCTCTATTGTCTTTTCCTTGTTACATATGGATTAATGCAGTTTGGAGATGGATTACTCAGTACGTCTATTTATTTGATATCAATATTTGTGGTGTATGTTTGTGCACAACTCATATTCCTTTTTGCTGTCAATGAGTTGTCTCTCACGTTGCGTTGTGACCCTATAACCCAATGGATAAACAGTTGTCCTTAAGGTGATGATCCACCATGCACCTTAAATCGAAAACATCATTCACTTGTAGATTAGGAGCAGGAAGTAGTTTCAGTCTTAATTGAATTGCATTTCAGACCTCTTTTCTGGAAATCAATTTTCATGTTTTTAAATTTTTTTGTAACTGCTAAATTAGAGGACATGGAGGTAACACCTGCAGTTGATCCATGGCAACTGCAAACTGTAGCTATGTGCTGAATTTAGCTATTCCCCGTTAAGGATGGAGCATTTAAGTATGAGATTTGAGCAGACAAAAGAAATTTTTTGTTGGAAATAATATCTCACTTCACAAGTAAAAGAATAATGGATACAGGAGAAATTCACGCACCTCTTCAAATAGACAATAGCATTGTTAGTATTGACAAATGCCCAGGTCTTCTTGATCCTAAGGTTTTGATATCCTTATAGAGGCCAACCTTGATAGTGATCTTGTTGAATGACTTGTGAGAGGCTCTGGCCTAGGAGCTTCATTATCAGCACCTGAAGCCTTTTAGTGTAGCTATATTCATAGCAGCAAGAGTTATTGGCTATGTCTAATTTTTTGGAACTTTGTACTTAGTTTGTAGGTTGACTAGGTACAGAGTAGATTGTAATTGAGAATTTGAAAAGTATAAGCATCTAGTTATTATTTATGCAGTATGAAGTAGATTGTAATCTATGCATGTGATCAGTGATATGAACATTTATGATAAAAGATCTGTAATGCACAATTGATGAACTAGACTCAATTTTTATTTTCTTTCTATATCTCCATGGTATTGAAATGCCTTTAAATTTCAGAAACAGCAGGTTCTTCTCCCTTCTTTGCATTTATTTATAAAATCCGATTTTTTCCCCAAGAGGTTTTTGTTGCTATTAATGTATATATGATCTTGGAACCACAGGAGACATATCTTGTTTGGCAACCATTCCAGTTGAGCAAGAAGCAGAAGCACATTTTCTAGCAAAGGAAGATGGTGTAATTGCTGGAATTGCAATGGCAAACATGATATTTAAGGAAGTGGATCCTCAGTTGAAGGTAGAAACATTTAGCTATACTAAATAACTGATTTTATAGTTTACATTGTCACTCAATATCCCAATGTATGATGAGCATCACGTAGATTTTACTGATCTTTTATGATGCGTTTTGCAAGGCAGGTTGAGTGGAGTCGGAACGATGGGAATAATGTGGAGAGAGGTCTACAGTTTGGCTCAGTATATGGTATGTTGTGTTTCTGGTTTTCCTAGTGATTGTACACATAAAAGGAAAAGTAACATTGATTGTCTAACAACTGGTCTGCAGGCAGTGCCAGGAGCATTCTTGTGGCAGAAAGAGTTGTCCTTAACTTCATGCAGCGAATGAGTGGAATTGCAACTCTTACAAAGGTACGATTTCTTTTCTTGATTTATGTTCTGTTATCCAAGATAGCATACATCATCATTGTTCAGTGTCAGACTGTGCTTTGAAGAAGATGAATTCTTTCATTGGACATTTAGTTTGTAGAAGTCAATGTGGTTTTATAGGAGATCATGACTACCTTGGTCTTTTAATCACTGTGAGTGCTAATTATTTTGGTCACATGTTTCAACCTTTTGATTTACACTATCCTCTATGTCAATTCATTTGATTTTGCATTGGGAGTTTTGCAATAACCTTCTCTTAATGGAAAAAGTGAAGCACTTGAGCTGCTAAAAGGCAAACTTATAAGCTAAATATTTCTGCACTATTCATTGAAATATTTAATCTTGGATGATTAAATCTGTCTTCTATATGGCTCCCAATGCAATGCTTAAATATGCATTATGCAAAACAGCCTGTTTGACTGTTATTTTGTCTTCAAACTACAAGTCTTTGAGTTATATCTGTATCTGTTTGGGCAGGCAACAGTTTGTTTGAATGCTAATCTATCTTCAAACTACAAGATTTTGAGTTATATCTGTATCTGTTTGGGCAGGCAATGGCTGATGCTGCAAGGCCTGCACGCATCTTAGAAACTAGGAAAACTGCACCTGCTTTACGAGTGGTGGACAAGTGGGCGGTATGTTCTTTTGTCGTAAACTTTAGGACGAGCATTTGGAAATAACTCTTATTATTTCAAGTTAAAAGAACAATGATGTTTACCCTTTTGCTCTTATACCATACTTAGCATATTGAAATATGAGATCAATTTTCATTTTGAAATATTAAATTAATATTGAGCATATTGAAATACAAGATTAGTTTTCATTTTTTAATGCTAGATCAATCTTCTTCTTTCAAGATACTCAGGTATTGATAGGAGGTGGAGAAAATCACAGGATGGGACTGTTTGACATGGTAATGCTGAAAGACAATCATATTTCTGTAGCTGGAGGAATCACTAATGCCATCGCATCTGTTGAGCAATATCTAAAGCTGTACAATCTTCACATGCCTGTAGAGGTAATATGTAATCTGTTATCTCACTTGCAAATCTGTTACCTCTCTTGCTAATCTGTTACCTTTCTTGAGAGGAATGTTCATAGCATGCGCACAAGAAGGGGTCCAATAAATGGCAGGTAGATCAAATTAATCTACCTGCTGGTATGCTAACTTGTGTTGCATCAGTAATCACTTGCACTACATTTCTAGGGCTGTCCTAATAAATGGCTTGTCTTGGGATCTGAAATTGAAACCCAACATCTTTGCATTTACATTAGCAATCAATATTCCTCAAGAAGTAAGTCTAGCTAGGTGGCATCCATTTGGCTATCCTCTCTTTTGTCCAATGTTAAGAATTACTTTTTTCCAAAAGTGTGGTTCTCAATCTTGTCTCTCAAAGATCCACATAACCAAGTCTTGCTTAATTTGTCAATAAAAAGTTAAAAACCTTGTACAAAGGAGATTGAGCAACGTGGAAAGGATATCACTACTAATTAGAATTTAGCAACAGTCTCATCTGCAATCTCCCTTGATTACACATCAAACATATCTGTGATTGGGTTTGGTGATGATGAATTAGCAGCTTTGAATTTCCCCATTTGAATCCACTGCACTCACCTCAAAAGATGAAAGTGAGAGGGTGTATGGTTGAACCTCATGCTGTCCTATCCGATTATCTCCCAAATGTTTCCCTTTCAGGAAATGTTAAGAAAACATTGAGGGTGTGCCCTTGAGGAACATTGATTTTCTTTGATGGCAACTTAAAACATTTCATTTAGTGCTTTGATGCCTACCAAAGCAAGTGAGCTTTCAACTGCTAAGGATGAGTAGAGGTGAGGTGTAGAAGTATTGTGTAGCAATTTCTGTTTTTTATTAGAAATCCTGGCTTATAGTTTCCTTTGGTGTGTTGGACATCTAAAATGCAGTTTTGATAGGTTCACTACGAAGTCATAATTGGGAAAGGAAATAGTAATCTAGGAGATCATTTGTTGACTGATTGTTCTTCACACCAATCTGTTCATTAATTGATTTAATTTATGATTATTGTTTTCATGTGTTGAGAGATCTTGCCTATTTTTCTTATAAAATATACAATTGGATATGAAAGATGATGTATCTATAAGATTTAAAGAAAATGATATTATTCTGTATTCTAATTGTACACATCCTTAAATTTACTGGTGAAGGTTGAAACCAGAACTTTAGAAGAAGTAAAGGAGGTTTTGTCGTATACTGTTCAAGGAAGATCTGTGGTAACACGTATAATGTTAGACAATATGATTGTTCCACTCCCCAATGGAGATGTTGATGTGTCCATGCTTAAAGAAGCTGTTCAATTGATCAATGGAAGATTTCAGACTGAGGTAATAATTTTCTTCTTCATTTTACTTTCCCTATCCCATATGCTTGCAGACAAATGACACGATTCTCTGATTCCAATATTGACATTTGGATGTTTCTCAAAGTTGCTCTTTAAATGGTAATGATAAAAAAATTCTTCTATAGTTTTTAACTTTGCTTACAACAAGTATAAAATTGAGAGAAAGATAAATGTTTTGATGATTTATTATTTCAAATGGTGCCTTAAAAAAGGAAATACAAGACGAACAACTGTCCGTTCAAATGACAGTTTCAGAACTGAACTAACTAAAGTTTCAAGACTGAACTAACTAAAATATTGTTATTGCAATATGCCAACATTCTCTCCACCCCCACCCCTTATTACAATAATTTGAACATGAGTGGAACATTACAGGGGTTTTGAACCCAACCCTTTTGGAGACTGATGAAGCACCTTCACGAATTTTACTCGCTCACCGAGAAAACACCAAATTGATTGCACCAGTGGATCTCCTGACCTTAGAACCTAAAATTGTCTGCACACATTAGAGAGCATAAAAGTGTTCTCACTCTCCATGTATAGTGAGACTCATTTCCTCTTAAATTCCTTATCTCCTCTAAGTGTGTCTAATGCCTCCTCTAGTGCTGCACGTGAGACACCTTTTCTCCAAAAGTCCACATCTCCTCTGAGTGTGTCTATTGCCTCCTCAAGTGTTGTGGAAACAATCCCTCATTTGCTGCACAAATTACCAATCGACTGTTTGCACATGAGATAACTTTTCTTACATAAGTTCACATATCTTCTGAGTGTGATTAATGTCTCCTCAAGTGCTCAACAAATCATCAACCAAAATGTGAACACACCAAGTGCACCCACAAGAAATCTTGTCCCCCTTGCTCCTTGAAGGGATAACCATGATGTTAAGCCCTTTCTTTTCTTCAGGGACACAAATAGGGTGCTTCTCATGCAATCAAATCATCTCTAAGCAAGAAGCTAACTTGGGATGATAAAAAACCTCTAGCCTCCATTGCCTCCAGCCTCCGATAGGATCCTTGCAAACACTCCAAAGCACAAATATCTCATCAATTTTTGCACTGCGAGGTGAGATGTCATTGTCAAATGAGTCATTTATATGCACTGCAAAATTGCAAAAGCATGTTTTATCTTCAGTTGCAGTAAAAGTTGTATTTTTCTTCAATTTTCAATCGATGAGATCTTTGGCCCGCTAAATGCAATTCATCCGCATATGTCCAATTTTCTAACAATAATAACATTTAAATTCTTTCCTTGTTGAAATGTTAGAATTTTTCTTAGCAAGTCAAGCACTTCCCTCAACAATTAAATGACTCTTGTCAACTCTACTTCATCAATTAGAGAAGAAAATATAGTTTACAAACTGGGATCATTTTGTTCAATGTAAAAACAATATGATCAAAACTTGAAGGCATACTACTTAGTAAGATTGCCTTGGCATCACCATTATCAACTTTGGAGTTTGCACTTGCAGAGAACGAAATGTACTTATATGTTGAACACTATTGTTTGCCTCCTTCATCTTCAACCCAAACAATTTCTGCTTTATGGACATTTTAGCACTTGAAGCCTATGAACCAAATGAAGTGTTAAGCTCATCTCATATTTCTTTCGATGTCTTCATTAGCTCAATGTGATGCAAATATGCATCTGATAAACCAAGACCAATGAATGTTGTGGCCCTACTATCTTTAGCCATCCATTTGGTTGCTTCATCTGCATCTTGTGGCTTTTTAACAATTTCACTCACAATGTTGCACAAATCTTTCTCAATTAAAAACAGTTGTATTTTAATTTGCCATGTGTGAAATTTATACCCTTCAAATTTTGTAGTAGTAGTTAATTCTTACATTTACACCAACCTGGAACTCCAAATTTCTTCAAAATCTTGTGTCCTTATACCTCCTTAATAGATATATAAATTAATATTTTGTGCAAATTTAATTCATACATAACTTTTGAAATGTGTTTCCACTGTTCTTTCATTATTTGGCATTCTCCAATCTCATGCCACCTTGGATAACTTCATCAAATCAATACCACAAATCTCAGTGCTCACAATCTACCCAATTTCTATCACATCCTTGTTGCTTGTTCTGCAGGAAATGTAGGCATGCTGTCAAGGCTGCCTTTCTCAGGTTTCTGCAAATTCATATCTTGTGATGTCATTTAAAATGCACCTTCCTACTTTGTAGATTCTAATGCCTTGCTAGACACCTTTGAATACCATTCAAATCTTGAAGATGAAATAGTAATTGTTCTATGATTGAGCCTATCAAATTCCTCGGATTGGTCTCACGCCATCATATTCGCATCTACAACCACTGCTTCACATTTCCAGGTTGCATACTTCGAAGAAAATCATTATTAGGGTACTTTGAATAAAATATCATATATTTGCTCTCTTGCGCTTCACTTTTAAACTAATAAACTCCAATTTATTCTGGATCAGTCACTTCAATAACGAAACCTATGAAGAAAATGCTTGCCCATTATACATACCATATAAAAAGATAAACCATTGAGATTCCATATTTGTTCAATCATTATCAATGCGTCACAAATTTTCAGCCGTCACTTCCATCACTTCCTCTTCCCAAGAATTCAGGGATAAAGTAGTCCTGGGAGATCATTCAGATGCATCCCAATTTTGCTTCTTTTTACTCCTGTGAATATCTGCTCGTTCCATTGCAGGTTAGAGAACGGTTAGAGAACAATGCAAAGTGCAGTCACTCACAGGTGCAGATCACATTCAAATGCGACTTCCATAGATGTCTCCTTAGATTGCTTCAACAGTCACCAGCAAATCACATTTACAGGCGCCCAAGAGAAATAGATGGCTCTGATACCATATGTGAAAGAGAAAGATAAATGGTTTGATGATTTATTATTTCAAATGCTCCCTTAAAATAGGCAATAGAAGAAGAACAACTGTCCGTTCAAATGACAATTTCATAACTGAACTAACAAGAGTTTAAAAACTGAACTAACTAAAATATTGTTATTGTAATATGCTAACATAAAATGCTATACGCAGTGTTTTTGTTGGTTAAAATACTAAGGATTCACCATATCTCATAAAGTGAATAGGAAAGCATCTTCATCTATCTATGTGTTACTTAACTCTAAGGGTGGTGTCGCATTGGGAAGCTTAAGCTTCTGTTTTTGAGGAAAAGGAGGTCCTATGACTATTTTTTTGCTATAGGATTTATTTGGAATCTTTTCCTAGAAAGTACATGGGGGGGCTTAAGCTTCTATTTTTGAGGAAGAGAAGGTCCTATGAATAACTTTTCTTTTTTCTACGGGACTATTTGGAATCTTTTCCTAGAAAGTAGAAGCTCCTATTTTTTAGTATGCAGGTGAAAATTGGGTGGGTCTAGAAATTGCCCCACCAGCTTAGGAATGTTATCTGCCACTTGTCAAACATCTATGTCTAGATTTTTATTAAAAACAATTTTGGACGGAAAATAATTTTTTTAGCTTGTTTTTATTGTTGCACAGAGAGGTACTGTATTCATGAGACCACCAACTTCCTTCAATTTTGGAGCTTTAACTTTTATGCCAAACTTGACTAAAAGATTAATGGAATCAGCAACTTTAAAATATTCCTAAAAACTCTCAAGAAGCTCTAGCTCCATTTTTTAGGAAGCCCCACCCTAAGGTTTATTAAATCTGTTGGAAATATGTACTGAGAATCAGCATCTCTTTAACCATCAAAGCTAGGCTTCAAAAAATGGAAAGATTATCTCTGAATGTTTGTATGTTGCACAGATAGCAGTCTCTTATAGATATGCAAAGTGCCTTAGAAACTCTTTATTCTCATATGAAGGATGAGGAATTTTCATAATTGTATATTCTTTATATGATGTATTGACAATCTGAGTATAAGACAACAGACAATTGTTTTTTGTTCTTTGTACAACTTTCAGTAGTTTTGAGGATGTAACTATTTGTCTTTCTATTTATCCATTGGATGAATCTAGCTAAATCTCTTGCAATATACATGTCACTGCAAGGTTACTTTTGGCTACTGAGTACTGGGGCATTTCTATCCTTCTTTTAAAACTTAAATGCTTTGAAAATTGAAATATTGGTTTACCTCTCAGGGAACTTACATGAATGTGATGGATGATATTATTGGGAATATTTGGCAACAGAATGAGAATTTGGGCTTTTAAAGCATTGGAAAACATTTTTACATTCAAACTCCCCTGATTAATTAATACTCCAAACTGCTTTGTTGGTGCAATTCAAGTAATTGATGATCTAGTCATTTCATTTTAATTCATTGGGTATATATTTGATGCCCTAAAGCTTTTAAACACTCGTTCAATTTTTGAAAAATTGAACACTTCAGTGCTCTGTAATAGCCCGCCCTTATTCTGTCCTGTTTTTCTGATTGCTGGTCTGAATCTTCCGACTTTGTTTCTGAATGCTTCAGTTTGGTTTTAATGAGTTTTCAATGTGTAGATGTTTTTTCCATGATCTGAAGCAATCATAGAAACGTTAAACATAAGAAATAACAACAAATATATGGACTGGAATTAAAATCAGAAGTCATATAGTTCTGAACAGCAAGGTTTTCTTATTGGATTCAATGAGTTTCAAGACAATGACATACCCGATTGTTGCCTTCAATGTTATGATGCATTAAATGCCAATCAACAAGGTATGGATGCTGATTACAAATCTGAATATAAATCTGATTTTTATGGCAGACCTGAAACAAGGATAAGGCTGTCCCAAATGTCAGAAATGGCTCCTTAAATCACCTCCAAAGGTTAGTGCTAGGTCTCCAAGGTAAGTGCCTAAACCCTTTGTACAACTAGAAATGAAATTCTATCAAGCCCTTGCTCAAACAAATCCAAACCCTTTTGAACTGAAGTCTGATATAAAGTTTGTCATGTCTGAAAGACAAATCTCATTGATGATAGATGCCAACAATCACATAAAACCCAAAACCCTTCCAAAAATTTCCGTTCACCTCCAAACCCTAGCATTCCAAGTTGTCAAACCCTGCAAAGAGATTTCTAGTAGAAACCTCCAACAATTTGAAATGAAGCACAATGGTGAATTCTAGATGAATTCACACAAAAGATGAACTTGGGTTTCTGTCCAATTCACTGAGAAACTCCAAGGGTTTTCGTCCTTAGATTTCGTTTAAATGAAAGCCAAAGCTCTCAAGCTTTTTAGAGGGAAATAAAATAAGCCAAGTATATGAAATGACTTCCTCAAATCTCCTTTTATAATTCTATCATGAAGTTTTTAAAAAACCATATTTAAATTTTCCACTTTTAATATTCAAATTTACTCACAATTGGGAATAATAATAAAATGTCCCCTTATATAATTTTAGTTAACTTAAATTCACTTTATGAATTAATTGTATATCTACCCTATATCTCTCAATATTAGTGCCTATCACCATGAAACACTTTTTTAAGTTATTTAAAACCTTATAACTCCATAGTCACCAAAATAAAATCACCTTATGAAAACGACTTAAAATCATTTAACCCCCTTTATGTCGTCATATCATAAAGTCATTTAATATAATTAATATTATTAAAGTTAAACTTTATTTAACTTAAATAATTTAACTTAAACCATTGATAATTTAACTTGATATGCAGTCCTGAACTTTTACTTGAGTTTTTCAACATCTATATGCTGGAATGATCACACCAGTTCGGCAACTAAAGGCAGCTAGCGATTGCTCCAAATCACAGTCAAGACTTAGCACTTAATGGCTGTTACGAATTATATACTTCAGATCTGATGTAAATCGCATTTCCAGTTTACACCATGAATTCGCTGATCCAATTGTTTGCTCATTGATGAACTCACTGACAACAATATTCGCTCCTCTATAGCTGACTAAAATATGCACATTAATGGCAAGATTTTGCTCCAGCATGAGGATGAATTCGATCCTATAATACATGATGGATTTCGCTCCAGCACTAATGAATTCGCACCAGCCTGTTTATAGCAGATCCAAACTATAAATCTCTGCTATAAATATATATGCAGATCGCATATAATTTCCAGTCCTTTGATCCAAACATCTTGCCCTTGTTATTCGCTTTCTATTGCTGCTCTGATCATGCAGCAAGGACCGAATCTTAAGGGGAGGAAGGCACGTTATGTTTTCTGTGTCTCCTCTCCAAGATTCACACCAATATATATATGTGACAACAAAAATTACACCCTCTTCTAAGAGAGCCGACCTGGCCTATCTAGGGCCCTTAATTTAATTGTCAATATATATATATATATATATATATATATATATATATTTATAATAATATCTTCATTATTATAAAATCGTACAAGGGTATAATTAATAAATAATTATTAATCCTATAGTCCAGTTTGATCAAAGCCGACAGGCTATAAATATTAACAATATGTATCTTCCATATTGGTGATTAGTAAAATATCCAATACCTTGGAGTTTAGACAGCATCATCTTCCAGGCATTGTCTATAAACTTGTTTCTTACTTCACAATGGCCTACCTTGTTATACTTGAGTTTGTTGCAGGTTTATGTAGGCAATGTTTCTTTACATGTCTCATTTTTTAATAGGTAGAAAGGCACTAAAAAATCTTAAATAGACATCATTGGAATTACTGCACTGACAAGCTGAAGAAGCTCTCAAAACTCAGACTACGCTTCTCAAAAGATTAAAGTTTTACAGTATGGAGAACCAATAGCTGCTGTAACATGTATGGCACAGAAACCAAATCAAAGCTGTGTATAAAGGTCAGAAATTGTAGACCAGCAGCAATCAGTAATTATTTGTCTTCCTTATTCAATGCTTCTTCCTTGAATCCATCTGTTTTAGGAGCAGATTCAGTAGGTTCCTGTTAGAGTTTGACTGAGACTTCGTAAGTTTTGTTGAAACAGATTCCTTAGGGCCTAGGAATATATAGGGGGTCTCTGGTTTTCGCACTGTGACTGAAACGTCTGTGTTAGGATGTTAGCCTTTGGAGGATAGGTTGTTTCATTTTGGTGATGTTATTGTCTTTTCTTCTGAGGGTGTTACTACTGAAGAAGCTCTAGTTACTGTGTGAGGTGCAATTAATGAGCTGAGCATGATTGTGTTGCATATGTTGGGCCTGTTGGGAAGTAAGAGTTTGACTTTGAACAAAGCTAGTCATCTTATGGGCAATAATTTCTGTGAGCACTTTCCGTTTGCTGGTTGTCTGAGAGCTTTGAGGTTAGGGGAATTTTGTTGTTTAAGGAGGGTGGAAAGCTTCTGTGCTTAATGGAGGATATGTTGGGCCGTGGAATGAAAAGCTGAAATTCTATGAAGAGAGGATGAGGCTTCTTTGGTGGAGTGGATGTTTTGCCTTATTTTTCATTTTCTTATGCATGCAAAGCTCAAGATATGGAATGTGGAATAATAGACACTTGATGCTGGGAGCTTTGGGTGATGCTGGCTTGAATTAGCATCAATTCATGTCTCTCTGGCTGAAAATGAGGTTGATAGTCAGGAGTGAGTAAGATGTAGTGTTTAGCCTACAAGAGCTTGTGGTGGAATACCAAGGATTGTTGAGCTCAAAGAAATTGAAGTCAGAAGCTGTATTGAGATTAAACTTCTGGTTCTTGTATTTGTAATATTAGAGACTTGAATATGATGATAATTGGGGTATACTTTCTGCATCCAGCTGGTTAGTTGGAAAGGCCCCTATTATACAGGAACCTTAGAGCTGATGATCTCCTGATTGGAGATGCTTCTCTGGAATTTGATGTTTCAAATTTTGCTGGAGTGGTTTGTAATTTCTTCACTCATTTGTCTTGTAGAACAATGTTGCAGATTGTGCATTATCTTTGTGCAAATATTGTTTATGAGAGGGAGAATGAGATTTGGTTACACTGGTTCAACTCTGGATCTTTTTGAAGGGAGGCCAATATTATTTTTTCTTTCTTATGCATCTACTCAAGTGAGGAATTTGTAGCACAATGCTCACCTTAATTTCCTTTCTATACTTGCTTCAAACAATCTTAGGCTCCACCTCTTTGCCTCTGTGATGAACCAGCATGGATTGAGACTGTACAAAGATTGAGAAATGCTTTATGAAATGATCTGTAGGAATATGTGGATGATCCCTTTGAGTGACAGTTTGCATCTGCGCAAGTTTTACAAATGACTCTCGGAGTAGGCTAATTTCAAAAGCCGTCCCCTAACCGTCCCGGGGACTGCTGGCCATTTCCTGCAGGAGGCAAAAAGTAAGATAATTTTATAATATATTTGCAAATTTTTAAAATCTTGTGTGGGCCCCACCAAGGCAACCCTAAATATTAAAATATGTTATTACTAATGTAAAATCTTAACCATATGATCGAAAACATCAAATTGTGTATTCCTTGCAAGTTGTGTGTAGATTGGTCTGAGTGAGCAGAGTTATGCCCAAGCGAATAATCATTTTCTCTTGCTGCTGTTAGAATCTGAACATGTAAGTTTTCTGCAAATTCTGAAGATATAATACTGATGGAGTATTAATACCTTGCTGCAAATCGATCTACTACAATTCTGGGCAGAATGTTATTGTTTTGGAAGTCGGCAATGAATTCTGGAAATTATATTTTATTTCTGCACTAAATTGCCAAAGAGCAGATTGCTAGAAGAGCAGACTTAAGATTGTATTGTGTGTCCTCTATCCACAATCTTGCTCCTACTTATATATTAACCAAGGGTCTTGTCTTTTCATAAGACACACCCCTTCTAGGTCGGCCCTCCATGAAACAACCTATTCCTCTACAAATCGGTGCCCTTGTCCATTAACTAATAGTTAATTATTAATTAACTACAATAGTCAAATACAAGGCATATAAATATGCCTAGCAAATCACTGATCTGTTCTAGGGAGATGTATGTATCATGAGGCCATAGATAAAGGAAATTACATGCATTTTAGATCTGTCTAATCTGAAGAATCAGAACATTAATATGATCAAGTTATCAAGATTTAACATAACAGAGCTCTGTGAATTCTGGAAGTCTTTGGTGAAAATCTGCAGATTGAGAGTTTAAATCTGAGCAATATTTAGTATTCTCATACCAAATCTTAGGGGCAGCAATATCCTATCTTTGTTTTCGTATTGACTTTGAAGTTTGAGACTTTTTGTCTTCTGACATCATGTGATACATTGATGCAATGATAATTGAATCTTGATATATGATACGATACTTTAAGTCTTTAACTTTTCATTTTGTTGAAACTTGCAGCCTTTGCGCATTTTGATAGATGATATGATACTTTTCATTGTTTCAATGAATTATATCTATGAATGTATAAAATTGAAATTTGAACTATCATTTGATGCTATCCCATGTTCCTATTCTATGATGATTTGATTTGATTCATTTGATGCTACGTTCTATGATAATTTGATGAATGATCATTGATTTTAGATTTATAAATGTTATTATGTTGCTATAATGAATGTTACAATGTTATATAATTGATTAATAATACAATAATATATTTGAAATTTCAGATTTTCCTACATACATACATACATTGATACATAGTCGTCCCCTGCTTTGGGAAAAAAACATCCTGGAAACCTGTTTCTCTGTCCTGGAAACTCGGGGTAACATAGGTATTAATTAATCCTAGATAGGACAAATCTTGTTGAGAGCACATCTGAAATGGATGGGGTGCAAACAAAACCAAAGAACAATTACTGCTCTTGGAGAATGTTTGCTGGCATAGATTATTGAGAAGCGATAATATGAAAATTGATATTGTGAAGGCTGTGTAATAATTGGGAGAGGAAAGAAGAAACATGTGGATGCTTGATGCTTGTTTGTGAGTGGACAGAGAAGGGTGTGCTTTGGCTAGACTCTAGATACAATGCACACATTTGTCCAGGGTTGTAAGTCACATTTGCAATAATATTTCATTGTTGTTTTTGATATTGATAGACCAAAATAACTCACTAATACAATTCATATTATAATTGTTTTTTCAAAATGTCAAGAACATTTTATGAAATTGTGGAATATTTGCATGGGCCTATAAAGGGTGGCTCTTGCTTTTTATCTGATATAACTGAACACAACAATAGTGAGGGTCCATGTGATGTGATGTTGGTGGTAGGACATACTCAAATTTCAGAGGAGAAATTGTTTGATGTTTGATGTTATGGCTGTGAAGTCCATCCATACTTCATCAAGATATCATTTTCTTGCAAATTGATGTCCATTTAGAGAGTCCTACGGAGTTCACTATTTTACTCTTTGCACATTTTGTCAATGTTTTTGCTTGTAATATGCCAACCGATGTTCAAGTTTCTTCACATCTACCACTCCATCAGCAGAATTCCTATCTTTCTCTTGGAATTAAAACAGAGGTGTTGTTGTAAGGCAAAACACGGGGTTGTTAGTTAAGGTGATATGCGAACATATTCTGGGCACCATGTGTCATTCATTTGCTTCACTTGATGATGTAAAAGCTGGACATAGAAATTGAGTTGATGAAATAAATATAAATTGAGATCAGTGGGATATGACCTTCTCATAGATAGAGTTATTTAAGGCAACTTTTCAAAATTTCATTTTTTTAATTTGTTTTAAAATTCTCATCTACATTTTTATTTTTTGATATCTTCTTTATTTCTAAATCCAATATTTTAAAAAGTAGATGATTAACTTAGAGTCTTAGACCTTATTTAATTTGTTTTATATATTTCTTTAAACAAATTAGGTTGTTTAGACTGATTTTTCTTATTACTTGATTCCTAGGTGGATAAGAGAGAAAACCTTCAAACTATTTGATAATCCGTGTAAAGAACCTGCCTGGCTCTTTGCTGAAGATTCTGGATTGTTTTCAAGTTTTGTTTTTGTTTTTGATAATATTTGATTTTATATTGAATCTTTTCCAGAATTCAATTAAACAAATCAAATAGAAAATTGGCTATCTCCAAATGATCACCAGTTAATTAATTTAATGTAATTGCCATTATTCAAATACATCATAATATTTAATCAAACTAACAGGCACCTGGCAAATCGGTCTAAACACTCAAGGAATGTTGCAATCATCAGCATATATTGGCGCAGCCATGAAGAATTCGATGCAGCCTCAAGAAATGTGTAACATAACTCCTGAAGAGTCCACTCAGCCTTAGAGAAATGTAACACAGCCTCTAGATAATTAACGCTGCCCTCTTGTTTGATACGTAGCCACTTATGGATAATACACAGCCCTCTAATTTGAGACGCAAGGCATATGGAATGAAACACAGCCTTCAGGAATAGATGAGTAGCCCCTTAGGAATAAAACACAGCTAGTAAAGGAGATAAGACAGCCTCCCAAACAGCTATGTGAGCTTCAAAAGATATCAAACCAGAATTTTGAATACCTCTGTTTCAACTGTAAATGCTCAATTCTTCTCAAATTTGGTATACAACAGCACCAAATTTGCATCCACAGAATCAGAACTAAATTTCCAGAATTCAGTTGCATAATTCACCACCAAGAATAGTGATTCAAAATGCTAAAGGAGAGGAATCAGTCCTCAAACCCTTGTAGAACTTCTCCACACAAAACTTCATAAAAAATAATCAACTCCAAGAATGAAGTTCGATTTTCTCCAATAGCTCTTTAAAAAGCATTAAAAAGAGTGTGGCTTCTTCCACACATTTTTCACTAAAGAGGCTTCTCGCACACACTTTTAAATTAAAACATAAAGGTAAGTTATTTAATAAGATTGACTTAATAAACAACTTAAAATTATGAAGCCTCATTAAAAATCAATAAATGCTCCAGTTGCTCAACAACTCTGAACTGCTTCCACTGCACTGCTAAAAATAGTGACTGCTCAAAATAGACTTACTAAAAATAGTAAGTCTATCACAGAGACCTTCAAATCCCATTGTCAGCTCACAAGGGTTGCAATAATGAACTAACCATGCCCAGCTACAGGAACCTGTTAAAACGGGGACATTACAGTCCTCCCTCCCCAAGACTACTTGTCCTCAAGCAATCGCAGTCTGGGCTGCTGAAGTATATCCTCAGGCTCCCAAGTGGCATCCTCACCTGGAAGTCCCTGCCACTTCACCAAAAACTCTCTGATGATCCGCAAACGCAAATGCCTCACCCTGGTATCCAGAATAGCCTCAGGGATCAACTCTAATCTACCCTCATCATCCAAAGGGGGTAAGGTAGAAGATGGAACAACATGACAGCCCAACGCCTTCTTGAGGCGCAATACATGGAATACATTATGAACCCTACTATCCAGAAGCAAATCTAACTCATAGGCAACCTCCCCCACACATCTCATTACTCGGAAATGACCATAGTACCGGGGCTTGAGCTTCTCAGCTCCGCTCTTCCTGATGGAAGACTGTCGATAAGGCTATAACATCAAGTAGACCATATCACCCACTTGAAAAGAATGAGCAATCCTCCTCTGATCAACATACTGCTTCTACTGATTCTAAGCTCTCTAAATGTTATCTCTCAGTGTCCTCACGATGTCCTGACTATCCTGAAGAATATCACTGACACTGGGTACCCTACTATTGCTACACAACAAATCCATGAAACTAGGGGGATCGTACCCATACAGAGCTTGAAATGGTGACATCTGAATAGTCATATGGTGAGTGGAATTATAACAATACTCACATAAGTGTATCCACTTCACCCAAGCCTGCTGCTAAGTGGAATTATAACAATACTCACATAAGTGTATCCACTTCACCCATGCCCGCTGCTGAGATGAAACATAATTTCGCAAATAGTCTTCCACCCATTTATTTAGTACCTCAGTCTGACCATCAGTCTGAGGGTGGTAACTAGTACTCGGAGTCAATTTTGTCCCACATAACCTGAAAAGCTCTCGCTAGAAATGACTCATGAAATGGCTATCACGGTTGCTCACAATAGTTTGGGGTAAACCATGCAATCTAAACACCTCTCAGAAGAACAACTCTGCTATCTGAACAAGTGGTGGTGATCGGAAAGAAATGAGCCTATTTGGTGATTCGATCTACCACTACAAAAATGCAGTCTCTACCTTGGGCTTTCGACAAGCCCATAATGAAATCCATACACAAACACGCCTACTTCCACTCAAGAATGGGAAGCGGTTGCAACAAACCTGTAGGTTAAGTATGCTCCTGTTTGTTTTGCTGACAAACAGAGCACTCTCGAACATGCTGCTGCACATCAGACTTCAGGCCCTTCCAAGTGAACCTCTCTTGAATCTGTCTATAGGTTTTGAAAAACCCGGGATGTCCAGCCAATGGAGAATCATGAAAGGACCAAAAAATACTCTGTCTAACACTTGATCCAGGAACTAGATATATCCTCCCCTTGTAAATGAGCAACTCACTTGCAAGGGTATAACTGTTGTCTTGTATACTACTATCAACAATGCCAGCTGCCCACTGATCATGAGCATACTCTACAATGATCAAGTGTCTCCAATCTGTTGATGTGAGTTTTGTACCACTACATAACATATAGCAATTGAAATACTTGATACAGCGTACCAAACACTCAACCCTCTCTTGAAAAGTATACAAGGATACTCCAAGGTTCCTTACACCTGTGGATACTAACTCAGTTATATAAATGTGATTTGCTAGTAATCACTTCGGCGGGCTTACGTTGTTCATTCCAAGAAACTTGGTGGTGCTTTGCTTTTCAAACATTCTCAAATGATTTTCTATTTATATCACTTCCAACTTTGCTCTTTGAAAACTTCAACTACTAAACTACTGACTGCTTTACTACTACTCATATGGAATGGAAAGATTGGCAAATGGATGGGGATCAACCTAATGAAAGCTTGCCAGCGGCGCTACTTCCATCGGTGCGATGATTCTAAGGGAAACTCTTAAGATTTTCACACTAACACCTATCTTCCAACCCAACTTGAAGTACAAGCGGAAAGATGAAATGCAAGTAGAACTTGGGAGCAATTGACTAGATTACCACACAAGGCTCCTTGACAAGCCGCCAAGATGCTAGTGGCCTAGTATAAGATCCTCATCAAACATTCACCAACATCACCATTACAACTAATCATCTACTTCTATTCTTACTTTAACAACATGAAATGAAATCCTACTTTAATTTGAGAGATGAGAAGAAACATGCAATACACCAAAATGATCATGTATATCCACCATGCAAACCACAACAATGAATAGAGAACAATTTTGATAGTATTTTGGCAACAATTCTCCAACATAACTCTCTTTTACAAATGAGTACAAATGGCCTTATATAAAGGCTCAAAATTACGAGTGGCCAAGATTAAGAGGCAAAATCAAGGGCCAAGATTAAACCTTACAAACCCTAATTAGGGTTACCATCTTTCAACCAATTACATGAGGGCACCAACTTTGTGGGCCAATGAGAAAATTACAATAATCTGTCAACCAATGAAAACATAGGACACTTGGCATGATTTGATTGCATGCACATGAAATTGCCACCTCATCAACCTTGTCTTATAAAGTTCATTAATCCTTGAGATGAGATGAAGCCTTGGATGCTTGAGCTTGTCATTAGAAATTTTCTCACCACCACTTGAACTTGCTTGTACTTGATGTCCTGACCTCGAAAGGGTGAGGTCTCCATGCACTTGGGGTAATCTTGCCTTGACCTTGGTGGCTCGCCTGGATGTGAACCTTGTGCAATTTAAGAGCCTTGCTCTTAGCCACCGCCTTGAAATCAAACTTGACCTCCCTCAACCTTTCAATCACTTTCCTCCTTACTTCAATACTTTGCCATTTTTAACCTTCCTATTTGGATTTGATCTGCATGCATGCATCTTTGTTTCAATAACCTTGGGTTTTGGGGCACCTGCCCTCACCATATCTCCTTGATTGTTCCACAATCCACCCATCACTGAGTTCATCAACTGCTTTCATCAATGCTTTCCTCCTTGGTTAACCCTTGACTGCCTTCAACTGTTCGAACTGCCCTTTTGGCATTAAACCTTGCCCTAACCATAGTGGTGCAATGCATCTCCCCAAGATTAGATTTGGTTCGACTGGCAAAGCATCACTAGTAGTCTTGCACCCGAATTGAAGTAGGACCCCATGTAGATTTGCCCCCGATTTTGTACTATTTAAGTTGCAACTCTAAATTCATGCTAGTGATCCTAATCCAATCAATTTTCCTTAACCATTCTCAATCTCTTCAATAAAATAAAACATCCAAGGATCAAACTGTGTACCTTTAGCATAGCTTGGGATCCGGTTGAGAAGCACAATGAAGTTGCTGCACTCTGATTTGCAATCTGACTTTGTGAGCCTTGATGACTTGATGTAACCAATTCTGTCGTATCACGTCTGCTGCTGGGGTAGATTGAACACTTCCTTGCACAAATCCATACTATTTGATCCTCCTTGCCACAGGGGACTAGCTGTCTCTCAACCTCTCTCTTAATTGAATCATATCAAAGGTACCAATGTTGGTGTCTCCAACGTATTTCAATTTTGAGCAGAAGTTGGAATTGGGTATCATGACTTCCTTGTCTCCTATTTCAGCATTAATTCTTTTGGGTCGCTTGCTTGCATTAACATCAGCCATCTTAAACACTTATCACTCCCCGCCTTTTCTACAATGCTGGTGAAACTACACTTATCACTCCAATCTTCGCCTAGGGGTGGAATACTACACTTATCACTCTCCGCCGATACCTTAAGATGGACTACACTTATCACTCCAATCTTCTCCCTAAAATGAGATGCAATGATGCAAACTACACTTATCACTCCCCGCCTTTGCCTTAAGATGGACTACACTTATCACTCCAATCTTCTCCCTAGGGGTGGAATTCTACACTTATCACTCCCCGCCGTTACCTTAAGATGGACTACACTTATCACTCCAATCTTCTCCCTAAAATGAAATGCAATGATGGAATGCAAGCAAGAACTTGAGGGAAAAAAGCCAATCAAGACAATCGAGTAATCAACCTACTAACCAAACACCTAACTCTACTCTTGAAATTAATTTTCAACACCTAGACTAGCACCAATGTAATGAAAGCAATTAAAGAGAGAGGAAAAGATAGGCCACTCACCGGTTTTCTTTGGCTTGATAACTTCCTCTTGATCTCTCGGAATTGTAATTGGCTTAGCTTGATTCTCAAAAAATTTCTGTCTCCACAAGAGGATCTCTTCCCTTCAAAATCTCGCTATGAATCACTATCAATAAACTCCTCCTCTATCACAAATCTGAACTTTGCCACCTTGCCAATTGAAAATCTGAGTGTGGATGCCTAAGAATTGACAAATCTAAGCCTTAATATTTGCAAATCTGAACCTCCTGCCCTCTACACCAACAAATTCTTCTCCAAAGAAGAAGAAGACAACACCAAAAATGCACTCCTTGCAAAATTTTGCTCTTTTGCTGCTCCAAGAGCTCCTCCTTGGCTGCCAAGAGACAAGCAAGAAATGAATGAGAAAATGAGGAGACAAGCCCTCCCTTTATACTAATTTTTTGCCTCTTCAAATAGGGCTGACCTGCATTGGAGGGAAAATAAAATTAATTAAATTGTCAAACATATAACCCAAATTAAATGCATTAAATCACATAGCCTTGGGTATTTAATTTTAATTTAAAATTGGGCCAGCCCATTGCAAAAACAAAAATCTGTGCAATAGCATGTTAATTTTCCTTTTTAAAATGAAATTGGGCCACTCCAAAAAAAAATCCATATGGGGCCCCTAAACATTGAAATTAACCAAGCCATGGCCCCAAAAAAATTAAATTAATTTAAGGAAAGGGCAGATTTAAATTAAGAAAGCCACTTGCATTGAATTGTGCAAAATTATGGATTTAAATTAGCCAAATCCGAAATTATCAAAGGCCCAAAAATTGAAATTTTGAAAAAAGGTCATTTAGGCCTCTAATATAGCTTTAAACCTTCCCCATAGTGGACCCAATAACTTGCCTTGAATTTCACACCTCTTAGGCCTTAAAATACATTGAATTTAACACACAAAGGAGCCCAAATTAAATTTCTAAATTACAAACACTCAGCCCAAAAATATGATTTTAATTATTTTAAAAAGCCAAATAAATGTATTTAATCACAACAACCTCACCAAAATTAATTAAAATTTGCAAGCCAATCACAATTCAAACAATTTCAAATTTTCATTTATTCATTTCTCATTTAAAATTTCAAAAATCCCACTTGGCAATTTAATTTTTTTTTTATTTGCAATCCAAAAAAAAATCATTTAGCAATTTAATTTCCATTTGGCCATTAATTTTTTATATTTTGCAATTTATTATCTCTATTTGGCAATTAAACTCAAATTTGGCAATTTAATATCAAAATTTTATTTAATTTCCACTTTTCTCCACCAACAATTTACAAGATTTTCCCAAAAATATCCAATTTCACAATTAAATTTTGAAAATCTCAAGTTATTCAATTTCATCAATTTTCAAAATTTAATCAAGTCCAAAATTTACAATTTTATCCCGCCAAATATTAAAATAAAATTTTCTCATCGAATTTCATTTGGCTTGGAGACAAAATCGACTATTTAAGAAAATCAACGTTTCGCACAAGGTGAAAACAAGCAATACCCCCCCAGACACTTTAAAAACATCCAAGGTGTAAAATTCTCATTCCAAAACCTCCAGATCACCCAAAATTCGCTAAGGCACCCAAACTCTCGGATCTAGGAAAAATTGCCAAGGCTTGTTCAAAAAAAAAAATTGGGGGTCCCCAAATATTTTGGGGCGATGGTGTGAAAACCTCACAACACAATCCTCTGCTATCTCAGTAATCACGCACAAGTGGGGTCTTCGAGAATGAGCATCAACAACCACATTCTGAGTACCTTTGATATAGGAGATATCAAACTCATACGACTGTAACTTACTAACCCACTTCTGCTGCCTCTCATTCAGATCTCGCTGACCAAGGAAATGCTTCAAGCTATTGTGGTCCGTTTTAATACAGAATTTGGTGCCAACTAAATACTACCTGAATTTTTCCAAAGCATGCATAATGGCCAACATTTCCTTATCATATACATTGAATAATCTCTCAGGACCTTTGAGCTTCTGGCTCTCAAATACTATAGGATGACAATCCTGAGAAAGAACTGCTCCAATGCCCTCACCTAGGGCATCACAATGCAACTCAAATGGTCTTGTGAAATTTGGCTATGCCAAAACTGGGCATGACGTCATAATCACCTTGAACTTCTCAAAACACTCCTATGCTTGAGTAGTCCACACAAACGCACCCTTATGTGTCAGATTAGTAAGGGGAGCTACATGTCTAGAGAACCCCGCCACAAACCTACGGTAGAAAGCACAAAGTCCAATGAATCCTCTCAGCTATGTCAAGTTCTCCGGTGTAGGCCAATCCAAAATAGCACGAACCTTATCAGGGTTCATGCGAACTCCCTCTGTACTGATGATGTGTCCCAGATATAACAACTCAGTCATGCCTAAGGCACACTTGGACTCCTTGGCATACAAGGAAGCCCTATTAAGAATACCCAATACTGCATCCAGATGTGCTACGTGCTCATCCCAAGTCTTACTATAAACTAATATGTCATAAAAAAAAAACTAGAACAAATCTCCACAAATGACTATGGAAGACTCTATTCATAGTAGACTAGAATGTGGCAGGGGCATTAGTCAAGCCAAAGGGCATGACTAGATACTCAAAATGGCCACAGTGACATTTGAATGTTGTCTTCTCCACATCCTGCTTTCTAACTCTGATATGATGGTACTCGGATCTCAAGTCAATCTTGGAGAAGTACTGTGTCCCATGCAGCTCATCAATCTGAGGGATATGATACCAGTTTTTAAAGTCCTTTTATTCAGCATTCGGTAATCTATACACATTCTGAGTGTCCTGTCCTTCTTCACCAAAATAACTGATGAAGCAAAAGGAGACTTACTCGGCCTAATATGTCCCATAGCGAGCAGCTCCTGTATAGTCTTTTTGATCTCATCTTTAAGTCGCTTAGGGTGCCGGTAAGGAGTAATCATAATGGGCTAAGTGCCCTCCTCTAACTCAATAATGTGTTTAATCCCTCTATCAAGTGGCCTGACATGTGGTAAATCATTAAACACTTTAGAGTGTTTAATTCCAAGCTACTGGATATCGGGATGATAAGCTGGCTTATCTGCACTATCCAAAGTAAGCAACATCCTACACTCTGCTGCCCAATCAACAATGTCATCATGCCGGACTAAATGTTGCATACGGCTGAAAGAAATCATCTTCAGATTACTACTCCTGATGGCCTTAAGAATGTGAGTTCTGCCATCCTTAATGAATCTCATCTCCATCCTCTCAGTACTAATGTAAATGTCCTTGAGAGTGTGCAACCAGCTCATACCAAGAACTATATCAGTTCTGCCCATGTCCACCACATAAAAATATTTCTTAAAAGCATAATTGTTTAACTTCATGGGAAGCTCGGAAATCTTGTTACACTTAAGAGTGTAACCATCAACCACTTGTACTCTAAGGCCCTCAAAATCTTCCGTTTTAAATCCTCTCTTGGCAACCAAACGTGAATCAATAAAGTTGTGTGTAGCACCTGTATCAAAGAGAGCAATGACACGCTGCCCTACCAAGAGACCATGCATCCTGAAAGCACCTTCCTTTCTCATGCTAGAAAGGTAAACAACTTTGAAGTTAGAATCATCTACCTTCACATTATCATCACCTGAAGCCTCATGTGTGTCATGGTCATAATCAGCTTGCTGCTCCAGAAAATCAGAATTATCCTCATCATCATAAAACCATTCCATCATCTTATTTTTCCCCTTAGGCTTCATAGGACAATCGTGATTTAAATCATAAGGTCCCCTACAATGAAAACATAATTTTTTCCTCCTTAGATCATTCAGAGTTTCTTGATCTAAAGGGGTTGCTGTAGGATGTTTAAATTCAGCTCTATCATCTTTCTTTGGAGCTGTCCTATCATAAGATGAAGTAGAAGGTCTTGAAGCAAACTTGCTTCGTGGTGTAGATGATTCCAGATTCTTTGCTTTTTTCATAGCTTCCTGCAAGGTAGGTGGATCCAGAGACTTAACCCACCCTCTGAGTGGATCAACCAAGCCCTCTATGAAGAGTATAACTCTCCTCTCAGAAATATCATAAACCATAACAAATAGCCATTGAAACTCACTGATAAAGGTTCTCAAGGCCACTTGTCTATCTCAACTGAGCCAACTCTCTAAAATAAGTCTCAGGGTCTTTCCTATCAAATCACTCTATCAACTTGTCAACAAACTCCTGATAGTAGACGATTTGATCGTGTCGTAAAGACACTAGCCCATGGTACCACCAGTCATGAGCTATTCCATCTAAATGCAGCACAACAAAGCGAATGGCCTCTTGCTTAGTCATGGGACGCAAAGCTAAGTATGTTTCGAGCTTATGAACCCAAGCTCGTGCTGTAACCTTGCCACTGTTATCAAAGTGTGCTAAGGTCATCTTGCTGGCTACCTCTCTCAAATCAGTTTGTCTAGGCCTCTGTCTCTCAGATGCAGACCTACCTCTAGAATGCTCATGCTTCTGTGTAAGGAATTTATCAAAATTCAGATTCTGCTTGATGGCGTGTGGAAGACCATCCCACTCAGCGTAATGAGCAACAATATCATTTGCAAATGGCGCGGCCTCAGTCTCAGTACTAATCACGTCAACCTCAGGTCTCAGAAAAGTAGGCTGTTGTGGCCTATCATAAACACCAGTGTGTCCAGTCCTGTCAAACCTATCATCATATCTAGCCCGGTCCTCAGCTCTCATCCCGTCACCAACTCTAGACCTGTCATTTGCCCTGCACCTGTGTGAGCTAATAGACACACTCCTAGCACCTCTCTCTTTGCTACGGTCGCCAAGTAGTGCAATGCGCTGTAAAGTGTCAGATAACTATTGCAACACAGTAGCTACATGATGTTGGCCATTTGCAAGATTCCTAAATGCGTCCCTGGCCTCTCTATCAACATCAGAAGCAATGCCAACATCTCTATTACATGTACCATCCAAACCTTCTGAACCACTAGCACCCCTATCACCAACGCTACCAAACTAAATCTCAGCCTCTCCATCACCAGGTGGAGAAGTAGGACCTCTACGGGTGTAGTGCATACCAGGTCTGAATCTATGAGCCATGCTGAACCCCAATTCCCTGCAAGCTGGCAGGAAACCACTCTGATACCACTGTAAAGAACCTGCCTGGCTCTTTGCTGAAGATTCTGGATTGTTTTCAAGTTTTGTTTTTGTTTTTGATAACATTTGATTTTTTTTTTAATGTTTTCCAGAATTGAATTAAACAAATCAAACAACAAATTGGCTATCTCCAAATGGTCACCAGTTAATTAATTTAAAGTAATTGCCATTATTCAAATACATCATAATATTTAATCAAACTAACAGGCACCTGACAAATCAGTTTGAACACTCAAGGAATGTTGCGATCATCAGCATATATTGGCGCAGCCATGAAAAATTTGATGCAGCCTCAAGAAATGTGTAACATAACTCTTGGAGAGTCCACACAGCCATAGAGAAATGTAACTCAGCCTCTAGATAATTAACGCTGCCCTCTTGTTTGATACGTAGCCACTTATGGATAATATGCAGCCCCCTAATTTGAGACGCAGGGCATATGGAATGAAACACAGCCTTTAGGAATAGATGTGTAGCCCCTTAGGAATAAAACAC
Organism: Chamaecyparis obtusa; assembly: GCA_027943335.1. Classification (NCBI taxonomy): domain Eukaryota; kingdom Viridiplantae; phylum Streptophyta; class Pinopsida; order Cupressales; family Cupressaceae; genus Chamaecyparis; species Chamaecyparis obtusa. The sequence goes on from BSBK01008945.1 coordinate 39,475, forward strand.
AACTAGTAAAGGAGATAAGACAGCCTCCCAAACAACTATGTGAGCTTCTGAAAAAATCAAACCAGAATATTGAATACCTCTGTTTCATCTGTAAATGCTCAATTCTTCTCAAATTTGGTATACAACAACACCAAATTTGCATCCATAGAATCAAAATTAAATTTCCAGAATTCAATTGCACAATTCACCACCAAGAATAGTGATTCAAAATGTTGAAGGAGAGGAATCAGTCCTCAAACCCTTGTAGAACTTCTCCACACAAAACTTCATAAAAAATAATCAACTTCAAGAATGAAGTTCGATTTTCTCCAATAGCTTTATAAAAAGCATTAAAAAGAGTGTGGCTTCTTCCACACATTTTTCACTAAAGAGGCTTCTCGCACACACTTTTAAATTAAAAGATAAAGGTAAGTTATTTAATAAGATTGACTTAATAAACAACTTAAAATTATGAAGCCTCATTCAAAACTCAATAAATGCTCCAGCTGCTCAACAACTTTGAACTACCTCCACTGTATTGCTAAAAATAGCAATTGCTCAAAATAGACTTACTAAAAATAGTAAGTCTATCATAGAGACCCTCGAATCTCATTGTTAGCTCACGAGGGTCGCAATGATGAACTGACCATGCGCAGCTACAAGAACCTGCTAAAATGGGGACATTACAATCCACAAGCTTACAAAATATGCAAATGAAATCCTAAGCTATAATTTAAATACCCATTCAAAAGGCACATAAGACTATGAATATATTAATCTTTTGAACAGGATAACATTTGTACTAAGACACAACATAGATGATAGGTTTTCTTATTTGCAACTTGCACTTTGTGTAGTGCAGTTATTCATACAAATGGTTTGTCAGCTATGCTCCACAAATATGCTTACAATTCTCTCCCACATATGGTGTGGATTATGTTGATAGGGGTGATAGCAAGTCTGAAACTTGTATAGTGCTAGTTGTATGGTAGAAACATGTGGTATGTGTAAGATGTAATGCAAAATCACAAAGGTAGAGCATATTGAGTAGTTCACAATGTGGAGAAGTATCAAGCACATACACCACATGATTCTTGAGAGGGCCTTAGACAAAATATTGTAGCTTGCACATAGAGAGCTCTTGAGGTGGGGTGTGTGCAGCTTTGAGATTGTGTACTTGAGTTGTACAAAATTATTGAGGTTGAAGCTTGCATGGTTGTGTGTGTAGTATAGATTGATGGACATCTATACATAAGATAGTTGACACTACGTAAGCATGCAAGGGTACAAAAGACAAGATATAATGATCTTATGAACTGATGTGTAATATTCTACTTACATCATTAACCGTTTTTTGAAGAGCAATGGTCCTCTTTGTGATGGTGCTAAGGTGAGGAAAATTCACTTGAGCACAAGACTCCTAAGATTGTACAAAGGTGAGTGAACGTGCTACACAGGGTGCATGAGGTTGTGCTTGGATCATTCATCCTTTCTTGAAGAGCAATGACTCTGATTGTGTTGGGTAAGGAAAATTATCAAGGGATGTAGGAATTCCTTGTTGTAACACCCCATCTATACTTCAAGCTAAAAGATGAAACCAAAGAAGAAACAACCATAAACAAAACCACATAGAACCATAGTAATAAATTTTTTTTAAAAAAATTACAAACTGGAACATATAATCATAGTAACTGCTTCTAAGAGCTTTATAGTTTTCAACTGAATTACATCAGAGTAATAAGAATACTCTTTATTCAAAGACTTAGTTTCAAAAAACAAAATTCCCTTTTTAACCAATCCTTTACATCCTACGAATAGTTCTGATGACTAGTAACCAAGAAATGATCTGTTTCCCATAAATCTTAACAACTACTATCCACTGTCCCATACTCATTGATTTATCCATCTACAACCTGAAAACCAAAAATAAACACAAGCGCAATTGCAAACAGGGCTCAGTCACATTGATTAAGATAACGAATCATCTCCAAAATTCTGCAACCATAAAAGTCAGTATAACATAATAATTATGCAGATTAAATACAGAAGTTATTGAAATCTAATAACATAATTTCATTCTTGTTACACCAAAATCATCAAGCACTGTATCTCTTTCTAACAGAAATAAACTCCCAAAGAAAATGACAAAGTAATGATCCAATAGTTCATGGGTGTCCACATAAGGACGTACGCTATGTATCCGTAAGGAAACCTTGTAGTAATCCATTACGTCTGATGAAACCATAATGTTTTATCTTATTAATTGAAACCCATACCCCTTGAATTTATAATTATCACTTAATTAAACAACTGACAGAAATTCTTTCCCATAAGGATATAGACTAGTGTCAATCACAACTGACAGAAATTCTATCACCACAAGGTACTAGACTAGTGTCAGCCCCCAATCTAAGGATCATACTTGCATTATCTCAAAACACTTGATCTAGCAATTAATGTGTGAAATGAAATGAACTACATTACACCATTTCACTAACACTCCATTACTATTGCATCAATTTATAAAATTGAAACAGCAATCAGAAATCCATTTAGATCCATGTTTTCATTTTCCTTAACATACATTCTTAAACATGATGTTTCCCAAAAGAAGAAAAGATCACAATATTTTATCCATCACAAATCCAATCAAATAATAATCTCCACATTAACTAAGCATTATATCTGAAACTGTACAATAAAATGTCCATATTGAAATCAGAATTCCATTGAATAGAAAAGAACTAAAATAATCATATATCAACTGAATCAACACAACACCCATCGCTTTTAACAAACATACAAGCTTGCCATAAACCAATTTATTATAAACTAATTTGCTATACATCCTGCTCTGTTAATTACAAGTTCATAATTTGCTATACATCCTGCTCTGTTAATTACAAGTTCATACTTCTATATACGTGTTGGCGTATGTACATGTATACACCACGGCTTGTGTATACATATACATATCCCAGCAGGTATATATATATATATATATATATAATTATATAAACTTGTAATTAATAGTTCAGAATGATAAACATAGCATCTATTTTATACATGTTGGCGTATGTACGTGTATACATCACGGCTTGTGTATACATATACATATCCCAGCAGGTATATATAAACATATATAATTATATAACGTAACTCATAATTCGCAAAAGTTCAAGCCCATAACTACACATTGAACAAAACCATACTAGTCATCTCAGTCCTATCAAAAACACATCTACCTTAATATACTACTAAATTTGCCGATTTCATAAAAGAATAACAGAATAATAAGAACCGTCATCTAAATTTTAAACAAAATATCAAAGTGGTCTTCCTTACTGACTGAAAATGATAATAATTGACTTTCCTAAAAAATTCCTAACATTTCCTAATGTCGATACAAACTATTTTTCACACTGGTGATTATTTCTGAAGAATCATATAGCTCACAGTCAAGAATTGAGTACAACCAAGATATCCGCATTTTCACTATTGACCGAAACAGACAGTGACAAACACCCATTTGACACAACAAACATCGATACCAGATTCTGTTCATAACAGTGGTAATATATACCCGATTTCACCTTATGACCATTGACTCTTACACATTGTAAACATTTTGTTGCCACAGTGTTCCTAACAACAGGAATCAGTACGAGAATATCTTTAAAGAAGCTTTTAAACAAAACTCATTCTGGGTTTCAAACTGCACTTATAAGCCGATACTCATTCCCGATTAACCCCCTTTATTACTAACCAAAGAAAAAGTAAACATCGACACAAAACACAATATGGAATAACCATATATCAACTGCAACAACTATACTCCCATAGTTCGGCATAAGCTTAAAGAAAACACTGTCAACTTCATACCCAGAAACAAGAAAACCCATCAACACACTATGCTCGAAAACAGCATATTAAGAACATGTATTTTATACCACACTAAAACCAATCTCTTACTAAACAGTCATTCGTTTCAAATTTCTCCACTAATCATAACATTTATTAACTAAATTAACTTCTTAAACCATCCAAGAAAAAACCGGTTCATGACCGAACTCTCAGAGAATACATTCGCAAAACCTCACATTCATCGACTAACAAACATTGGTAATTAAACATTCTACTATTTCATTTGCAGAAAGAAAAATGGAAACAGAGGATAAGGTGAGAGATTGCCCCTGCCTGGTATTTGTGTGGGGAGGTAACCAAAAATCGAAGTATGCCAAAGCTAGCCCGTGCCTGGTGAGCTTCACAGTCGAACCCTAATCTCAACCACGATGATCTCTTTCCACTGACTGCCAAAGTGTCGTGCAAGAGAGCCCACAATGCAAATGCAGAGATAACAGTATGAAACACAAAACTTCCTAAATGACCACGAACAGAAGGGTAAAACTTGCCGTGAAAACCCCTTTCCATTCCAAGCAACTTATCATGTAAGATACAACAGGAAAACAAGTCCATTACTAACTGTTTACCCAAACTCTCGCAGAAATACAGGGTGAAAAATGGAGTCATTAATCAACTGCAACTCTTCACCAGAGCTAATGGCAGACATCAAACACAAAAATGAATTACATCGATGAGTTCATTCAATACGAACTTATCTCTTGCAGCAAACACAATACATTCCCTGCCAAATGTCCATCAAAGTACAATCCCATTACCCGAAAACAGCTTAAACCCCACTAACACCACTATGCGATGAAAGTGCATTTAAACCCTGTCGTGATAAGTCATGTCTTCGAGCTAGATCATAAATAAGAAGACTTAGGGATAGATTAATATACATCTATGTTAGATATCATTAGTCGATCTTAGGTTAAGAAAAACTAACTTAAGCATCAATGATAACAGCACATTAACAATGCCAAAATACTAACACTCACCAAATTAACCTCCTACTAACATACACAATAGGGTATGCTAACTTAGATAATTCTTTAGTTTTAGCTAAAGAAAAACAACATAATTTCTAAAACAATTACTCATAAATATATGTATAAATATACATATATATATATATTTATTTATTTGAACTCAAAATTTGATTAAAATTAAGTAACAACAATCTCTATAAACTGTCTGCAACATCAAGATACATTTATCCATAATAATAAAACCAATTCTAATTATGTTTAACATATTATTAAGAATTCCAAAACAATGAACCAATTATAAGATAATTGACCAACCATTTTAGTCGTACTATTTTCACAATCAAACCAATACTCAAATCTCTACTGAACTATCCAGTACCATTAATTCAAAAGTCAGTCTATACCAATCCTGACATCAGAAAATCTCATTAAGCTACAGAAATAGACATAATTCTCAGAGTGACTGGCAGAACCAAAGTACCTATTACAGAGATAAACATATTTATTCCAAACAACAAGGTTCAAATAAACGAAGTCAGAGTTCAAACTCATAGAAGTCTAACAGAAATATTGTTCCAGATAAAACGATGCTAATCAAAACAGAAATCCAACATAACATAACATTGAAAAGTAAAGCCTGAGACTGTCAGGGGCATGACACCCTTCCCCACCAGACTAGGCTTACTCCTGGAAGTTTGAAAACAAATGAGGATGTGCAGCTCTCATAGCCCCTGTATCTTCCCAAGTTGCAGAAGCTACATCATCAAGATCCCATAACACCTTTACCTGCTCCACCTTGCGTCTTCTGAGATTTAGCTCTCTTTGTTGGATGATCTGTACTGGTTCCAGCATCAGTTGACCATCTACCACTTGTAAATTTTTCCAATTTAGCACGTGTGCAATGTCAGGTATGTATTTCCTTAAGACAGAAATATGAAATACATCATGAATTCGTGAAAGGCTGGGAGGCAAGGCAAGTCTATAGGCAACTGGACCCACTCGTTCTAGGATCTCAAATGGTCCCACAAATCTTGGAGACAATTTTGACCCTTTACCATACTTAATAGGACTTTTCCAGGGCCTAACCCGAAGAAATACCTTATTCCCAACTTCAAATTGACGTTCAATCCTATGTAGGTCTGCATACTTTTTCTGCCTGCCCTGAGCTGTAGATAGGTGTTCTCTGATGCGCTTAACCTGCTGTTCTAAATCCTGAAGCATCTCGGGACCTAAAAGAATTCTGTCCTCAAGATTGTCCCAGCTTAAAGGTGTTCTACACGGTCTTCCATACAAAGCCTGGAAAGGAGCCATACCTATAGAACTATTGTAACCATTGTTGTAAGCAAATTCAACCAGATGTAAGTACTCTTCCCATCTATTTTGCCTGTCCATCACATACATCCTAAGCATATCTTCCAAAATCTGATTGACACGCTCAGTCTGTCCGTCAGTTTCGGGATGATATGCTGAACTAAAGTTCAGCTGAGTACCTAATTCACGCTGCAAAGATCTCCATAGAGATGAAGTAAAAACTGAATCCCTATCAGATATGATCTTCTTAGGAATCCCATGCAGCTTAACAACTTGCTCCATATAAATCCGTGCCACAGATGCAGCATTATAAGTGGATCTTATGGGAATAAAGTGGGCAACTTTGGTTAACCGGTCAACAACAACCATAATGGCATCATGTCGCCTAGCTGAAAATGGTAACCCCACTATGAAATCTATGGATATGGTATCCCATTTCCATTCAGGCACGCTGTGAGATTGAAGTAAATCAGCTGGATGTTGATGTTCAGCTTTTACTCTCTGACACTCCAAGCATCTAGCCACAAAATCAGCAATATCCCTCTTCATACCCGGCCAGTAGTGATGCTGCTTAAGATCAGCATGCATCTTCTTCACACCAGGATGTGCTGAATAAGGTGCCTTATGTGCTTCAGTCATAACTAGGTTCCGGAGATTCCCGACTTCTGGCACATATATGCTGCCTCGGTAAGTCATCAGTCCTTCAGTGCTGATAGAGTAACCCTCAAACCTGCCTTCTAATACACTGCCACTATCAATCACTGTTTTGACATCTAAGTACCAAGGATCAGTAACCAAATTCAGAAGTATTCTCTTTTTCAAGTCAATTGTGAGGGTCAAAGAAGAGAGTTCATGACGCCTTCTGCTAAGAGCATCCGCTACTTTGTTTTCTTTACCTTGAATATACTTCATTTCGAAGTCATACTCACACAAAAACTCCATCCATCTACACTGACGTGCATTAAGATTGGGCTGCGTGAACAAATATTGCAAACTTCTATGATCGGTATGTAGCTCAAAATGTTGACCAAGAAGAAAATGCCGCCATTTGGTCAAAGCATGAATCATTGTTGCGAGTTCCAAATCATGAGTAGGATAATTAATTTCATGATCCTTTAGTTTCCTGGATTCATAAGCAATGACCCTGCCGTCCTACATCAAAACAGCCCCTAAACCATCCAATGAGGCATCGGTGCACACAACAAATTCCTTAGAAGGATCAGGTACCGCTAAAATTGGTGCACTAGTCAAACGTTCCTTAAGATGTTGGAATGCTTCTTCACATTTATTTGACCAGATGAATTTCTTACCCTTTCTCTGGAGAGAAGTAATGGAATGGGCTATCTTTGAAAAATTAGCCACAAATCTTCTGTAGTAGCTAGCCAGACCCATAAAACTTCGTACTTCAGACACATTGGTAGGAGTTGGCCACTCTACAATTGCCCTGATCTTAGCAGAATCAACAACTATTCCATCTCCCGTAATGATGTGACCCAAATAACTTATTTCAGTTTTGAAAAATTCACATTTTTTAGGATTGGCATATAGCTTGTTCCTGCGGAGACATTCAAAGACTTGCCTCAAATGCTGCTCATGCTCCTCCAAGGAGTTAGAATATACCAAAATGTCATCAAGGAACACTACCACAAACTTATCTAAGAAAGTCCTGAATACTCCCTGCATCAAACTCATGAATACTGATGGTGCATTAGTCAACCCAAATGGCACTGCCATGAATTCATAATGCCCATACCTTGTGCGAAAGGCTGTTTTATGAATGTCAGCTTCTTGAATCCTCAACTGATGGTATCCAGATTTGAGATCAATCTTGGAAAACACCTTGGCACCCTTCACTTGATCAAACAAATCATCGATGCGAGGCAAAGGATATCTATTTTTTACGGTAGCTTTGTTCAGTTGTCTATAGTCGATACATAGCCTCAAAGATCCATCCTTCTTCTTGACGAAGATAACAGGTGCTCCCCAAGGTGAAACACTAGGTCTAATAAGCCCCTTCTCAAGAAGTTCCTCAAGTTGAACCTTGAGTTCTTCTAATTCTTGAGCGGTCATGCGGTAAGGAGTCTTGGAAATTGGTTCGGTTCCTGGCAAAAGATCAATCCTAAAATCAATTTCTCTTTTAGGTGGGATTCCCGGAATCTCTGTAATAAATACATCTGAGAATTCTTTCAAAATTGGATGATCTAAGCTGGTGTTCCAAACAACTGGTTCTTCAAAATCATTGATAGAAAAAGCAAACAATTTGCATCCCTTTTGTAAACATCTCTGAAGTTGCTTAGCAGAAATAGTTCTGACTGACATAGGCCTCTTAACACTTGTAATAATCTTGATGGTTCTATTATCATCGATACATCTAACGGTCTTCTCTCTACAATCGATGACAGCTTGGTGTTGATCTAACCAATCCATACCCAAAATAATGTCATAAGAACCTAAAGGAATAACCGTAAGGCTAACTGTAGTAGTAAAAGCCTTAAATTGGACCTTACAATTTTCAGCTATAAACCCCGATTCAACCTTAGTCCCTGATGCTAACTCGACTTGCCATGCCAATTCAGCTTTACTCACAGGAATTCCACATTGCTTAACCAAATTGGAAGAAATAAAAGAATCAGTGGCGCACCAAAGTCAAATAAAATAGAGATCTTCTTACCTTGGTAATTACCTCTAGCTTCAATCACAGTGTTCTGATGATCTGCTTGTTTCTGATCCACAATAGCAAAAGATGCGATGATTCCTTCCAGAATCACCAACAGTAGCCTCAGAACCTGTGGCTTTAGACCTGACCTGACTATTGCTTCGAAGGGGACAATTCCATTGCAAATGCCCCAATTGCCCACAGTGCCAACATTCTGCTCCTCTCTTGGTACTTTTATCCTGTGATGAGTTCGCTGGAGGTGATGCATAACTCTGTTGTACACTCTGAGTTGGTTTAAAGGACTTAGGTTGCTCAGGAACCTTGAAACTCTTGTTTGATTTGGAAAACTTTTCAAACTTCCTCTTCTAAAATTTACCACTCGATCCACTAGAAACTGCCTTGAAATTGTCTTGATAAAGTTTCTGATTCTTCCCACTGCTTTGCGCTGGTGGATTCACTGATCTTTTGGCTGAAAATCCTGACTTCAATTCTGTGAGCTTGGCTTGATCAGCAGCTTCTTTTACTGTCTTAGGTTTGAAAGTTCTCACTTCTTCTCCAATTTTAGGGTTCAAACCCCTAATGAAGTGTTGTACCAAAGGCTTATCATTCTCTAACCAACCAGAATATTTCTTCAGTTGGAAAAACCTCCTCTCATACATTTCCACCGTTGAGTTGCCTTGAGAAATACTGAAGAATTCTTCGGATCTAGTTTGCTGCCAATAATCCGATATGAATCTCTCGCGGAATCTTTCTATGAAAAGCTCCCATGTAACCTGAGAGATAAGAATTCCAAGTTGCTCTAGTTCCATATTCCACCATATGGAAGCAAAGAATCTTAGCTGCATTACAGTCCAACGAACCTTCACATTACCGTGATAATCATGGAGAATAAAACATCTTTCAATGTTCAAGAGCCATGCTTCAGCTTCAGCACCACCCTCTGTTCCATTGAAATATGGTCCTTTGAGCTTAGAAAGGTCTTTTAACTGAGTCCTGATAACAGGATCTTCTGCTACAGGGACTCGTATAACATGAGCATTTGCTACACCAACTGGAACATTGTTCCTTGCTTCAATGTTATTCAACCTATCAAGGATCCGTTGGAGAACTTCAACCTGAGGTACCTGTCGATCTTCCTGATCCATTCCTATTAAAGGATCAACTTGTTCTTCACCAAGTATTCCTTGGCGACCTCGTCCTCTTCCTCGGCCACGACCACGACCGCGTCATCCACCCCTACCTCTGCCTAAATCGGCATCAACTGGGTCACCACGTCTTTGTGCTCCTCGTGTAACAGGAGGCATGCTTGAAATCCTATAGAAAAGATCATTAAGAATCACTAACGGAAGCATAATGATAAAACCCTTAAGCCCTGAGTGTTTAAACTCGGCTCTGATACCAAATGTAACACCCCATCTATACTTAAAGCTAAAAGATGAAACCAAAGAAGAAACAACCATAAACAAAACCACATAGAACCATAGTAATAAATTTTTTTTTTTAAAATTACAAACTGGAACGTATAATCATAGTAACTGCTTCTAAGAGCTTTATAGTTTTCAACTGAATTACATCAGAGTAATAAGAATACTCTTTATTCAAAGACTTAGTTTCAAAAAACAAAATTCCCTTTTTAACCAATCCTTTACATCCTACGAATAGTTCTGATGACTAGTAACCAAGAAATGATCTGTTTCCCATAAATCTTAACAACTGCTATCCACTGTCCCATACTCATTGATTTATCCATCTAAAACCTGAAAACCAAAAATAAACACAAGCGCAATTGCAAACAGGGCTCAGTCACATTGATTAAGATAACGAATCATCTCCAAAATTCTGCAACCATAAAAGTCAGTATAACATAACAATTATGCAGATTAAATACAGAAGTTATTGAAATCTAATAACATAATTTCATTCTTGTTACACCAAAATCATCAAGCACTGTATCTCTTTCTAACAGAAATAAACTCGCAAAGAAAATGACAAAGTAATGATCCAATAGTTCATGGGTGTCCACATAAGGACCTACGCTATGTATCCGTAAGGAAACCTCGTAGTAATCCATTATGTCTGATGAAACCATAATGTTTTATCTTATTAATTGAAACCCATACCCCTTGAATTTATAATTATCACTTAATTAAACAACTGACATAAATTCTTTCCCATAAGGATATAGACTAGTGTCAGTCACAACTGACAGAAATTCTATCACCACAAGGTACTAGACTAGTGTCAGCCCCCAATCTAAGGATCATACTTGCATTATCTCAAAACACTTGATCTAGCAATTAATGTTTGAAATGAAATGAACTACATTACACCATTTCACTAACACTCCATTACTATTGCATCAATTTATAAAATTGAAACAGCAATCAGAAATCCATTTAGATCCATGTTTTCATTTTCCTTAACATACATTCTTAAACATGATGTTTCCCAAAAGAAGAAAAGATCACAATATTTTATCCATCACAAATCCAATCAAATAATAATCTCCACATTAACTAAGCATTATATCTGAAACTGTACAATAAAATGTCCATATTGAAATCAGAATTCCATTGAATAGAAAAGAACTAAAATAATCATATATCAACTGAATCAACACAACACCCATCGCTTTTAACAAACATACAAGCTTGCCATAAACCAATTTATTATAAACTAATTTGCTATACATCCTGCTCTGTTAATTACAAGTTCATACTTTTATATACGTGTTGGCATATGTACATGTATACACCACGGCTTGTGTATACATATACATATCCCAGCAGGTATATATATATATATATATATATATAATTATATAAACTTGTAATTAATAGTTCAGAATGATAAACATAGCATCTATTTTATACATGTTGGCGTATGTACATGTATACATCACGGCTTGTGTATACATATACATATCCCAACAGGTATATATAAACATATATAATTATATAACGTAACTCATCATTTGCAAAAGTTCAAGCCCATAACTACACATTGAACAAAACCATACTAGTCATTTCAGTCCTATCAAAAACACATCTACCTTAATATACTACTGAATCTGCCGATTTCATAAAAGAATAACAGAATAATAAGAACCGTCATCTACATTTTAAACAAAATATCAAAGTGGTCTTCCTTACTGACTGAAAATGATAATAATTGACTTTCCTAAAAAATTCCTAACATTTCCTAATGTCGATACAAACTATTTTTCACACTGGTGATTATTTCTGAAGAATCATATAGCTCGCAGTCAAGAATTGAGTACAACCAAGATATCCGCATTTTCACTATTGACTGAAACAGACAGTGACAAACACCCATTTGACACAACAAACATCGATACCAGATTCGGTTCATAACAGTGGTAATATATACCCGATTTCACCTTATGACCATTGACTCTTACACATTGTAAACATTTTGTTGCCACAATGTTCCTAACAACAGGAATCAGTACGAGAATATCTTTAAAGAAGCTTTTAAACAAAACTCATTCTGGGTTTCAAACTGCACTTATAAGCCGATACTCATTCCCAATTAACCCCCTTTATTATTGACCAAAGAAAAAGTAAACATCGACACAAAACACACTATGGAATAACCATATATCAACTGCAACAACTATACTCCCATAGTTCGGCATAAGCTTAAAGAAAACACTGTCAACTTCATACCCAGAAACAAGAAAACCCATCAACACACTATGCTCGAAAACAGCATATTAAGAACATGTATTTTATACCACACTAAAACCAATCTCTTACTAAACAGTCGTTCGTTTCAAATTTCTCCACTAATCATAACATTTATTAACTAAATTAACTTCTTAAACCATCCAAGAAAAAACCGGTTCATGACCGAACTCTCAGAGAATACATTTGCAAAACCTCACATTCATCGACTAACAAACAGTGGTAATTAAACATTCTACTATTTCATTTGCAGAAAGAAAAATGGAAACAGAGGATAAGGTGAGAGGTTGCCCCTGCCTGGTATTTGTGTGGGGAGGTAACAAAAAACCGAAGTATGCCAAAGCTAGCCCCTGCCTGGTGAGCTTCACAGTCGAACCCTAATCTCAACCACGATGATCTCTTTCCACTGACTGCCAAAGTGTCGTGCAAGAGAGCCCACAACGCAAATGCAGAGATAACAGTATGAAACACAAAACTTCCTAAATGACCACGAACAAAAGGGTAAAAATTGCCGTGAAAACCCCTTTCCATTCCAAGCAACTTATCATGTAAGATACAACAGGAAAACAAGTCCATTACTAACTGTTTACCCAAACTGTCGCAGAAATACAGGGTGAAAAATGGAGTCATTAATCAACTACAACTCTTCACCAGAGCTAATGGTGGACATCAAACACAAAAATGTAATGTCCCCACTTTAGCAGTTGACCCAGCGTGTGTGCGTTAGCCTTGTTCTACATGGTCCCGAGGGCTAACGAAGGGTTTAAGGGGATCCTGGAGTGTTTTGGCCTAGTCATTTCCAGTTTGGGCCAAAATGAAGTTGATTTACTCAATTTCAGGCATAATTACTATTTTTAGTAAGTCAACAGGACACAGTGGAGACCAGTTTTGGTGATTGGATTTGATACTCTTCGGTGAGAGCTTTCCGACGAGCTATCACTTGCATTATTCAGAGTCCGATTGCTAGTACATTTTAATGCCTGAAGTTTTATTAAAGTAACATTTAATTTAATTGTAAAGTATTAAAGTGTTACTTTAATATTTATTTTATGGGGATGTGTACCCAAGGGAGACATAAGGGGATATTTTAATATATGTTTTATATTGCACATCTTTTATCCCACATTGCCCATGAGAGTTGAACCGACCCTTGGAAATAGAATAAAAGGAAGCGTTTGTGGCTTCATTAGAGAGGGTTGAATATGAGAAGAAATTGGTGTGTGAGTTTCAGATCCGTTCTTGGCATTTGAGGACGTTTATCCTCTCTTGTGACATTCTAGACGTCATTCCCTTAGGGTTTGGCCTTTGGAATCCATTGTTATCAGTTTCATTATCAGGCAGTTTAGTTGCATTTCCAGCTACAGGCAGATTTGGTATTTTTCTCATATCTTCTTCACTACTTGTCCAATGCTTATGCCGCTTTGAAGGAATGATTTTATGAAGGTAGTGGAATGATTGAAGGACAAAGTACTGTAGCGGCACTGTTCATGCGGCACTATTCACGTGGCACTATTCATGCGGTACTATTCACGCGACACTATTCACACGGCACTATTCACGTGGTACTATTCACGTCACTGTAGCAGCAAGTTCGAAAGCATGGGCTGGAGTATTATTTCATTAATGCTGGAGTAATTAGTGAGTTGATAAATCTGCCATGTATTTGGTTTTATTAATTCTGAAAATAACATTTTATCGGCAGCAGTTCATTGTCCACTTTGCATATTATTGTAGTTTATTTCTTGTTTACGTTGTATGATTCCTATTCCATGCACAAAACACAACAAACAAATAAATGTTTGATTTCCAGTGTTATAAGGGGTTTAAAACATTAAATGGAGAAATAAGAAGTTGAATGTAAACTGTTTGACATAATTCCTTTCAGCAGTGGGTTTAGTTTTTTGGGGCATTCAGGGGTGTCCATTACAAAAAATGAATTACATTGATGAGTTCATTCAATACGAACTTATCTCTTGCAGCAAACACAATACATTCCCTGCCAAATGTCCATCAAAGTACAATCCCATTACCCGAAAACAGCTTAAACCCCACTAACACCACTATGCGATGAAAGTGCATTTAAACCCTGTCGTGATAAGTCATGTCTTCGAGCTAGATCATAAATAAGAAGACTTAGGGATAGATTAATATACATCTATGTTAGATATCATTAGTCGATCTTAGGTTAAGAAAAACTAACTTAAGCATCAATGATAACAGCACATTAACAATGCCAAAATACTAACACTCACCAAATTAAACTCCTACTAACATACACAATAGGGTATGCTAACTTAGATAATTCTTTAGTTTTAGCTAAAGAAAAACAACATAATTTCTAAAACAATTACTCATAAATATATGTATAAATATACATATATATATTTATTTATTTATTTGAACTCAAAATTTGATTAAAATTAAGTAACAACAATCTCTATAAACTGTCTGCAACATCAAGATACATTTATCCATAATAATAAAACCAATTCTAATTATGTTTAACATATTATTAAGAATTCCAAAACAATGAACCAATTATAAGATAATTGACCAACCATTTTAGTCGTACTATTTTCACAATCAAACCAATACTCAAATCTCTACTGAACTATCCAGTACCATTAATTCAAAAGTCAGTCTATACCAATCCTGACATCAGAAAATCTCATTAAGCTACAGAAATAGACATAATTCTCTGAGTGTCTGGCAGAACCAAAGTACCTATTACAGAGATAAACATATTTATTCCAAACAACAAGGTTCAAATAAAGGAAGTCAGAGTTCAAACTCATAGAAGTCTAACAGAAATATTGTTCCAGATAAAACAATGCTAATCAAAACAGAAATCCAACATAACATAACATTGAAAAGTAAAGCCTGAGACTATCAGAGGCATGACACTTGTACTTCAGGGTTTATGTGTATGCTTCTTTCTTTTTTGGGGGATGTGGGAACTCTCTTTAGGCATTAGTGGACTTTAGTGCATGACGATGTGTGGCTAAGGATGTGTAATGAGGCGCAACTGATGGTGCATGTTTCTATTAACAATTTGTGCAAATGTGATCTATAAGAGAGTTTGTATCTCCTCAAGGATTGTAGATAAACTTGTGTATAATCAAATTTGATCATTTTCCCTTTCTTGAAGAGCAAATATCCCCATTTGGGGTTGATTATCAAAGTTCTCAAGTAAACCAATTTTATTTCCGTTCATTGGTGTTCCCACTATGGATGCCTACAAATGCAAAGGAATGTGGATTCCTGTACTCTAACATTTGAAAGGAGAGTGAGCAGATGGACTAGTGTTGCCTTATTACGAATGTGTCTGAGCACTTCCTATATGTAAGAGTAGATTGTAGAAAAACATGCTAAGGACATCATGAATTCATAGAATATAACTAGTGTTACTAGTTGGATTTGTGCTTGATGTTGCTTAGTGTGGTGCAAATTTCGCATTTACTATTAACTTGACCATAGATGAGTGGAGCTGAGAAACCTTGTAAGCTCTAGTTCTATAAAACATGATAAAGCTTCTTGTGTGAACATGACTATGATCTATTGTTGGCATGGAGCTGTAAAGGTGATGAGATGCTAATTTGATGGTAGTATATTAGTGGATTTGTTGGTATCCAATGTGGGGCCAAATGAGAGGATTTGTGCCTTTTGGCATGCTGTAGAGAGATAGTGACTTCCCTCATCTAGCTAGGTCAATCCACTTATGGTGTCGCTTCATTGTGTGTGCGGTCTTTTATGTGTGATTGTTTCAGCACCGAAAAGTAGATTTCAAATGATTGCAGCTCCCACAAGAGGCACTAGGTTAGAGATTCAAACACTCTTTATCTAGGTGATTTGTACAATGACAATGCTTTTAGAAAACTAAGCTGCATTTGTGTTGCGGTTGTCTGTGTAGTTTATGTGGGTGATTCAAATAAAGTTTTGACATAGGATGAGACACCTGCCATCTTTGGTAGTGTTTGTGTGGAGCATTGTTGTGGATTCTATGCATCCTTTTAGGGTGTAACTGTACAAATTATTGATGTGGGTGTGTAGAGTTTCGCTATGAAGTTTGCTCATCCCTTTGAGGGTGTAGAGCTTCATTGATTGCCTTTGAAGTTGGCATTGAAATTGAGGTTGCATGCAATGGTAAAATGATGCTTGTGTGGTGCCCTATGATTCAAAAGAGAGTAGGATAGAGGTTTCTAAGGCATGGGAGTATATTCACGTGAATAACTTGAAACAAGGCACGATGGGGAAACATCATTAACGCTTGTTTGTGAAGAAAAGATGATGTCACTGTTTTTATGTGAAATGATGCATGACGTTAAGGATTCACTGGTGTTGTCTGCAAAGAGAATATGATGTAATCCTCCATGTGTGTAGCCATTGTTTAATCTAAACTAGTGTGGCTTGGTCTCATGGCCATCTACCATTATTTGTGCATCACAAGTTTCAAGTGATGTTGGCACATTGGCCTTTTATCTTTAGGTGCATGGAATTGTAGGGACCTAGATGTATGTAGTGCTAGCAAATCTTCTTTTATGAAGAGTGTGTGCTATAGCGTTTGCATGCAATGACTATATATCCCATAACTTGAGAAAGAACTAGGATAGAAATGATGAGTTGGACATTGCACACCATGAGATTTGCGAGATGCACCATGGTAAGGCTAAAGATATCCCCCCTTTATTGGAGAGCATCGTGTAAGTGTTGATTCTAGAATTGGAGATGTTGAATCCCCTTGTATATGCAGATATTTTCATTTAGGGATCTTGAAGAAGATTCTTCTGCCAAGGGTTTGATTGGCTTAGTATTTTCTTCATACATGATCATGATAGAGAACATAAGTGTGCACCACTATTGAATCTTTGGCTTGGTGTGAGGGTTAGTGATAGTTTATGTGACAAATTTCTAGCTGTGATAAAAATGATTTGATTTCCAGTTGGATGAGTGGAAAAACTTGCAAATTAGTTGATAATCCACAAGCATACAGAATGTGCAAATGGATCCCTAAACTAGAATCTAATGTATTTTTGAAAGGTGCAAAAGACTTCGAACATATTACTTTATTGAATTGGAGAAGATCTATCTAAAGTTGGAACACAAAATTTGAATTATTCTTTTCTACTTATACTGTGTACAATGTTGGTATTTACATGAATGTGGCATCAACTAGGCTCCACAAATGTGTTGATAAGTGTTTTGTGCATATGGTGTGCAGATCATTCAGTCATCAAGAAAAATATGACTTAGCTTCTGCATGGTAATCAATCAATCACTGAAATGCTTGCATTCTCCAATCTAATGCAACTCTAAATATAGTCAGATGCTAGCACCCTCCAATGTGATGCATGTTTGAATTGTTGTGGAGGCCCATCTCCCCTAAACAATGAATCTGCAGTCCTAATCATCAGTGAAATTACTCTCTAATCGATCATGAGTCAGTCTTATTTTGATGCTCACTCAAAATATCATTGTTTAGGTATCTCAGAGTCTTTGACCATCTGCAATAAAAAAATTGGAATCTTGGTCTAGCATCAGTGGTATTCAAAAGTCTGAAATCAAAAAACTCAGCTACTATTACCCTGTTGAAGTGGCGACTAATGAGACCAATCTGTTGTGATCACTAATGGCTAGCAGTTCTCAACTCTCATTGTTTTTCGGACTATTGTATGTCAATCTCATGATCAAAAGTTCTCAAAATTTTCTAATCCAAATGTGGTCTATAATACATTGATTGATCAGCAAGTGGCCGCCTAGCTAATATGCTAAGACAACTTTACATCATCACTGATATTATCTAAAAAAGTTTGTGTCAGTCATGCTGCTACCATCTAAAGAATCTCCAAAGTAACAACATAAATACTATTCAAAGCAGGCATACACACTCATCAAGTGCAAATCCAATGCAACCAAATAAATGTGCACAATAAGGAGGAATATGTAAACAATAACTATCCACTGACCAACAATAGAAGCAACTACCATTAGGTGCTGAAAAATAAGCAAGTGCACATTTATTGTTGCAACATCACTAGTCTAAACAATGTGGGGGATTAGCTAGTTAATCTATACATTTGCCAAAATAAGTAGAATTCACCTATATGCTCCCCTTGGATGTGTTACCACCATTTTTTGACATGTCCCCATACTGGGGATGCCTCGGAAACGCCCCTACCATCCCCAGTCAACAAAAAATTGTCCCTAATGTCGTGGAAATGTAGGGATTTGTTGGGGATGTTGCTGACTTCCCCTAACCATCTTGTGGACAGCCAGCCATCCCTTTGTAATCACATTTAATTTTTGAATTAAAAAGGCTTAAAAAAATTTTAAAATATTTTATTGTTCTTTTGTGGGCCTACGCACCATTCGTGGAACTAAATGAGATATTTTGATATGCGAAACAACAAATTTTCAAGCTATTTTATGGTTTTTCAACAGGCACATGCTGTTAGGGTTGACTTTGCAAGATTTGAAAGCATTTTCAGCCGTTTTAGTTGCTGAAGGAGCATAGTTTTCAAGATAAAATCAGACAAAACAGTACCTAGAATTTCAAGCTCCATTTGTACTTCTCAAAGTTGTGTTTCAATCTCAAGTTAGTGATTTTCTATCACTGGAAACAACAGATTTTTAGTTGTTTTTGCAGTCATAGAATTGTAGTTTATAATACATAATGGCAAAGTTTTCAGTCTTATTGAGGCAGCCTCTTTCCAATCACAATACAAACTTACAAAGTCAAGACATTGTGATCAATTGTGTCAACCATGACAATTCTGAACAAGGGAGATAGGCTCATTTGTTGCACAAGTTCTTTGCAAGTTCAGGGGTTGCAGCATATTGTCTATTTTTTTGTCATTTTGTGTTTGGAACTTGCAGCAAATGTTATCTATTAAGATTCCAAGAATATATAATGTATATGATGAATGCTTTATCAATATTATTGTACGAATATTTGAAATTTCCTATTTTTTAATATCTATCCCCTTTGCCACACCTGCCATCCCCTATATTGCGTCCAAAATACCTATCCCTGAAACCTGTATCCTCGTTCCCTGCCGTCCCAATCCTAGAAACTTGATGGAACATAGGAATTCACAAACCACAAACTATCAACATGTTCTATAGTCTACTTGTTCTTTCAAATGGAAGTGTTAGAGAATTTTGACCAGATTTAAAAGAAAAGATGTTGCAACAAAGATGAATTCCATACAAGAATTCAAGAATATAATTTTGAAACCCTCAAAGAGGTAAAGATTCTTATGGTAGTAGAAAATACCTACTAACTAAATTAATGTTGAAAATTACTCAGTATAATGAGTTGCTTAGATGCATACTCACCCTTGCTTCTTTTAATGGCGAACCATGTTGTCTAAACCTCTTAAAACCAACATGAGCCATTGAAGCCTCATTTTTTTGATCAATACAACCATTTAAATCCTGCCACATCTAAAGACATACATCCCACCTTTATTTATAATGGTCCATTAGGCCAAGGTTAAACCTTCAAGAAGCTGGAAGCTGAAAACCTTCCCATTCTGTTGAAATTCTGATTTTGCATGGTTGGTTTTGATTTCGCAGCATGGAATTGACCTGGGTCAATTGTGTGGTACAGAATCAACCTAGGTCAATTTTGCAGTACAGAATAGACCCTCTTCAAGTTACAGTCCTGTTTTTTAATTCTTGTTCCTGATCTATTAATGGATTCATCTTAATCTTTACAAAATTATATATAGGTCAATTTTGTGGCACAGAATCAACCTCGGTCAATTTTGCAACACAGAATAGACTCTCTTCAAGTTTCAGTCCTGTTTATTAGTTCTTGTTGCTAGCATTTTTATGGATTCATCCTTATGTTTACAAAATTATATATATACAGTCAAGAATGATCCATGTAGATTGGTAGGCAAGCATCTATCCACCATCCAGGAATCTGATCAACAAGCTGCAATATCAATGCACCAACAATCCATCTTTATGAGAAAAGCCAACAATCACTCGACAATTTATGAAGTGGAGCACACGCAGTCTGTTGCAACATAATCTGTAACACAATCTCTACATCACAATGCACATAAGAAACAGTTTCAATCTGTAACACAAGGCATCTTTGATGAGAACAGAAACAACTCCTCTTTGCAGCATCAACTTTCCAACATATAATTACTTTCAAGTCAACTCTTGAATCTGAAATACACACAAGATTCCTCCTGTCATTTTCAAAAGGAGAAGGTAGCCCTTAGTATATGATAAAGTAGAGAGAATTTAATTTCTAAATGTGAAGTATCACACTTCTCTTAATAAGTGATCATAAGTGCACAGAACTTAGTGATTCCCTTGCAGGTATTCATCACAAGTCTCCAGTAAGCTACATGTTTGACTTTCAATTTAATGAAACATGTACACAAACAGAAAGGATCACAAAGCTGACCACAAGGCTGTGCATACATTACTAATGTGAACACACATACCAAAATCTGATCATAAGTATAGCATCAACAACAATCACATATGCGCATCATCCAACATACTCAGACTCACAATGTTGAACTGAATCAGGAACAAATATGAGAAGAGAATCTAGCACAAAGGATTTTCACATACACATCCAAAGATTCGAACACAAAACACCAAACCCAAGCTTGAAAGGCAGGAAGATCATCCACATCACAATTAGGAGCCCAACTCTCCACATTTGATATAATCTTTAACACAAGTGTTACATCTGTAGCATTTGCAACAACAGTAGTATCTGCATTGATAGGAACAAACAAGGGGTTGGTGACACACGTGTTAACTCATTATTCTAAAAGAAATGGCAAGAAGTGTGTGCCTGTAAACCACACAATAAACATGCGTTCAGCTCAAAACAGTGAACTGACTTATGTCTATGACAAACACAATGAGAACACAACCTGGGTTGGTCTGTTCACGACCTAGGGGGTTGGATTTCACTAACACAAACACAAACAAGAGAACACACATTGGACACTGATCAAGGGTTCTGTCAAATACAAACTTAATGTGTTTTGTTTGGGAACAAAAGATCTTACAAAATCTTTATACCCTCGACCACATCAACCCCTACCTGTCTTTTGTGATTCCCATGCCTGCACATTGGATTTTGGGAGAAGAGCAACAGCGTGTACATAGGTTTTGACACACAATTTTTGTATCTGACACAACATATTTTGTCACATTGGATTTCAACTCAACTTTTGATGACAACATTTTTCTTCACATGTGCATTGCTCTGCTTTCATGTGTTGGGGGATGATACATCAGTATTCTTAGCAATACTATTCTTTTGCTTTGCAGTGCTAGACGATGATGCAACAGTATTACGATGTATGATTATCTATCTCCTTTTATAACAATAAATGCTGTTCTTAGAATTATCTGAAAGAAGGTTTGTAGTGTCTCCACCATTCTGAGATTATTTCAACCTCTGTTATATTTCTTACATTAATTTGAAGCGATCAAATATTAATATGCCATCATAATATATTCTAGTCATTGTAAGCAAGAAATGCAAAACACAAAGAGCTTACAGAGTCATAATGCTTGAGCAAGGACAAAATGTTTTCTGGATCTTTTTCTTAGACCTCGAACAAGCAAAGAAAGTCTTATGAAAATACTCTCTGTGATTACACCCTTATCATTCCAATTTCCCAAACACCCTTAGGTAGTAGTTTTCCTGATTTACAACTGCATATAGTTTTGCAAAATGACTAAAATTGTAAAAAAATGATTTTGACACTTTAACCTTTTTGGACTGAAACTGGGTTTCCAATGAATTCGAGTTTAATTAATCTGCGAGTGCGTCTAAAGAAAATATGAACAAACAAAATTTTGGAGAAAGCTTGAAACAACTTTTACTTTTGAATCCTAAACCTCTAGGTGTCAATTAAAAGGTATCACCAGTACTGGTGCTTGACAATTTAGAACTTTTTGCACAGAAATGCAAATAAGAACAAATGATGTGCATGGATAATTATTAAATCAGCGGGCAGCTATAAATGAGAGTAGATTCTTCTGCTGTGTATGAAGAGTTGTCTTCTTTTCATGTTGACAATAGAATAATTTGTGGCAACATTTAGTTTTCCTGGTAATTTCCAAGCAATACTGACACTCAGCAAGCAGGGGCACAGCCATTTTATTGTTGAAATGTCTTGTTACATACCACAAGCCATCTGTATGGAGCCTTGTGGAAAATGATTGTATAAATCTTGGAATTTATTGATTGAACTGTTTTACCTTCTTGATCTGAAGCTTATTGTGACATGATATTGAGATTAAATTCCAAGCTAGAAAACTGGAAAAGTATCTGATAAAGTAATCACACCTCACAAGAAGAAAAATGCCCTTACACTCAGTCACACCTCTTGCACTATTCTATGAAAAATAAGAAACATAGTTAACCCTCTAAAGTCCAAACCATATGGTATAATGCCATTCAATATTGTTATACACTATAAATCTTCATTTTATAGACTGGCTAATACATTATTTGCAAGTTTTGTACAGTATGAAAAGAGTAATTATCAAAAGTAAGATGTCATCCAATACATTCAAATAAGGAAATCGTAGCAATAAAGAAATTTAGCAGTAATACATTTATTTTCTCCTTCAGTCTTCCAGATGTTCTTGCTAAACTGTTATAATTCCAAGTACAGTATGAAAAGAGTAATTATCAAAAGTAAGATGTCATCCAATACATTCAAATAAGGAAATCGTAGCAATAAAGAAATTTAGCAGTAATACATTTATTTTCTCCTTCAGTCTTCCAGATGTTCTTGTTAAACTGTTATAATTCCACTTGTAGGAGTTGAGAATTTTGCACAGAAATTACCTTACAATGAGTGGTTTCCTTTATTTCTTCATTCCCAATCACCATTTACAATCAATAGACAAAGGTGCATATAAGGTACAAGGAATTTTAACCACCATATAACCACCCATTTGTTAATTAGGGATGTGGTTAAGTAAACAAAAACTTGGGAAATACATATCCTACAGTGTATGCCTGTTTGGTAGTTTCCGATTGATGCACCTGCAAGGCACAATTTTTTTTGTCTGGATGATTTTCTGTTGTTTAAAGTAATAAAATATAAAAAATGGCATGCAGTTCTTTGTTGGCTTTGGCCAGTTATAATACTTGATAAGAGTGTTATGTTTTTCTTACAAAAAGAAAATATACATTTTGTCTGATCTCATTGGACTCTTTATTCCCATATAATTTATTTTTTTAAATGAGATCTCATAGCTTTTAGCAGAACTTTTTGGTTATATTCCCCTCTCCACCTTTGCAAACATAATATTTTGAAGTATAACACACTAGTTGTGAGAATAATTGGCTTTATTTGACAATTAATTTGAAGGCTTGTTTATAACTAATACCCTAATATTAACTTTTCTTCAATTGCAATTTTCTCTTAGATTAACTATGAATAATTTACAATGATCTAACAAACTTGTCTGTTTGAAAGGCGTCAGGGAATGTTACTCTTGACACTGTTGGAAAAATTGGAACAACTGGAGTAACCTTTATTTCCAGGTAACTCATAACAATGAAATGTTTCTAAAAAGAAGTAATTAGCGCATTTTGATCTTTTGCATGCATTTTCTTTCTCATTTGAGAATAAATGGAATGTTCCCTTATATATGCACATATGTATGTTTGAAAACAAATTGCAAGTTTGAATTAATACAATCAGACAGATGGGAAAACTTAGAATAGTGATCAATATGTTTACAAGAGCCTCGGAATTTCAGATTTGTAGGAAACAATCTCCTAGTTGTGAAGAATCTAACTTGAAGTAGATGTATCTTATTAACACTGAGTCAGTGAAAAATAAGAAATCTTATGTTTTTACACAATTGTTTTTCGAGATTTTTGTTATGGAGGCTTGGTTCTTATTGAGGTTCACTTATTTTAGTTGTTCAATGGAACTTTTAATAAATTATTAATTCAACATCATAAGGGAGAGACAAGCAGTTAGAAAATGGACAAGGTGATAAATTTGCTTGTTAGTCGTAAATAATCCTTTGTTTAGATCTTGAACTCTAGAGACCTGTATAAGAAAATAAGGAGCTAGTATTAGGTTAGGTGTTTGTAATTAAAAGCCTAATCATTGTATATTATACTAATTTATTATTATGATTGGTTTATCGCTCAATACTAGGTGTTAATGTTTGTAGCTTCAGCCGTATGAACATTTAGAATACATATAATATATGTTGATTAATAATAATATATTATATATGTTATATTATTATATTATTATTAATCATATAAAATTTAAATATTAATCTATTATATTATTCTAAATTAATAATTGATTGATGAAACATTATAAGATTGATTAAATTATAATTAATGGAAAGAGGCATGTCCTTTCAAGGACATACCTCTCCTAGCCATATATATATAACAAAATGCTATTCAATCAGAGAATTTACAGAATTACAATAGTATTAATATCAGCATTGAATAAAGAACTTAACAAAATACATCTACTTCCAAATCTGATATACTTTAACATGGTATCAGAGCAAAAGCCTGGGAGGATCTGGCGGTAAAATGTATTAGAAGGCATAAACAAGGCAAGTGCTTCGAAGAATCTTTGATCACATGAATGCAATGGTTGCAGATTATGCGGAAACGGTTTGCATACACAGGAGCACCATAGGTATAAGCAAAGATATGGAAATCCATCAAAGCATACACAAGGCATGTAATGCTTGTTCGCAACCTGCCTCAAAGAATATTATCTCATGGATGCAAATGATTACAGAACATGTGCTTAATGGATTTGTTGAAAAGGCTTTAGGAACTTCAAAGCAAATGGAATCTGTGGGTCAATCGAACCTTTGTCAGCATTCTCCTCGCGTAGCACACTAATTGGAAGCTGTGGAATATGACACAGGCATCCTTGTATGTAAAACATGGTTGCACATCAAGCATATAAAATTTGTATGACAACAACCTCTAAATCGGGTGTGTGCTTTATGTCTTAGTATAATATTGGGAAGCCTCTCAAATATTTTTGGCAATTACCGAAGGTTGTATAGAAAATTAATATCATTCCAACACTTGAATATTTTACGGAAATATTTAAATGTTTAGCATTTGAAGATTAATAAATAGGAACATTGCCGCGCATGGAGAATATCTTATCGGGTGACCACTCTATTCTTGAATAGCCGAGTCCTTGTAGCGGGGCCCGTATATTTATAAGTTCAAATAAATTATCACAGCTTTCTCTATAGTTAGCAGAAGAATAGTTGAGTTTAAACATGGTGGCACAAAACTTATTATTATTGGGCTTCTTGTATTAGCACTGAAATTATATCCTGAGTTTGGTATGTCGCAAAGGAGAAGATAGCCGCTATGAGGGCAGAAGGAATTTCTCTTCAGTAGGAAATTGCAAATCAAAGGCAAGGAAAGCATTGTGGAGAATCTGATCTTCATTCCAAAAGATTTGCAAATGAATTGGGCTCACCTTATGGAAAGAAAGACTTGAAATTTATGAAAGATAAGTATTCCATGCTTTATTAATGCACATAAATTATTTTTGTAATTTATGCTATAATATTGGTTAGTAAAATCTTGTATGCTTCTATCATTGGTATTTCCGGTCGAGATAGTTTAGTTTGATGAGCTATTTGTAATCTCTCTCTGACATACCTTTAGGACGGAAGCACAAGAAAATTGCTTTCAAGGTAAAAAGAACTTGATGTTGATACAAGAGCTTGAGCTTCAGAGGGAGCAGATAAAGAATATGGTTAAATCAACTTTTGATAATCTTGGTCATATTGATTCAGAGGGAGTAGACCATATCGAGATGGACTCCCCAGTGATCAAATAGTCAGATGACTATGAATCATGAATGCCTATATGGGCCCTGTGTAAATCACGAGGAAGTGATGACTTCCAAATGATTATCACTTGTATTTGTTAAAGTTATTGGAAGGTGACGATCTTGCAATAACTTGATCTTCTATCACGATAGACATCTTATGATGGCTGAAACAGATCATGATAGATGATATCTTGCATGGTGGATTAAGTTCCTTAAACAAACCATGACCTTCTATTGTGATGGACATCTTATGATGGCTGAAACAGATCATGATAGATGATATGAATGCTCCTATGGTAAGTATTATTGAGGACACACGTGCACATTACCTATGGACATTTGTTGAGTACTTGGTGGACATCATAAGACTTGATGTTGGTAGGCCCACACATGAGAAACAACTACCAAGAGCCCACAACAAGCCAGAAGAAAAACAACAAGCCTAGAGGAAAGAATCCCCACCAAAAGGCTCCACCTACCGCCACACAAACCCCCCTAAAACACAGCCCAAGAAGACCCCCAACCCCCAACAACAAATCAAAAGTTGGGAAGGAAAAAAGATCAAGAGAAGGTGAAGCTAGTTGGTGAGACATTACTGGAGTCTGGCTCTATGAAGACCATTGTCTCCACATTCTCTCCATTCCAAAAATGATTATTCTTTCATGCAATGTAAGGGGGTGAATAGAATCCCTAGACAAAAGGCTATTCAAGAGTTGATCGGTTCTCATTCTCCTAACTTGATCTTTATTCAAGAAACTAAGTTATCTGTTGATGGTATGTTGAACAAGGCGGAAAGAATATGGGCCAGAAGTCATTGCCAATGCATTGGGGCTCAGGGCAGTTCTAGGGGTATGGCTTGTCTGTGGGATCTGCAAAAGATTATTCCACTTTGGTGGATTTCTTGTACATCCTCTATCTCTTTGGTGGCCACAAGCGATGAATCTGGTGACACTATTATTTTTACCAATGTTTATGCTCGAATTGATCTCTTTGGAAAATCCTCGCTTTGGTCACATATTAGGTATTTTTGTTCCCTTGTTCCCCTCTTCTTGTGAATTTTGGTAGGGGATTTTAATACAGTATCAAGCTTGAATGAGAAGAGGGGAGGTAACGTGATGTTTGACCCTTTGGCTGGTCTCTTGAGGAACGATATGGAGCTTCTCAAGTTAGTTGATGTTAAACCCATCAACGGTCTATTTACTTGGAATAATAGATGTGGAGTGGAGAGGATGGCTGAGAGACTAGACATGTTTATGGTCTCTTGCTACTGGATGGGTGATATCTAGGCTTTTAGTTCAGAGATTTTAGATTGGAGAGGATCTCATCATTGGCCAATCAATTTTTTTGCCTCTCAGTTTCAAGTGTCTAAACATCCTTCTTTTAAATTTCAGATTATGTGGCTTTGAGACCCTTCCCTTCATGACTTTATGTTGAATTGGTGGAGTGAGGGGAAGCTTGCTTTTGGTAATGCAATGTATTCTTTTGTCAAGCAGCTACAATACATTAAATATAAGTTTAAAAGGTGGAATTGGATGAGTTTTGGTAATATCTTCTTGGGGAAAAGGAATGATCAATCTCAAGTTGATGCTATTACTTGCAAAATCAAAGATCAAGGTTTATCAGAGGATGTATACAAAGAGGAACCTATTGCGGTGAAGGAGTTGTAGGAATGAGAGCTCTGTGAGCAGACTTTTTGGAAGCAAAAGTCACAGGTTGACTGGCTTCAAGAGGGTGATTTTCTCTCATTACTTATCTTATTTCCTCAAAGGGGGTTACTCTAACCTCCCATAGGGAGTTCGCACAAGAAGTCACTAGTTTTTTTTTGCCTTGGTCACTGAGGATATTGCTCCTGCCAGTATGGAGGGAGGACTTGTTCTTGATTGTATCCCTTCTATTTTTACTAGTGAAATGAATGAGGCTCTTCTTAGACCTGTTTTTTTATCCAAGTAGAAACAATGTTGGTTGGCATGAAGAAGGGTAAAGCTTTTGGTCCAGATGGGTTCCCTATTGAATTTTACTTAGAATATTGGGAAATAATCTAGTGAGATATTTTGGAAGTGGTTCAGTTGTCTTATAGAAATAAACAGATTCTCAGGGCCATTAATCCTACCTTCCTTGCTCTCATTCCAAGGAAGGACAGAGGTAACTCTCTCAATTCCTTTCAGCTCATTGACTTATGTAATGTGCTTTATAAAATAATCACAAAGTTGATTTTTGAAAGGCTCAAGCCATGGCTTAATAAGATGATCTTTGAGGAACAAGGTGGATTTGTTGCTAGAAGACAAATTTTGGATAGGATTATTATAGCAGTAGAATCTATTCGTTCTATGGCAATTTCCAAGGAGAAGGATATGTTAATAAAATTAGATGTGGCTAAAGCCTATGATAGAGTCAAATGGAGCTTTTTGCATAAGATTCTTTAGCCTTTGGTTTTAGTGTTGAGTGGATCAATTGGATGATGAGTTGTATCACTTTGTCCTCTTTTGCAGTTCTTATCAATAGTGAGCCCACTGATCTTTTGGTGCTTCTTAAAGTCTCTGGCAGGGCGACCCCCTTCCTCCATACCTATTCATTTTATTGGCTGAAGGATTGGGAAGACTTATCAAGTCTCATTTTTGAAAAGGATTCATACAAGGTTGGAGTTGGGGTCATGATCTTCCTCCTTACTCTCATCTACAATGTGGATGATATTGCTTTGATGGGTGTTGCTAGAATCACTGAGGCTGCCAACTTTAGAAGAACTTTGGATATTTATCTGAATGCCTCGAGGCAAAAGATAAATGGAGAGAATTTTTTATATTTTTCTTTAAAACATGTGCTCTCATACAAGCTAGGATTGCCAGGATATTGAGGTTTCAAATTGTTACTCTCCCTTTTGTCCATCTTGGAGTTCCTCTCTCGGCTCATAGTTTTCCTAGGGGACTCTAGTACGATATTTTGGATAAGTTTTCGCAAATGGTTTTCCATTGGACTAATAGATGGTTCTGAAGTGTTGGAAGAGTGACTCTTTGGAGGGTTGTGGTTTAGGCTCTTCCTATTTATACATGTTTTGTGCAGACAACTCATGCAAGTTTTATTAAGGAATTTGATGCTCTTTCCCGACAATTCTTGTGGATACGTAATTTACTCTCTTCTAAGTGGAGTTTGGTTAGATGACACTCTGTATTTAGGGCAGTGTAGGATGGTAGGCTTGGTTTGCATCAAGCAAGCATGAATGTCTATGTTTTGGCTGCTAAGTTGTTTTGGAAGTGATGAATATATCAAGATCAAGGATGGGCTAAAATTCTCAATATTAAGTATCCAGGGGGAGTGGAAGGAAAGGATGTGCCCCATTATAATTTGGCAGGTAATGGTTCCATGATTTGGAGTACTCGTAAGAGGGGATCCTAGCTAGTGAAGCAATGACTCTTTTGGATCTATAATAACGGTGTTGAAGCTCTATTCTAGCAAGACTCTTGGGATGGATTCCCTCCCATCCTTTCTCAATTTCCTCATTTACAACATCTTTGTACTATCTTTCTTGAGTTTGGATGGAGTAGAGTGGAGAAACTTAAGACTACTTTGATTTTGGGTCAAGGAGACGTGACTAGGTGGAAGGAAACACACGAATGGCCTCCAAGAGGATCTCCAAAGGATAGGGAGGAGCTAGCTAGGATATTGGCTAGAAGATTATGTAGCTCCCTGATTGGTGCAAATATTCTTGCTTGGGGCCCTAATCCTAAGGCGAGGTTCTTTGTGGCTTCGAGATATATGGAGCTAGATAGATCAACCTATGGTAAGGTGATTGTTCCTTGGTGGAAGCAAGTTTGCAAAAAAATGACTTGGCCTAAATGTAACTATTTCTTGTGGTTAGTGATTCAAAAAGGATGCCTCACTTGGGATAATCTTCGGAAAAGAGGGTTTCAGAGGCCCTCTCTTTGTGTTCTATGCAATAATAATGAAAAGGATACCTCCCATCTTTTCTTCCAATGTTCTTTCACTAGGGAGATTCAGTATTTGTGGTGGGAAGTTTGGAGACATGCCTATGTTCATGCTAATTCTTTGATTGAATTTTGGAATACCCTTGGTAGACCCCTTGCTAAGACTCCCTTTCTCCAGGTTGCTTGGCAGATTGTACCTTATTTTTTATCTGGAAACTGTGGCTAGAAAGAAATTGCAGGATTTTCCAAGATAAGGAGATGTTGGTGCGACAAGTGTGGTTATGAATTACTGGCATGCTTCAAGAAACTTTGATGGCTAAGTGTGATCTTTTGGTGGATGTGGATCCTAGTGACTTGCATGTTGTTCAAAACTTGAATATTTTTAGTAAGGATTTAGTGGATCCTTCAAAAGATGATAGACTAAGTTTCGCTATGCTAAAAGAGGGCTCAATGACAAGGCAAGTGGTTTCAATTAACACTGATGGCTCTTCGAGAGAAAATCCTGGACATGCAGGTATTGGAGGAGTTGGTAGGGATAGCATAGGAAATGCGATCTGCTTTTCTGAATATAAGGGGCTGCGGACTAATAATTACACGCAAGCCCTTGCTGTTCTCTTAACTCTGGGAAGAACGTGTGACATTGGTCGGAGTAAGATTATTTGTGAATCTGATTCCCAAGTGGTTGTGGATATGCTGGACAAACAGAAGGCGGATGATGTTGAGTGGCATTTGGCTTTGGTGGGTAGACAAATTCTCAGACTCAGGGATTCCTTGGAATCTGTTTCGTTTTGTTATGTTCCCCGGGAGTGGAACTAGGCGGCAGACTATCTACTACGTGGGCCTTTGAGTGGCTGGATAACTGGTACATAAGAGAATGGGGCCAGTTGCCCCAGGAGTACACTAAAGAATTTGAAAAGATTATTATGGAAGACACGGTAGACTAATGGTGACCTGTTAGGGGTCATCCATTTGTTGTTGGTTCTGGTTTTGCTGTCTTTCTGGGTTTGCTTGGCCTTTGTATTTCTGATTCAATAAATCTTCACCCCTTTCAAAAACATAAAAAGAAAACATCTCTTGTTAAATTTCTTGGGTCTGAAAATTGATTTTGAATTCTCCAGCCATTACTGTGGTGACACTGTTAATGAAAGTATTATGGAAATTTTGCATAAACTGCACCTTCATTTCAGAGTTGTTTCTAGAGCCTTCTGAGTGTTGTTTCAAGTTTTATTTGTAGAGTTGTTTCTAACTTTACATTGTTTGGATTTTTAGTTAAACTATGTTGAATACATTACTTTTCTCTTATTTCTTGTCTATACTTAATCATATAGTTTAAAATATTCTTTGCAGTGTGAATTTATATCTAATAATGTGTTCTAAATGACCATTTTGGGTTATATATGTTTGATTCATCAATTTTTAATCAGTGAGAAGTATAGCTTCTAGTTTCGGGGCCATTTAAAACGCCTAATGTTTTTACATGAACTGAGAGAATAGTGTCCATCTTTTAAACAAATTATAAGACCTAAAACAACTTACCACCATGACATGCTGACTGCAAATAATGGAGTGTTTTTCTTACGAAAAGTATAATAAAAATGGTAGTTGAGTCAACCAAGTCAATAATTGTAGGCCTTTCAAGACATACTAAACTGAATATTCAAAATATTAGGGGCCAGCTGTAACTTCTTAATCTTTGACACTGTCCTACTCTTGTTGAAGTAAATTGTTTTCAGCTATCTTATTAGGCAATGGCTTAGCTAATGATGTTGGGGACACTTTTTTCTAGCCATGTGTTGGCACAACCTCTCTTTGTGAACATTTCTAATCTTCTCATCTGCATGAATTATCCTATCCTGTTGGTAGGAACTAATTTTAAAGACAAACGCCCAACATCACTCCTCTGAGTTTCTAATTCTACTTGCAATGCTTGTGAGTTTTCTCTTGTATTTAGATAAAACTTTTTCTGAGGCATACAAGTGATCTCCTATTGACAAAATTTTGGCACAGATTATATCACCCTTACTGTTCTTGTTGGCTTAAACTTGTAGTTGCACTTCTGTGCATTCTGCCCTTTCTTTTATTTGATTTCCACTTGATTTATCTGTCATCTTCATAGGTAGTTGGATAGAAGTGAGTATTAAACAAGAATTTCCATGTTTTGAGTTCTCTAGATATAATGTCATTTATTTTTGGAAGGTGAGGTCTCGACTCTCCCACTAGATTAGCACATACTATGGCATTTTCAGCTTTACAAAGTGAATCTTTATTGGAAACCCAAATTGGGCTCAAATGATCACAGACCCAGTCTATTAGATTTATAGAGAAACACACATCAAATGCTAGCTTCACTGTAGACCAAAGTTAACTGCAGAATTAATTGTGGACGGGTGAGGTAGTTGTTTGTAGATCATTCTAGTAGTTGTAGGTGAGTACTTGGTGGCAGATCATTCTAGATGGTTCTTGGTTGGCAGCTTGGTCTGTGCCGACAGTACTGGTAACAAATAATTAATTTATATATTCCAACCTCCCCCCATAAATTAATTATCTAATTGTTTTAGATATCCCCCCATAATCTAAATAGGATGGGTCCCAACATTAAGCCTTCTTAGGTACCCATTTACAACACAAATTTTGGTTCCCTTTATCACTATCACTTCGGGAAATTCGTTCCCACTTGTCATTATCACTTTGGGTTTTTAACCAGTTCACCCATAACCATTTGAGATTTTCTTCCCCAACTAATACAATTACTTTAAATGTTACATTTACTTTAGGTTTTTCACCCAAACAAGTGGTTTTGGCTTACCGCAAACCTCACAAAAGTATTTTAAGGATGACCACAAACCTCTCAAGAAGTGGTTTTGGATTACCACAAACCCAACTTTTCTCCTTCCATACCTGCACCAAAATTTGATTATTGAGTCCATATAAAAAGAAATCCATCTACTAAGATAGATGGGTACCCAGTCACTGTATTCGCTAGTTGTATAGGAATTCTTTTTAGATACATGGTTCATCAATATGTTAAACCAAAAACTTATGGGGTGTTAGGTACAACCGATATTGCACCCCTTACAATAAATCAAGTACAATACATTCTTCGACTTCTATCATGCTCAAATTTACAAGGCAAAACACACCCAAAAACTCACCAATATTTTTTGTTTTTTTAAACATAAGGGTTAACATTCATAACACAGCTATTAAAGTGTAATATTTTTCAAAAAATTAGTTCACTTTGAAATATCTTAGGAAATAAAGTATTTTAATTACACAAGATAAATAGTTCTGAAAATAAAATTTCCTCACTAAAATTTTCTGTTAGAAGACTCAAGTCGGAAAAATGGGTATTCGCTACCCTAAGCAAGTCATATCGGGTCCTAACAACACCGATCATGGCTTGAAAAACTCCTTCAAGGGCCAAGGGCGGAATTTTGGGAATTGTCTGCCCCAACTACAAAGTCTGATCGGAAATTGCAACCGAAGGGTGCGAATTTCGTTAATGCGCTCCGCCTTTGCAAAATCAGAAAAGTGGCTTAAGGAGTCCGTTGGTCAGGTTTCACAAGGAGTCAGTACGATTCCCGAAACAAAGGAGTTAGCCAAAAAAAATGTCTCATTGGAGGAAAGAAGATTGGCGATGACTTCTTTAGAAAAAGAAGGGGGGAGGTGCGAAGTCCAAAAGACCGAAGGAAAGAAGACTGTCGGGTTTCACACCGCCCAACGTTGAATTCCGAAAAGCCCAAAAGAAGAAGGCAACTTTTGGAAAACCGGTTCCAGAAGTGCGGGATTTCGGAAAAGAAGCATGGAAGGTGCATTTCCGAAATCCCGAAAGAAGACACTTAAAAGAGTTAAACTCCTGGCTGAAATTGCTCTATCGGAAAAGAAGCGTTTGGAGTGCGAAATTTCGGAAATGTAGCAAGAGAGGTGCATTTCCAAATTTCCGACACGAGAGAAAAAGGCCAAAACTTTTAAGGGGAAGATCAATTTAAAAAAAAGGTTAAGTCTTCTTTTCTTTCAGAAAAGAGAAAGGTGGAGTGCGAAATATCGGAAATGAAGCGAAGGTAGTGTGCTCCCGAAATTCCGCCTTCAACGAAGGAATGCCCAAAAAAGATAAGGCAAACATCGAAGAGTTAAGTTGACTTTGGGATTTGAAGGTAAGACTTGCAATTTCCGCCTTAGTGGAAAAAGACAACACTCTTACTGAGTGGCTAAACTTAAGGAAAATTATTGGCCAAAAAGCCAAGGGGAGACGCAAAACCCAAAATATGAATAGTCTTTGAAGGAGAACGTAAAATATGTTTCTAAGGCTGGGACGAACAGTTGGAATAAACCCAAATACGAGCAAATGGCCTGAGTGATTCCAACGAGTCGCCAAGGAAGGTCTTCGATGAACAGGAAGAACGAACTTAAAATTAAAGAACCAAAAATACTTATTTCCTTTAAACAAAGAATAACACAGAGGTGCTTCCTTCCTCAACATTTAATAACCAGTCCAGTAAGCCTAGCTAAAACAGATTTATCATTTCATTTAAGTAATAACAACTTAAACACCCATTCACAGAATACAATCCTCTTTTAAATCTCTGATTTTCATAGCACCAACGGAGCTCACAATAATTTATTTACCACACTTGAATGAATCAGAAAATTTATTAAAACAAGAATATAATTTTCAGACTTACATATTGAAAGTTCAAGACAAAATATTATTTTCAAGCTTACTGTTTCAATATCTAAACAAATTACTAAGATATAACTTCAATTTAAGAATCAAACACTTTACATTTTTAAACAGAGATTTAAAATTTCAACAGTATATAGAATACCAGATCTTTAATATTTCTTCCTTTGAACTCAACAGGCAACTGTAATAACAGTTTAAGAATTACTACTAATTCTTGACAAATTGTAGAAGACTTCCACATGCAAGTTGCTTCTCTCTTGACTTTAATTCAAAATACAAAACTCAATGAATTCATATAACAAAATATTTCCAGCCCTCTGGCTCCACCATATCTTTCTTCTCTTGATCATTTTGCAACAAAGAACCTGCAACAAAACAAGGTTGACCATGGAGGCTCTCCTCCCAACCTAAGCCTTTGCAAGGCCACCCTCGAGCTTGGGGAGTAAAGAGTGAACAGGTAACAAACAAACAATTCTCACAACAATTCTTCCAACAAGAGAACACAAAACTTCCCGTAACCAAGTCATACACAAAATACCTTCAGAAGACTTTTAACATGGGGTGAAAGTGGACCAAATACCCAAGAAGAAAATGCCAAGACATAACTAAACAGATGCCACATATGGGCTCAAAACATCTTCCTTCCACAATCCTCCTCACAACAAAACCATGGCTTCCAGCCAACAAAACTCCTTATGGCCCCCAAATGCTTGTAGGAAAAGCTTGCATCATGGAGACCAAAACATCCAGTTTATCCCTCCCACACATGGGGAGACTCTACACTAACAAGGGCTGACACTAACCTCTTCACCCCTCAAGGTTACTCTGCCCTCTCAAGGGTGAGTGTGCATTGAAACACCCTTATCAAAAATTCCAATACAAAGACAAAAGAAACAAATCTTTCAAAAAGTAACCGAACTCCCATGAACGGGAGTGGGGGTTTTCAACAAGAACACAAAAGAGCATTCAACTTTCATCATATACAGTGTTTCATTTAAACGTAAATACACACACAAAATAAAAACACCAACCTATGATCCAATGCTTAAGATAAAATCAACAAGTTTGTGAAGAGCTTTTCCACTTTCCTATGCTTTTTCTCCAAAAAAACTTTTTTCAGAATTTTTAGTCTCTAAAAGTAGAGAGTGGGTGAACAACCAAAAGTCTCTAAAATTTCCTCTAATAGGCTTCCTACTCAACAACTAACTTTCAACCATCAATGGAGTACCCTCACCATAACTTCTCCAAATATCTTCCTCCTCTCATAAATGAAGTTTGAAGATTAAATGGAGTTGACAAGATGGCTTGCCCAATTTCTCAAACTCTAAACTCAGATCTTGACTTTGGGGGTATTTTAGAAGGTTCATTTATGAGTCTTGGGCCTCTTAATGACTAAAATTCAACCCTTAAACCCTAGCATACCAAGTGGGGTAGTTAAATTGACCCAAACTTCCATGTAGAAGCTTATTTAATCCTCTAAAACCTCACTTGAAGTAAACCCACGGGTTCAACTAACTTTGACGCATTTAGAGGCCTCCTAACCCTAAGGTAAGCATGATAACTCTACAGGTTATCCCTCTAGTTGATGTCATACTTATCCTAGTTACAAGACAAGTCATGCCAACAAATCTTACACACGTGTCAAATGACACTACATAAATTACAACACGTTACACAAATAGCATGACTAACATAAATTCACATTTAACTAAATACAACCATGCAACATTACTTTTACAAATAAAATACATGACAATGAGGTTCCTGTCTCTTCACTAGACAAAACCTTAGTTTTACTGATAACACATAGGTCCACTCTTTATTCCCCGTATTTTAGAACCATGGTCAATTTTCCTGCATACTCATTGCAAACATCAGTAGATCCAAGAAATACTCAAAATAACATAGCAAGGTAAATGATATAAACAAACACACATCATAGCACTTGCATTTTCCAATGTTTCATCAGAACTTTAAACAACATCTGCATTTGATTCCAATATGCATAAACATGAATTCCTGAATCAATTTCGCATCGTAATAACAACTAATATAATCATCATACTGCACCACCAAATCATAATTCTAAACATAGAAGTTATCAGGATCAACTATCATAAATCATCAACTTAAGCACAATAATCAATAAAATAAAAGTACGGGATGACAGTCATAGGATTAACAATCCTCAAATAATAACATATGTTCAGTAAGTCTAAATATCTCCAAAAATCAAAATATCAACTAAAGAGTCTGAACTAAACTATGACGGCTGGGGTAGGCCTCACAACTTCGTGTTTGCACACTGTTTGGAATGCGGTTTTTTAAGAGCCTCCCAAATACTATCAATAATTTGACAAGATTAAAACATCAACCTCTTGGGAATATCATCTAACAATCTTCTTTCACATGATCATTTAGACAGTGACATAGCCTTCACAATTAGACAACCAAATTCTCTCACCTCCAACACAAACACTTTGCACCCCCAACCAAAACACATCTCAGATAGAACTCATTGCACCATGACAATAAGCTTTAGCATACCATCTCACTTCCTATTCAAACTTTCTGCACTTGAAACAATTACAGCTAACTCTTACAACTAGTATCTATAACACTAAGACACACCATGATTCATTCCCAAACCAAGATACCAAGAAGTTGAAAAACAGAGAACACAAATAACTGAAAACCTGAAGTAGCCATTACCAACTGACAAACTAAATGGAATTCCATTTCTTACACAGCCTCTTCACTTGCTTCAATAGTTGGCGCTTTTGCAGCAATTCTCCTCTTGTTGAAGTTTTTTCTTTAACCGCTACACCTCCTTACACAGCTTGCAAGGAAACAATGAGATTCTACTTGCAGTCTGGAGTACGCCACCGATCGTCCCCTTAGGCTGCAACACTCTTGCACAGCTGATAAACACAGTAAACACAATACAGAGATAAACTTAACAAAACACATTCATTTTGAACACTCTGATCTTGTCCTTGGGCTGGGATACCATATTGGAAACCTAAATTGGGCTCAAATGTGTTAACATTTATAGCCTGTCGGCTTTGATCAAACAGGACTGCAGTATTAATAATTGTTTATTAATAATTCATACCCTAGAATTGGTCAGGTCGGGCCTCATTAATATATAATTAATAATTGTATTTTGAGACAGAGGTCGGCCCTCCTTAAGGATGTCAAATGCGCATATATATTGGAATAGATTTGAGAGCAAGAGATGATCAAAAACATAACATTTTCTCTGCTCTTCAAAATCTAAAATAAGGTGGCAATATATCTCTGGCAGCGAATTATCTAAGAGTCAATTACATACAAGGCAGCGACCTCATATTTGACAGCAAATTCTTCAGGAGCGAATTCAGCAGGAGCGGATTGTATAAGAGCAGGAGCGAATTCTTCAAGTAAATTGCAGCAGCTCCAAAGTCAGGGCAGGTGAATTAACAATAAGGGCGAGTTATTGCAGGCCTAGAAGGCTGAATGTGATCAGTTCCTAAATACAGATCTGGGCAGACCTTGGTGCAATTGGAGTTGCTATTAAGAAGAAGTCTCGGCCCTTTAAATACAGATCTGGGCAGATCTGTATCATCTTGGATTGGAGATAAATTAAGAAGCTCATACAATTTGTGTAGCAATCTTTGGAGAGGAAGATTGAAGACTTGGGATAATAAGATTCGCTTCGTGATCCTCGGCAAATTATTGAACATCAAAGGCTTCAATTCCGGGTACTACCTCTCCTTTGCTTTAAGTTAATTCTGTGATTAGTAAAGTCTGAAATATACTAACATGGTATCAGAGCTACGGTAGAGAAAATATCTATTTTCAGACTTAGGAAACCAAGCTAAATACTTTCAACTAAGCTGATAATCATGTCTTCCGGAATTAGACTTGAAGATAGGCTAGAGGGAGATGTCAACTTCACATCTTGGAAAATGAGGTTATTAATCATTCTAAGAGAATTAGAAATTAATTCAGTCATTGAAGGGCCTCCTAAAGAAAACATGGATGATGATGAAAAGAAAGAATGGAACAAAAACAACAATAAAGCAATGAGGATTATTGTAGATAGTGTTAAAGATCATCTTGTGCCAACTATTGCAAATCTAGAAAACGCATATGAGATGTTCACCTCATTATTTGGAATGTTTCAAATAAACAATACAAATAGGGTCCTAGCCCTCAAAAACTCCCTTTCTCAAATAAAAATGAATCAAGGGGAGTCCATCACTTCATACTTCATGAGGATCAGTGATTTAAGAAATCAACTATCATCAATTGGGTTCAATTATGATAATAAAGAACTTGCTGTAACAGCCCTCAACGGATTGCCTCTCACTTGGGAAGCATTCATTCAAGGGATTAGTGCTCATTCCAAAATACCTAAACTTGATAGACTAAAGGCCGATTGCCTTCAAGAAGAAGCAAGGTTAATATCAAGAGTCTCAATCTTCAAAGAAGACATTCAAGTACTTTTCTCCCAAAACTGTAAGGGGGGGGGCAGGAAATTTCAAAAGGAAGAAGGAATATCAAGAGAACAAAAATGAAGGAAGTTCGAAGGCCAAAGGGGGAAAGAAACACTTTAAGAAAAGGAAACCTTTCAAGAAGGACTTCTCTAAAACTAGATGTTTTAAATGTGAGAAGTTTGGTCATATTGTTGTACATTGTCCTGAAAGGAACAACCTTCAAGCATCCTTTGTGGAGTTAAATATACCAGGACCAGAGCACTTTGCACTTTGAGAGGGAGTTGCAATTTGAGAGGGAGTTTAAATGGGCTCACAGTTATAAACTCCTTCATTATGATGCGGCTCTGTCATATTCTGGCATATTCTATGTTTTTCACATTTCCCTGTTTATACTATTCATATGTGAACATATTAGGAAATTTTATGAGTAAACACATCTCTTGGTTTATGTTAGCATTGGAATATGTTGACATTGATTTGTATATCTTCCTTAACTTTGATATGGGAAATCATAATTGATTAAAGGATACTAGTTACTATATGCTCAGATACATACATTATTGGTTGGAACATTCTTACATTGGCATATGTTAGAATTAATGTTGTTATCTAAGAACTTTCATATATTGCATCTTGCTGTGTTCACACTACATCTGGTTAGATGTTGGATAAATCATGTTGGTTGTATAGCTATGAAGCATAATTTAATGATTCATGTGGTTCTATATATGAACTTTACTTATGTGGATTCATGAGATGAGGTTTTGTGTATGATTACTCATTTGTTTCTGATTAAGTTATTCTTATGAGTTGAAGAATATCATTTGATGTTCTTCAAGTCCTGGTGACTCATGGATCTGGGATCCACATTCGCATGGATCGGGGATCCATTGCTGAGTAATGGGTGAGACATCGTTGGATGTCAAAAGACCATTACACCTAGTAATGGGTGAGACATCGTTGGATGTCAAAAGACCATTACACCCAATAATCGGTAAGACATCATGGATTTGGTGTCAAAAGTCCATTACTACCAGTAATTGGTGAGACATCATGGATTTGGTGTCAAAAGTCCATTACTCCCAGCAATCGGTGAGATATCATGGATTTGATGTCAAAAGGCCATTGCCCCAAGCACTTGGTGAATATCATGGACTTGATATTCGTGAGACCAATGCTCTGGATATCATGGAGTTGATATCATTTGAGTCTTGAAGACTCATGGATCAAGGATCCACAATTGAGTATTTGGTAACATCATGGACTTGATTATACCATGAATACCATAGAGTTGATATTCTAAATTCTTGAGTCATGGGACTCGTGGATCTGAGAAATCCACATTTGGATAGTAAAACATCATGTACTTGATGTTGGTATGATGTCATGGATTTGACATCTCTTGATTCTTGGTGACTCGTGGATTTAGTTATCCACAAATTGTATGGTATACATCATGGACTTGATGATACCTTGAATATCATGGACTTGATATTCTTGTGGATCTAATCAATCCACTCATTCAGAGGATAACAGTTTTGAGCCAAATCTTATATAGACTTGGACTTATGGTAGATAGGATCTACCTTCATAGACTTGGAATCTATGATATCTCTGGATAGGGTATCCAAGATGATTATGTTTTTGTTCTCACTATCAAGGGTGATAGTTTAGGGTGTGTCCTAGACTAGATGGGATCTATGGTTTGATCTTACCCTCCAGTCTAAGGGGGAGTGTTAACATTTATAGCCTGTCGGCTTTGATCAAACAGGATTGCAGTATTAATATTTTTTTATTAATAATTCATACCCTAGAATTGGTCAGGTCGGCCCTCATTAAGTATATAATTAATAATTGTATTTTGAGATAGAGGTCGGCCCTCCTTAAGGATGTCAAATGCGCATATATATTGGAATAGATTTGAGAGCAAGAGATGATAAAAAACATAACATTTTCTCTGCTCTTCAAAATCTAAAATAAGGTGGCAATATATCTCTGGCAGCGAATTATCTAAGACAGTCAATTACATACAAGGCAGCGACCTCATATTTGACAGCAAATTCTTCAGGAGCGAATTCAGCAGGAGCGGATTGTATAAGAGCAGGAGCGAATTCTTCAAGTAAATTGCAGCAGCACCAAAGTCAGGGAAGGTGAATTAACAATAAGGGCGAGTTATTGCAGGCCTAGAAGGCTGAATTTGATCAGTTCCTAAATACAGATCTGGGCAGACCTTGGTGCAATTGGAGTTGCTATTAAGGAGAAGTCTCGACCTTTTAAATACAGATCTGGGCAGATCTGTATCATCTTGGATTGGAGATAAATTAAGAAGCTCATACAATTTGTGTAGCAATCTTTGGAGAGGAAGATTGAAGACTTGGGATAATAAGATTCGCTTCGTGATCCTCAGCAAATTATTGAACATCAAAGGCTTCAATTCCGGGTACTACCTCTCCTTTGCTTTAAGTTAATTCTGTGATTAGTAAAGTCTGAAATATACTAACAAAATGATCACAGGCCCAGTCTATTAGATTTATAGAGAAATACACATTAAATGCTTGCTTCACTGTATACCAGAGTTAACTGCAGAATTAATTGTAGATAGGTGAGGTAGTTGTTTGTAGAGCATTCTAGTAGTTGTAGGTGAGTGCTTGGTGGCAGATCATTCTAGATGGTTCTTGGTCGGCAGCTTGGTCTGTGCCGACGGTACTGGTAACAAATAATTAATTTATATATTCCAACAACCTTCCTCTAGTCACTGCATCCTTTAAATGAATGGATATGAATTTTGTGCAACCAGCAATTTAATTTCTCAACATTCAAAAGAAATGGGGTTTAGTAGTTAAAACTTATGCCTAAATACACAAAATGACAATCAAACTTGATCTCAATTTGAACATTCAACTTCTGTGCTAATATTTTTAGGTTGAGCCTTAGGAACTTTTTCCTATTATTGTTGCTTCTGGAGGACCATGGCCTTCTTTCTTCAACATAGAAGATATGAAGTTGGTAAACATGTTCATCAAGGTAGAGGTGCTAACACCCGTTTGCATAAATCTCTTCTCAGATTCTTTCTGCTCTTGTTAACTACTTTGGATAGGAATTTATGACATCTTTACATGCTCCATTTTGTATCCCTGTGAACAAGCCTTTCTTGAATATCTATTAGTCTCCAACAAAGCATGTAACATAGGCCTCCTTTTGCAACTATTCTTCTTGTCATGATTCGTGATCTTCTTAATTTGATGCCAGTTGAATCTCAAATCAACCAGCTACTCTGTTAAAACTTAACTATGGTGCACATTTATCTGTTTACAAGGGATGAATGAATATCTATCCTTGTAATTGACATGGAGAGCCGAGATTGGGGTCTTTTGTAATGCTTGATAAAGTGTTCTTTGATCCTTGTGACTCTTCAACGAGAAACAAAGTTACATGCTTTATGTTAATAATAATATTCATACAATGTTGCATGCTATGATCAGTTTCAATCTAGTATCTTGAAATAAACTTGTTATCGCCATGCTGTGTTGTAACAGATTGTGCCACTGTTCATCTTCCTTTGCTAGCCTAGTTTTCGTGACAACTCTAGCCTTAAGAGTAACATGAGCACTTGTGTGTTGATACAACTCCTCCCTTGGAAGATACCTATTTGGCAACATGTTCCATGGCAGCACATGTTGCCAATATGAAACTTTGTTGACACATGTATCACAATCCTTCTGGTGACCATTTGTCAATGCATTTGTCGAAAACTGACAATTCGCTCTTTGGCAATGAATGAACTGAACACAAAATGCTGGCAATGAATATTAGTGAAAATTACTTCAATGCACTGTCCATATCACAACTTCCAGGAAGTTTATGTATTTGGCATTATAAATTACTTTGCCATATCGCACCCTTCCTAACTTTGGTGTAACTAAACATTTATAATATTTCAACTCCAAGTCCTCAAGCTTGAATTTGATATGTTTTCTTTGATGGATTAAAGGATTTTACCACATACCTTATTAAGGAATTATAGATGTGACGGATATTAGTAGATTAGGTCACATGCATCAGAGAGGGATTTAATAATTGGCCACTTTGCCTGAAAGACATCAAGTATCCCCCCAAAAAAAATTTAACCACAACAATTGCAACAAACTCTTCAACGTTAATGATATCTTTCATATTTCTGCAGTCAATAGCACTAAATTCTAGCCAGGCTTTAAGAGAAGTTAAAAACTAAATAATGTCAAATAATTTAGCATCCAGATCGTAATTACTGCAGTTTACATTCAGATTTATATAATCAACAATGACGGTTTCAACAATGTCTCGATATACAAGATTAACATTCTTGCCAACACTGAAATATCTGGAGCTACGATACTATTTTTCTTGCCATTATTTTTTAATTTGTATTAAATAAAAATGTGTAGCATTATCTATATTGTTTGCGGTGTGCTGGAAAAACTACATTTCTTCCCCTTATTATGTTGATTTTGTAAAATTTATAATCTTGCAGTGGTGCTTTGACACATTCTGTACGGGCATTGGATATTTCCCTTAAAGTTGATACAGAGTTAGCTTTGGCAGTTGGAAGACGAACAAATCGTGCCTGAAGTAAAACCTCACATACGATTGCCTTTAATGTGGTTCAGGAAAGCTTAACAACATTTTTATGATCTGTAAACATGGTCAATTTGAATGCATTCACCACATACTATGTGATACCATGATAAGTACAGCATAACCCATTGTACATAATTCAGGATGGTTTCTTCTCTAATTCTATATCAAAGTCCATTTAAATTTCATATGGAATGAATATTATATTGTTAAATCCAAACTGAATGTTGCAATTCAATA
The DNA here is from genome assembly GCA_027943335.1 of Chamaecyparis obtusa. Classification (NCBI taxonomy): domain Eukaryota; kingdom Viridiplantae; phylum Streptophyta; class Pinopsida; order Cupressales; family Cupressaceae; genus Chamaecyparis; species Chamaecyparis obtusa. Next base: position 83,818 of record BSBK01008945.1, read on the forward strand.
ATGTTCGTTTTAACTGATTATTTCATAGTATAAAACTAGTATAGATATCTTAAATAATCTATTAAGAAATATTTTTGTTTTAATTAGTAATATTTTTATTATAGAACTATTTTTTTTACTATATTTATGGACACAATTTCTTATATCCACATTGTTTACTATTTAATTGTATAATTTTAGTTTTAGTTATAATCAAGAGAAAAATATATAGTATCTACATTCCTTGTTATCTATGATTTATTGCTCTATCATTAAAAAGTAAAATAGCTCTTCAATTAAAATAAAATAAATTTTGTCAATCTTAGATAAGATAAAATATTTTGTTAGGAATTAGGTCATATTTTCTAGTTTCCCCCTTCCCCATGTGTTATTGGAGGACATGCCATGCTAGTATCTCTAATCACATAAAAAAGTGTACCTGTTCTAAAAATAAATTTCTTAACTTAATAAAAAGTGTACCAATTCTAAAAATAAACTTCTTAACTTAAAAATATAATTTGACTTCACATGTGTATGTTGCAAATAAAACAATTCTAATGTAAAATAAAATAGCTAAAGTATTTTTTAGGAAAAATATTTTATTTAATATTTTGTAATAATATTTTGGTATAAATAACTTGGTATGGTCTAGGATCCATAGAAACAAAAAGGGGTTATAATCCCTATATGCTGGTACAAAGGACCACCAAATCCACCAAAAAAAATTGTCATAGAAAAGAATTGATGAGGACTCAACTCAAGATACCCAACTAATCGCTAATAACAAAAATAAAAATATTTCCTTCCACAACAAAACACCAAACCATTGATCAATCATACAACTTGAACCCAGAACTAGAGTTCAAACATTTAGAACACAACACCTAAAAACCCAAAAGTCATATGAGGTGGGGAAAAAATTACACAAGCCCATTGACCCCAGAATATTGTCCATACATTTAGGTCAAGAGAAAACATTACTAAATTCTAGCAGCTTGATAACTTCATCAAAATCATCATCATCAACATTCAAAAGAGGGTTGGAATGGTGTCCATGGGTAACATTGCCATCAAACTATTCATATTATCTTCCATTGCCTTCTACAAACACTTCTACCTCCTTTTCCTAGGACAAAGGTGGTCTAAAGTAGAGATGAAATAGACATTTCCTTCTGCTCAACCTCAATACTGTTATGATAAGCTATAGTTGTAGAGAGCATTAAGGTGCAACTGAATGTCTACACGACATTGAAGAATATCTTTGTGTCCTCACACCTAGTTGAGGTTGTTAAGCAAGTTAACCATGGATAGCCTACTTCTAGCACATGGCATGTAATCCATCTCTTTTGCAAGCTCCCAAAAGTCCCACCAATCTAATGGTGAAGCTTAGGATTCTTTATCTCTTTCCATGAAGACCATAAAATTAATAGTTTCTTCCTTGTCTATATTGTTCTTTTCTTTATTTGCTTCTCATTCTTAACTATAACTACATCCCTCCCCTCAATACCTTTCATTTTTTGCACCTTCCCAAGCTTATCACGTATAAAAGATACCATTTGTCTACCTTTATTCACCAAAAATACTAGGAAAACAACAATTAATCTTCTTGTTACCAAAAATAATAATATTGCTACCACCTTTGACACTTATTAGATGCACCTTGCATTGTCACAATGACAACAATTATTGCACTATCCTCTCCATCGCTTCTTGATTTGACACGTGATTGTACCACCAATTCCTAGATCATTAAATATTAACAGTTTGACATGTAAATGACTATCAAATTTTAGTTAGGTTTATTGGTACATGGCCATGACAAAAGACCCCATACTTCCGCTATAGAACACCACTTGACAGATGTATTCATATTTGAACTAATTATAATGGTTAAGCATTATGTTTTGGGCATTAAGTGATATAGAGAGAACATATTATTGTTCGAATTAAAAACATTGACATTGTGTTGGAACAAAAATGTGAATCTAAAATGTTGTTGAAGCATCTAAACAACTTCTCTATTGTGAAGTTGAGATGAAATAAATAATAGGACATACTCGATTTAGTTATAAACATTTTTTTAGTCATAAATGACAATAATGTCAAGTGTTTTAGCCCACATCATTGAAAGGGAATCATCCATCTAAATGAAGAGTATGCATGACCTCTCTTATAAGGTATATATGTTTTCACCTCTACTTATTAAAGTTTTGATGCTAATGGCCTCCACTAATGCATAAGTATTTACCCATAACTTATTAGTAGTGATTATGGGTACATAGAATGAGATGGACCACATGTTTTGTGGTTGTGCTTACTAGTGAAATTTACTAAGTTGGATGGTGGGATTATAGGGTACATGTTAGGATTACAAGAGAAAATATTCTATTCGACTCTCCCTTTTAATCCTAATTTGGAGCAAAATGTTATCATTAAAGAAGGGTTCTCAACCACTTGTCTTTTGGGTGGAGTATGTCTTATCCATTCAACATAGAATATCAAATATGGTCAGTATATAAAATTGGTGTCAATTCTGACGAAGAAGAATTATTGCCCATTATACAATTTGAAATAGAAATTTGAGAGGTATCACAGTCCAAACAAGAACCCAAATAAAGCTTATAATTGTTTTAAAATTCAAATAAAGAAGAATCATAGCTCAACCTAATAAACCTGAAGAAGAATTCCTCTTTAACTCAAAACATGAATTAGGATGAATTATTACCTAATAAAAAAACAAAAATAAGAGTTTACTTGGTATGACAAATAAGAGCTCTCACGTGATCTTAAAGAAATAAAAAAGATGAGTTGTTCAATATAAAAGTCTTAATAAGTGTTCCTATCTGCTTAATCTTTAAAATTGAAAAATATCAGTGGGTGCTCATCATGAAAGCTCTTGATAGGAATCACTCATTCAAAGATTGAGTGGCCCATGCAAAATCATAAGAATATTGGAAAAAACTTGTCTATAAAAAGTTATTGTATTTATTTTGGTATCTTGAGCTCTTACACCATCTAAATATCAAGGCTCTTGTCAAAATACAAAAATACTAAAAATTTGTTGTAGTACATGAATTTGAGGTAGCTAGCCTCTTAGACAAAGTGTGGATTGTCCAAACTCAAGATCTAAACACAACAAAGTTTTCAAACTCGTATACCCTTAAGGAACACATTGGTTATGTTGGATTTTAATATGACATTGCCAAAATTTGTGTGAATCCCAACTCCTTTGTGCATTTGGGCCTCATTTGTACCTGTCATAAATAATCAATTTCAGAGATCTTCAAGTGAATTCACTTTTGGTAAATTTTCCAAGTGTTATTTCCTTTCATCCCATATGTGCTTATCAAATGTTGGAAGTTTCCAAAACCCAAGAAGATTGAAGTATGCAGTGTTTTTGGTCATTTTGTGGCGTTTCTTTCAATGTTTTAAACTTTAAGTGGACTACCAAACATTTCTTGCTAGTCTTAATATCTAGTTCCAGTGTCCAACCCACTTAAAAGTTTTCACAAGGATTATTGTTTCCTTCATTTCTTCCATTTCCCCTCGTATGTTTTGTTTGTGGAATTTTGTTGGTGATTTAGACATCTATCTATTGTCTTGATCCCTTGTCCACTCCTGTAAAATTTCCTCGCATTTTGTTCCATGGACCCTTTGTGAGATTTTAGAGTAGAACTAGATCTCTTCCTTTTCCACTCTCCTTATCCACATCCCCTATCTAGTTTTGCAAGTTTTACCTACACCATCTCCAATTTCCCTTTGCAAATTTTTTAATTGTCTATGTACATCCAAACTTACAATTCTCAATTTTGCTACATTTTTGTTCTCTAGACCTTTTTATCTAGGCTTTGGGTGGACACCTAGAACTTTTCAAATTTTCATGTCCTATATCCACATTCACATTGAATCCCTTGAAAAGTTTCCCATCATTTTCTACATCCATTTCTTCTTGCATGGAATATAGTCCAACCTCCAAACATTCATCTTTCGTACTTTGAAATCTCAACCTGATGTCTAGTCCAACATTCTTTTTCCACACATTCTTCATACCATTCATTTCTTTCACTCATTTTATAAGTTTTCAAAGTTCATATGGAATTCTTTCAAAAGTTTAATTCACATGTACGATTTTCATGGAAATCTCGCATCTTCTTTGTTACCTCCAGTTCCTCATCAAACTTAAACATTTCTTCTAGAGTGTCTCTTGTTCACTCGAACACTCTTGAATTGTCTTATAAGTGTAGCTAATGCCTAATTTGACTCTAACAAATACCAAAAATAATGTTCACCCTAAAGGTGTGAATCCTAAGTTCAACTTAATATCAAATGATGAATAATAACACATTGTGCTATTAATGTGAATGGTTGAAAGTTATCTCTTGGTAATCCATGTTAAAGCAATTATTATTTAGTAAAGTCAAATTTTAGTTGTAGAATTTAATAAAGTTGTTTTAACTTTAGGAAATTCCTTACGTCTTATTAGTTTAGTTTTTTTAGATCTCATATTTGTAAGGTGGCTTGCTACCCTTTATTGTAAACCTACATAAGAAACGTCTAGTTGACGCTTCTAAATTTTAGTTGAAGTCATCCTAAATTGGAATTTTGGAAGCTTTTCATTTTTAATAGAAAATTATATCATGATGATTACTTTGGTCACATTCATCAATTTTGTCATGGTCTTTACTCATAGTCACTAAATGAAAATATTTACCAAGTACAATTTTCTTGGGACATATACATACTAAGTAATAGTTAACATATGTTTCTTCCACATATTATAATTTTTATTAGAGAAACTTTGGTTGCCTTTCAACATGATACTTTTTATTAATTTAACTAGCAAATTAGGGAGCTAATCCTTTACACCCAAAATCCCCAAAGGCAAAGAAAAACATGCCAAAAACATGCCACTTACAACATTAGAAAGGCCATTAATAGACTATGTACAAAACTAGCTAATTTATTAATAGATCACTTACAGACTACAAAAATCCCACATCAAGTGTGGGTAGGAATTTTTCCCACAACATGGGGGAAGAGTTTGGGAGGAGGAAAAAAATACCTTTTCTTTTTCAACTAACAATAGTCCAAGAAATAATTAGGGAGGCCCTACTGTGCTGTCGCGCTGGTCCCGCTCCCGTGTTGCTGTGCTACTCCCGCGCTCTTGCGCGCGCTGCCATGGCTCCTTCCTGCTCTGCTTCCTCGGTGGACCCTGCTGTCGGGGCCGCGTCTGCTCGGCCCTTGCTTGGCTCATTCGGCGGTAGAACGGGGGTTAGGGCTTCTACTTCTGCTGCAGGTAGCAAAGCTGCCTCTTTTGCGGATGTGACAGCTTTCGAAGCTGATGTCCATGGAATGGGGGTTCCGACTGCGGTTAGCCCAGTTTTGGCCTCGGTTGTTACTCCTGTCCTGGTTAGCCTTCCTATCTAGTTGGATTTGGGGGATGAGATAGCTGAAGAAATTGCTCAAAAGATTGAGGACTTCTTTGAGAGGGCATCTATTTTCAGATTTAGAGGCTTCTAGCCTTCCCTTCAGGCTCTTCATGCTTGGATATCTAAGCACAGGGACAGGGACCTGTTGATTTCTGAATCTGTCTAGATTTACCCTATGTCTAGGGGTTTTTCATAGTAAAGTTTGATGCTGCTGATGATAGGAGGGCTATTTTGAGTAGCCGCTTCAGTTGGGAGTGTCGTTACCCTTTGTTGGCCAAACCCTGGCACGAGGGTTTTGACCCTGCATCTAAATCCTTTTCTCATATGCCTCTATGGGTCAGGCTCCCGAATCTTCCCCTTCACCTGTGGCTGGATTTGGTTCTTGAAGCTGTGGGAGATGCCATTGGTGACTTCCAAATGGTGGATTCTAAATCATCTGATATTTTGCATACTACTTACGCCCACATCCTCGTGGTGGTTGATACTTCGAAGGGCCTCCCTGAGAAGATCAAACTTGAGGTCCCTAATGGCTCCTGGATTCAGACTCTAGACTATGAAGGAATTCCTTTCCGTTGTAGGGTCTACTTCGGGACTGGACATATTGCTGCGCACTGTCCTGTGGAATTGAGGAAATCAAAGAAAAGACCTTCTTGGTGGTCTGGGGCTTTGGTTCAGCATTACTCTATCCTTAAAGTCTCTTCTCTTAAGGATTCCCCCCCGTCTGTGGTTGCTGATGGCGTTAGTAGCCCTGCTCCATCTAACCAGGCTATTGATCCGTTGTTGGATGTGGCTGTCGTTGTTGCCCCTCCCTCTGCTAGTCGGGTTCCAGAGGGTAATATTTCTGGTGTGGTTTTTCCCGCTTCTCCAGTTGGGTCAGATGTTGATGCTTTGGATTGGGAGAAGGAGGCTTCTCTGCTGGAGGAAGGTTGGTCAAAGGTTAAAGGTAAAAAATGCAAATGTTCCCAACAGTCCTCTGATAGACTCCTTTGATCTCACTCTATTGGGATTAAGGGGTACTAATTGGTTTTATTGATTTGTATTAGGTGGCAGAAGTGTATTGTGTTATTTGTGAGGCCACCCTGGTCACCTTATTTTGGTTGATGACCTATTTCACCTTTGGTATGTTGTATCTTTTGTTCGGGCTTCATTGAAAATATTTTGATGTGTAAAGGGTTTCAAGCACCCTTCAAAACCTATTTTCCTTAATAAAAAACAATAGTCCAAGAAATACTATCATCTAGAACATGATTACAAAGCGAAGCATCAGGGGAAACCTTCACAGAGATCCTATTAGGAAAAAGATCAAAAGGTGGAAGAGGAGGGACATTCTTCACCAAATATTGGAGTTGAGCTTGAGCAATAGGCAGAGTACAAAACACACACTAAGTGGAAGGTTCTCCAACAGGGACTAAAAGGCATACATAGGTCATAACTACAACAAGAGGCTCATCCAAATCCTTGGAGTCATCAAAAGAAGAATCATAAGCCTAGACAATCAAGTGATCACTATTAGTGCCTTTCTACCAACTAGTAGTGCCTTTACAACACATGAGAGAACAATTTGTGACTAAGTAACTAGTTGAGAAGTATCAACAATATCGAAAGGGGGGATCCTCATGATCTAGCAATCAAGTCAATGGCCTATCCCCAACTATGAGAACCACATCCTTATGAAGAGACATGGAAATGTCAATATTGATCAAAGTGTGTGCAAATGTAGGATGACCCATGAAGGAAGTGGTATTAACAACATTCAAAAAGTGGTCGATAAAGTTGCTAATGGCCTCATCATAAGTGTTCTCCCCAAATTGGAGAGAAATATTGGGAAGCCAAATCCACATTGAATGCACATTGATTGGTTTAGTAAGAGGGTTAAACGAAGTTGTCTATGGTTAGAGTGAGAGAGCTTATTCCCCAAGCCCACAACTTGCTTGACACCAAATGACAATCAAGAGAAAAAGAAAAAAATGTAATGAAAAAATCCTTAACAAAAGGGAAGAGCTTAATATTACTAGAAACTAAGGACATCCAAGAACCCAACACCTGAAGATGAAGATCTAGAAGAGAAGGTCAAATGCCAACCAATCCACGCACCAATCCACAATGCTAGTGGAAATCATCATTTTCACCATATTTTGGAAACACACCATAACAAAGGAGGTCTTGGCACAAAAAAATAGGATGAAATTCTCCATTGGGAGGATGAGCAACAATAGATTTGACAAATAGGAACACTGTAATGACCCTTACTATAAAGGCCACTAAAAACCACTAATACTGAACTGAGAAAATTTGTCAAACACTTGGCATGCGCTGAATTGTTTTGTTTTGCAATGAGATATTTTCAGTGTGATAGTTGTTTTGAGCATCAAGTACAATTGAGATAACAATACCAATATAGAAAGTAGCACAAAGAACAACAATGCAACTCTAATATCAATGCAAAGATCCCTATGGTAATGTATCATATTTTTTCTCAAATTCTGATTTGCGATGTATGACTGTTCCAACAATTGAATATAAGCACTGTCTATGGACTGATTACAACACAATAGCTAAGACATGAGATATATGAACCGTCTTTCACGAACAAGTCTTATCAATGCACTTTTCCTAAACCAATAGCAAGTCTGAATACATTGACTGTTACATGTCAAAATATATGGTAGTGCTATTACCCACAAACCCTCTTACTTCTATGACAATTTAGTTATAACAGAGACTACTATAACAGTAATAGTAACCATGCAATTATGACCAAAGAACAGGGTCTAACAACTCTCAAATTTGGACAGTTACTATAAGTCTGAATACATGCGACTTTTACATAATTTATTGACTTGCACAAAGTACTCAAAAACACATAGAAGAACCTGATTATCGCTCCTTATAATCTGCTATGAAATGGTGATGAAGACTGATGCAATGAAGACACCAAACTGCCAACCGAACTTTGCAAACTGTCCTTGCTGGGGCTGCCATACCAGGCCGTACATGTACGGCTTTCCTAGGAAATTCAGTGAGGGTTTTTAACACCCCAAATTGCTATGAAAGGGACCGCCAGGGTTGTGCTAAGATCCTCCAAAAAGCATAAAAAGATTCTCCAAGTAGATTAGGAGATATGAGCAATTTATTGGTTCCAAACCCTGATATTGCAATTCTGAAAATGTGCCAGTTTGTCTTCAATCCTTTGCCAAATTGATTCACCAATGCCAATGATGAATTTCAAACCTTATTCCAACCAGTTACAAACCCTTAAGACAATTTCTCAATGAAGTACAATTGAGATGGCTGAATACCAACTCCAAACTTGCAACCCTTCAGTAGATATTTCACTACCTCAGTTATGCCAATCTAGGGGAGTGATTCGTTCCCAAAGATCGAATAGTATTTGCAGACCCAAAAGACTACAAATTGCTTCACAATGAAGAAGTAGAAGAAATCCCAAATCCAAGCATGTCAAAATGAAAGCCCAAGCCCTCTATTTATTCTTTTCCTTGAGAAGTTGCTAGAACTTCTAGAAACATCCAATTATAATGTACTTTATAATAAAATAACATTATAATAATAAAGTACATTTCTCAACTCAAAAATATAACAATGTAGGCCAAGATGTCTCATAACCGAATGTAGGCCCAACTAGACTGAATGTAGGCTCGAACTGGATGTAGGCTCTGCCAGCAATAAGCAATCAAATGATCCACACAATGACTCTCTCTCCAAACTATTTGCCTACGAGAGTCGATGATAGGCAAACCCGTCATGAACGAACATGTCTCTAGAAAGGGGACATGGCAATCCGCCCCTCCTGAAATTGCTTGCCCTCAAGCAATCTCAAAGCTGGATGCTGCAAAATCTCCTCAGGCTCCCAAGTAGCATCCTCAACAGGAAGATCAAACACTTCACCAAATACTCCCTGATAACTCTCCTGCGAAGCTGTTTCTCCCTGCTATCCAAGATAGACTCTGGCACCAAAACCAACTTCCCCTCATCATCCAAGGGTGGTAACAATGTAGAAGGTACAACATGCTGCCCTAACGGCTTCTTGAGGCGCGACACATGAAACACATTATGCACTCTACTATCAACTGGAAGCTCAAGCTCATAAGCCAACTCACCAACACGCCTAATGATCCTGAAAGGCCCATAGTATCTTGGCTTAAGCTTCTCCGCCCCACTCTTCTTGAGAGTAGACTGTCTGTACGGCTGAAGCATGAGGTAAACCATATCATCAACCTCAAAGCTCCTCTCAATCCGCTTCTGATCTGCATACTGCTTGTACTGATTCTATGCCCTGGCTATATTATCCTTGAGAGCATCAACAATGTCCTTGCTCTCCTGAAGCAAATCCCCAGCACGTGGAACTCTAATATCAGACATAAGCAAATCAATGAAGCTAGGCGCATCATACCCATATAAAGCCCTGAAAGGTGACATCTGAATCGACATGTGAAATGTGGTATTGTAACAATACTCACACAAATGTATCCATCTCACCCATGCCCTTTGCTGACCAGCCACATAGTTCCTCAAATAGCCCTCCACCCACTTATTGACTATCTCTGTCTAGCCATCCATCTGCGGGTGATAACTGGTGCTAGGTGTAAGCTCAGTACCACAAAGTCTGAATACCTCCTGCCAAAAGTGACTCAAAAATCTGTTGTCCCTGTCACTCACTATGCTGCGGGGTATCCCATGCAATCTGAAGACCTCTCTGAAGAAGACCTCAGCCACCTGTACTGCTGTGTAAGTATTAGTGATGGGAAAGAAGTGTGCATACTTCGTCAGTCTATCCACCACCACATAGATACAATCACACCCTTGGGCCTTGGGCAAGCCCGTAATGAAATCCATGGATATGCACTCCCACTTCTGATCTGGAATGGGAAGTGGCTATAGGAGCCCGGCTGGAAAGGTGTGCTCTTGTTTGTTCTGCTGACAAACAGGGCACTCACGAACATACTGCAATACATCTGACTTTAGTCATTTCCAAGTGAACCGCTCCCGCACCTGTCTATATGTCTTGAAGTACCCGGGGTGACCAGCTGTAGGTGAATCATGAAGAGCTCTCAGAATAGATCGCTTCACCTTTGATCCTGGGACTAAAAATATCCTGCTCTTGTAGATGATCAAGTCATCCACAAGTGTATACCGGGTATCAACAACTGACCCATCAACTATCCCTGATGCCCATGGGTCTCTAGCATATTCTGCCACTATCAAATGCCTCCAATCCTCTGATATCTCAATCAATGCACTAAGATGTGGTCTACGTGACAATGCATCGGCTACCACATTCTGAGTCCCTCTCACATATGATATGTCAAAATCGTAAGCTTGTAGCTTACTCACCCACTTCTGCTGCCTGTCATTGAGATCTCTCTGACGAAGGAAATGCCTCAAGCTGTTGTGATCAGTTTTGATACAAAACTTACTACCCACTAGATACTGTCTAAACTTAGCCAATGCGTGCATGATGGCTAACATCTCCTTATCATAGATGCTAAAAGATCTCTCGGGTCCACGAAGTTTCCTGCTCTCATAGGCAATAGGGTGCTTATCCTGCATCAAAACAGCACCAATACCCTCTCTAGATGCGTCACATTGAAGCTCAAATGGCTTAGAGAAATCAGGTAATGCTAACACCGGGCATGAAGTCATAATCTCCTTGAACTTGTCAAAGCAAGCCTGCGCCTTCGATGTCCAAACAAAGGCCCCCTTCTTCAGCAAATCTGTCATAGGGGTTGCATGTCGTGAATAACCACTAACAAATCTGTGATAGAAGCCACACAAGCCTACGAACCCTCTCAACTGTGTCAAGTTCTCAGGAATAGGCCACTCTACTATAGCACAGCTCTTATAAGGATCCATCCGCACTCCAACTGCACTAATAATATGACCCAAGTACAAGAGCTCAATCATACCCAAATCACACTTGGACTCCTTGGCATACAAGGACTCCCTCTGCAATATACTCAATACAGTCTCCAGATGTGCTACATGCTCCTGCCATGTCGACTGTATACCAAGATATCATCGAAGAAAACCAATACAAATCTCCTCAACTAACGATGGAAGACCTTATTCATTGTAGACTGAAAAGTAGCTGGTGCATTGGTCAACCCAAATGGCATGACCACAAACTCAAAGTGTCCACAATGGCATCTAAATGTTGTCTTCTCCACATCCTGCTCTCTGACTCTGATCTGATGATATCCTGATCTCAAGTCTATCTTGCTGAAGTAGCAAGCCCCGTGAAGCTCATCTATCAGCTCATCAATCCGCAGAATAGGGTATCTATTCTTAATAGTCCTCTTGTCCAGTGCCCTATAATCAATGCACATACATAGAGAACCATCCTTCTTCTTCACCAATACTACTGAAGAGGCAAAAGGAGACTTACTCGGTCGAATATGCCCCATCTCAAGCAACTCCTTGATGGTTTTCTCTATCTCATCCTTGAGCCTCTTAGGATGCCTGTATGGTGTGATCATCACGGGTTTAGCACCCTCCTCTAGCTCAATAATGTGCTCCATCCCCCTGTCAAGTGGTGCGCCAGGTGGAATATCACTGAATACCCTATCATACCGCTCTCTCAATCTCTGAATATCAGGGTGATACTCTGTCGTCTGATGCTCCTCCTGTGTAGACATGAGAGTACACATGGCTGACCACCCAATCCCATCATGTCTAACCAACCTCTCCATGCGCCTAAAAGAAATAGTCCTGACATCACTATTTCTGATAGCCCTCAAGACATGTTGCCTACCATCTGCCTCAAACTTGATCTCCATGTCCCTGAGTCTGAAAGTGACCTCACCCAATGAATGTAACCATGTCATCCCCAACACAATATCTAGGTCACCCATGTTAACTACATGGTAATCCGCTTTGAACTCATAATTGCTCAAGCGTAAGGGCATATCTTTGATCATCCTGTTACACTTAAGAGTGTAACCATCAGCAACCTGCACTCGGAGACCCTCAAACTCCTCTGTCTCAATACCACGGTGCTCAACCAAACGTGTATCAATGAAATTATGCGTAGCACCTGTGTCAACTAGGGTAATCACCTTCTGTCCTGCTAAAACTCCACACAATCTAAAGGACCCCTCCTACTAAATACTGGACAAGCGTGCCTGCTGCAAATGTAACTTTGGCTCAACCTTAGGCTCTGAAGCCTCTGCCTCTATCTCAGGCTCTGTGTCACTATGCTCATCCTCCTGTGTTGTGCTATCTGAATCTGAGTCCTCATAGTACGCCCACATAACTCTATTGGCCTTCCCCTTAGGCCTCAAAGGACAGTCATGATCCCTATCATATGGACCTTTGCAATAGAAGCATAGCTTCTTCCTGCGTAGGTCATTAAGTGCCTCAGTATCCAAGGGTGGAGTGGATTTCCCCTTGGTATCAACCTTCTTCCCCTTCCCTTTATCAAACTTCTTATTATCTCTTAAAGAAGTAGAACTCCTAGGGGTGAACCTGCTAGAAGGTGCTGTAAGCTCCATACTACGAGCTTTCCTCATGGCCTCTTGTAGTGATGATGGATCAAATGCCTTGATCCAACCCTTGAGGGGTTCAGACAATCCCTCAGTGAATAAGATGACCAATCGCCTCTCTGATACATCCTGCACCATAACTGACAACTGCTGAAACTCACTGATATATATCTCCAAGCTGCCTGTCTGTCTCAACTATGCAAGATCACGGAAGAATATCTCAGGATCCTTCCTGTCAAAATGCTCCACCAATCTGTCTACAAAATCCTGGTATGAAGTCACCTGGTTGTGCTGCAAAGTAACCATACCATCTGACCACCAGTCGTGAGCTGCACCCTCCAAATGCAAGGTGGCGTATCTGATGGCATCTATCTCTGACATGGGCCTTAATGCTAAGAATGTATCCAACTTATGTATCCATGTCTGTGCTGTCATCTGTCCACTACCATCAAAAGAAGGTAAAGTGAGCTTACTAGCAGCTCGCTACAACTCACTGTCATGGCCTCTAGGTCTCCTGTTCTGTCGAGTACTCCTCATGTGCTCTCTCCTCTGATTCAGGTAACGATCAAAGTTGAGTAATTCACACACATGTGGTGGTAATGCCTGCCATTCTGCAGTAGCAGGTCTAAGATCATCCTGAAAATCCTCCTGCACATCACCCTCTCCTACCTCCTGAGCCTCCTCTCTAAGGAAAGTATGACGAGTAGGTCTATCTGCTGTCCAAGACCTATGCCTGGGAGCACCCTGTGAACCTGCTACACTCCTATTATCATGATCAGGTGTGCCTCTACCATGCTCCTGAGCTCTGGGCTGAACAACTCTCTCCATCATAGTGGTCAAAGTACACAATGACTGGACTATCTCCTGCTGTCTCGTATCCATGGTTCTGAAAAAATCCCTAGCATCATCATCTGCATTCCTAGGAACTCTAGGTGGACTTTGTGACTGTCTCTCACCCATGGTAAGAGCATCTTCAAATTCCTGTTCACCCTCTAGTGCTGCCCTTCTTCGTGTGTAGTACCTGTGATGCCCAAATGTTGAAGGATGCATATAGGTTTCTTACCCAACAGGATGGCAAGAACACCGCTCTGATACCACTGTAATGACCCTTACTATAAAGGCCACTAAAAACCACTAATACTGAACTGAGAAAATTTGTCAAACACTTGGCATGTGCTGAATTGTTTTGTTTTGCAATGAGATGTTTTCAGTGTGATAGTTGTTTTGAGCATCAAGTACAAGTGAGATAACAATACCAATATAGAAAGGAGCACAAAAAACAACAATGCAACTCTAATATCAATGCAAAGATCCCTATGGTAATGTATCATATTTTTTCTCAAATTCTGATTTGCGATGTATGACTGTTCCAACAATTGAATATAAGCACTGTCTATGGACTAATTACAACACAATAGCTAAGACATGAGATATATGAACCATCTTTCACGAACAAGTCTTATCAATGCACTTTTCCTAAACCAATAGCAAGTCTGAATACATTGACTGTTACATGGGACTGTTACATGTCAAAATATATGGTAGTGCTGTTACCCACAAACCCTCTTACTTCTATGACAATTTAGTTATAACAGAGACTGCTATAACAGTAATAGTAACCATGCAATTATGACCAAAGAACAGGGTCTAACAACTCTCAAATCTGGACAGTTACTATAAGTCTGAATACATGCGACTTTTACATAATTTATTGACTTGCACAAAGTACTCAAAAACACATAGAAGAACCTGATTATCGCTCCTTATAATCTGCTATGAAATGGTGATGAAGACTGATGCAATGAAGACACCAAACTGCCAACCGAACTTTGCAAACTATCCTTGCTGGGGCTGCCATACTAGGCCGTACATGTACGGCTTTCCTAGGAAATTCAGTGAGGGTTTTTAACACCCCAAATTGCTATGAAAGGGACCGCCAGGGTTGTGCTAAGATCCTCCAAAAAGCATAAAAAGATTCTCCAAGTAGATTAGGAGATATGAGCAATTTATTGGTTCCAAACCCTGATATTGCAATTCTGAAAATGTGCCAGTTTGTCTTCAATCCTTTGCCAAATTGATTCACCAATGCCAATGATGAATTTCAAACCTTATTCCAACCAGTTACAAACCCTTAAGACAATTTCTCAATGAAGTACAATTGAGATGGCTGAATACCAACTCCAAACTTGCAACCCTTCAGTAGATATTTCACTACCTCAATTATGCCAATCTAGGGGAGTGATTTGTTCCGAAAGATCGAATAGTATTTGCAGACCCAAAAGACTACAAATTGCTTCACAATGAAGAAGTAGAAGAAATCCCAAATCCAAGCATGTCAAAATGAAAGCCCAAGCCCTCTATTTATTCTTTTCCTTGAGAAGTTGCTAGAACTTCTAGAAACATCCAATTATAATGTACTTTATAATAAAATAACATTATAATAATAAAGTACATTTCTCAACTCAAAAATATAACAATGTAGGCCAAGATGTCTCATAACCGAATGTAGGCCCAACTAGACTGAATGTAGGCTCGAACTGGATGTAGGCTCTGCCAGCAATAAGCAATCAAATGATCCACACAATGACTCTCTCCAAACTATTTGCCTACGAGAGTCGAGGATAGGCAAACCTGTCATGAATGAACATGTCTCTAGAAAGGGGACATGACAAACACCATTTTGTGTAACATCAGTTTCTCTTGGGAGGAGCGGTTTCCCCTGATGGCTAAACCTTGGTATCAGGGGTTTGATCCTCCCACTGAATCCTTTAATAAAATACCCTTATGGGTAAGATTGCCGAATCTTCCCCTTCATCTTTGGCTGGATTCTATCTTGGAGTTCGTGGGGGAGGCCATTGGGGATTTCCAAATGGTTGATACAGATTCTTATGATGTTTTTAAGGTGACATATGCTCGTATTCTTGTGGAAGTTGATGTTTCTAAGGGCCTCCCTAAACAGATAACTTTGGCTTCTCCAAATGGATCTTGGACCCAGAATCTTGATTATGAGGGTATTCCATTTAGATGCAGGAAATGTCATAAGACTGGACATCTCGCTGTGAGATGCTCCTCTGATAAGGTTAGATCAAAGAAATCACCTTCTTGGTGGTTGGGGGTTTTGGACCATCATTATACGGTTAGTAAAATCTCCAAGGATGGGGGTGTGATGTATTGTTCACAACAAATTGATCATTCTTTGGCAGCTGCTACTGCTACTGTCTTTGATGCTACGGATGTTGTCTCTAAGGCGGCTTTGGTTCAGAATGTTACGACTATCCCTTCTTTTGCTATTGTCTTTTTCCAAAACATTGAAGCTAGCACTGGTTCAATTGTCTTATCTCTTCTTGCTGTGGGTATTGATGCCCATGTCTTGCCTGAGAGGGTTTTGGGGGTTAGTTGTGCTACCCCTATCCCTTCTGTGGATACTGATGTTGTTTTCCCTTTAGTGGGTTCTTCTGGTTTATCTCTGGATTGGCAGAAAGATGCTAAAAAGGTGCAAGATGGATGGACATCAGTTAAAAGAAAAAAAGTCAAATCCTCCAAAGCTTCGTTTGATATGTCTTTACGTTCTCAAAAGAATGGGCCAAAATGTAAATCTTGATGGTTCTTTGTTGCTTTTTTCTAGGCTGGTTTTTCGCCCTCTTGATGGGAACTTTGGTGAGTTCCTTTAGTTTGTTGGGTGGTGTTCCATAGTTATTTTAAGATCTTTCATTGCTATATCTTTATTTACTCTTTGTACAAGGTTTCGGGTCCTTTCAAAACCTATTTTTACTTAATCAAAACAATAGATTTGACAAAATGAGCAAAGCTTCAACCACCAATAGAAGAAATAGGCCTCGAAGGGGGCACCGACATTCACAACATGAGCCTTAAGATAAGTCAATTTAATTTTTCTCTACCACAACTTTTTTTATCGATAAAAGGTCGTAGTCAATAATTTTATTAATTCAAATAATTTTTACAACTGTTCAAACTCGTGTTCTCATATTTATGCCATGTCATCATAGAGTGACAAACTCAGAAAGTCAAACAAAAGTCAAATTAAAAAACCATTATAAGAATAGTCAATAAAAATTTCCCATTTATTTATAGAGGTAAGCACAATGATTCGGCCAAAATTGTCGAATGATAAAGCAATGAATATGAATAGAAATACATGAAAGGGTGTCGACCATATTGTCAAACACACAAGACGTTCCATAAACAATGATAAGTATCCAAATACAACAAAGGATGTTGACCTACTTGTCGTGCATCAATACATCATGAAAGAACCACATACATCAAAGTATATACATCAAGTACAAGACCATCAAGGTCAAATCTATCCATATGCAAATCCCTGTCTCCTAAGCCATCAGAGCCAGTCCATCTGCAAATCTCGAGATGGGAGTGTGGCGTAGGCACTTTTTCTGCTCAACCATGGAGTAGTTTGCTCCCCATGCCTCAACCTGAAATGAAGAGTGCACTAACCTTGCTCGAGAAGCCTAGAAACCCAGAACTAGTGCATCAGATAGATCTAGTGCAATTGTTAAACTAACTACTTAACACATATGTCTAAGTAGAACTGATCACAGATATAGTTAAGAGATGAAATATAAACCTACACATTTAAGGAAACATAAATGCAATATAGCTTGGGCCAAAGCATGAAAATAGAAGACTTCTACTGGCAGATAGAATAAAAGTAAATTTCTACCCTTCTACGATTTCCACATTCAACACCCTTCCACTAGTAAACTTTAGCTTATTTTTCGACGAGAAATGGTCGAATTTTCGATACCAATTGGTCGACCAAATGACCAAAACTATTGTCGGAGTTTTTTCATCGATTATACGACATGCTAAACAATCATTGCAATTTTGACATCCGTAGTGGTTGAATTATCGACGGACCCATCGTCGAAATAATCACTTCTACATGGAAGAATTATCGATTATACCTTCCATCTATGCAACCAATGTCCATCTAAATTGCGACGAGTTAGGGTCGGAACTGTCGTCAAGGGTTCAGCATTCTCGTCAAAATGCCAAAGAATGTTTGTCTCTCTTTTGACGAAATTTGGTCGGAATAGTCGTCGAGCATATAGCATTATTGTCGAAAGGACTATTATTGATATGTCGATAAAGCGACCAATAATTTTTTTGGTTAAAATATATATATATATATATATATATATATATATATATATATATATATATATATATATATATATATATATATATATATATATATATATATATATATATATATATATATATATATATATATATATATATATATATATATATATATATATATATATATATATTATCAAATTAATTAGGCCAATAGAATAAATTACAACAATTACATCAATTAGCACTATTCATGATACGCTTGCATAGATTAGTAAATCCACCTTTCCTTATCATATCCTAAATATCACATAAAACAATAGTCTAGAGAAGAGCATAATATTCAAGCCATTAATGAATATCAACTTATATTTTTATTATTCTACTACATTAAATATTGGAAACACAAATCAAAGCTACAAGAATAATTTATTTCCATTACTCACAAATACAATTTATAAATCTCAAGGAAATGTATTTAGAACAAAAACCTCATTTTTTTTTACAGTTTGACTAGTAAATGACAAAACCGGGCAACTTGGATCAGAATGACACAGTACAAGAGGTGACTCTGTTTAAAATTCATGTGTTTTCCCCATGTTCTTTGACCACAATATTAGAGCCCTTCTATAAAATACTAGGGCTAACTTTACTACTATATATCAATTGATGGGCTTCTCTTGCATTGGATTCTCATTATAAGATATACAGAAAACATTTTGAAACGGCCAAATAGTAGATTGACATTTGAGATAAAAATTTCAATATATGTTTACAAACCACCTAAAAAATCCCAAGGCTAGTACTAATTTTCTAAATGTTGTACAATTACAACATTTTCTCGTCTTTTTATAAATATATTCAAATAATGAAGAATGATGTAAGGCACACTGGAACATATCTGAGAGAAAAGTGTCAATCCTTACTCATAAATATTAAAAAATATAATGCTTTGGAAATTCAATGATTCAAACCTTATTTTTGAACAATATTCAGAAATTCAAACTATTAAGGATTACATATGGCACATCCAAACACAACCAAGAGAAAGGTGCCAACACTTACCGCCAAAACTAGGAATAACTCCAAGAGAAATCTGGCAACCCGAGTTGTGCTTTTGGCGTTGAAATACGAGCATGACAAGACTTCACAAATAGAATGAATTGGAAACTTAAGATAGATAATGTAATGCAATGAACCTTTGGAAATATAAAATAAGAAACTGAGTGTCATTGCTCTATAATCCATACCATTGCTAATTCTAACCCTCCACCAAATGCAAGCCCTTGAATAGTAGCAACGGAGGGCTTCTTAGCATCTACATCATAACACAAATTAGCGTTATGAGGCACAAATCAAATTGATAAAAATAAGTAAAATTCTTTTCTAACATTTTATGTTCTTAATAATGCAATGAAACAATACTTATAATGAGATAAAAAGACATGTTTTCTTGTACACTTACATTATCTTGAAAAACAACATCTCCAAAGTACAAATTCACCATTAGGCTCACAATATCAAATTTAGCTTTCCAATGAAAAAAAGTTATATTAAAAACTTAAATACCACATTACCAACCTTCAATTCTTTTGATCATCAAATCAACAGAAACACGACCCAGGATAGATATGTCCCCTGTTAGAAAACAGTTAAAAATAATTGAACACTAAGAAAATTTAGAGCTTGTGAAATTATATGAAACAACAAGTCAAATAAAATTTTGGTAATAGTCCTTCAAAAACTCATACCAATCTTCTGACAGTCCTGGAGAGCGCTGATGTCAAAACCACCTGAGAATTTGCCTCCCTACCCTAGTGGATAAGAAAACAAGAACAGGGAAAGAACACATGGTCATTTTTCGTGTTTCTAATTATAAAACTCAAAAACACTTGCCATTAAAAGGGCATACATACCAGTAACAACAATTGCCCTCACATCATTTCTTCTCATTGCCTCATCGTACTTTTCCCCAAGTGCACCAAGGACTGCAAAGAAACAAGATAAACAAATCACAAGCATATAGCGATGTTAGAATAGTTACTAAAATGGTCATAAATTATGTTCTTATAGTAAAAGAATACTTTGACATAAGAAAAAAACTACACAATATTAAAACATGACATTGTGCTTTAAAAACTAAAAAGGTAATAATACGAGATCATTCATTAATTAGCTGTTTAAATTTCCATTAGTTGAGAATTGATTGGTCATTGCTCTCACTTAAATATAGTCTCCAAATTCATTTCTTAATATAACAAAAGAAGCTCAAGAAATCTTTCCCTCTTTATGATATGAGCTTTTCTCCTTTCTACGGTTGTGGTAAAAAAATAAAATATATTATCAAATTAAGAAACCATAATATTAAGCTTTAATATAGAAATTTAGTACTTTGGAACCGTGTCCTTGTCAAAATCATCTGGTAGCTCATTAGCCATAAGGTTTTTAATAGATGCTGATTTTTTTAAAAAAATAATCTTACTGTAATGAATTCCATTTCATCAAACTATGAGATGCAAAACAATGATGTTTAATGTCACACTGATAATCATCAATAGTAGTGATACAATAATACCTAAGATTAAAGGGTTTTAAACATAGTGGCATTGCATTATAACACTGAAAGTGAGCAATATACATAGAAAGATGGTGTCGTGAAGGAAAAGAGATATGCAAATCCTATTAGTCTGAAGGAATGTTTAATGCCAGTCAAGAACAATGCTAAAGATAGTAGTGTGAGACAATGTTGGTAAAGACAACAATTAGGAATACAAAACAGTGACCAAGAAAGATAAAATAGTGAGGGAACGCTAGAAGAGCACTGTTAGAGAACAATGATAGTCACTGTCAAAAGGACAAGAAACTCATCCCCTAAGTCAAAGGGATACATTTATGAAACAATTAGGACAATGATTCAAAGACAAAAATACTATTATTGACAAAGCAAGAAAGATCAAAACAGTAGTTTTACTACTATAGTGCATGATTGGGCCAAACATTGTTCAATGCAAACAATAAATGAATTAAGGGAAGTGAAGAGGGTCACAAAGTAGTGCCATTCCTTGTCACAAGGGTATCAATAAGGGTCATGATTGTCAAAATGATTGAAGAAAAAATAAATCATTATTATTAAGTAACAAGAAAGAGCAACCAAATTGACAAAATTAGTGCTATGAAGACAATTCTCATTGTATAGAAGCAGCGGTGTTCAATGTCTAAAGGACAACGACATATACAAACAAATCAGTGTTTATAGATGGATTGACAATGAACAAAGAGGTTTCAAAAAATAGTGATGTGTACATTGTCAAAGAACATTGTGGTATTCACAATCAAAGAACAAAGATGTGCTCAAGGTTATAAAATAGTGATTTGTTTTAGAATGTGAAGAGTGCAGTAAGAACAATAGTAAGTAATGTTGTAATAACAACGAATGCAGGACAAAGATGTAATGGAAGTGAAAAAATAGTGATTGTTCAAGGGTTTTTCTATACAAAGTCAATGGTGAACAAACATTGATAAAAAAAAATGAAATGATAGGATACATGAGGAAAATGAGTTGTTCACCATTCTGATGTAGCAAAGTCGACGAGATCAGTCAAAGGCCATAAAAAAAATTAGTCACAATTATCTAGGAACTATGTTAAAGCACTGTCCCAAGAAATGATGAAGGCGTGTTTTCAAGAACAGAAATGGAGTCTTTGTTTTGATAGAGGGATCATGTTTTAGAGAGGGATGACACGAACCATAATACAAAGGTATCATTTTATTATTTTGTCATTCGTGAATAGCATGGTGAGTTTGTAAATGATTGTCATAAAGAGCAAAAAAAGGCACCTACTAGGAACACAGTAAAAGTATCATATGGGGAAAATTAATGGCCAAAAGGACATCAAGTGACAATCACAAGAACCTTATTGCAACAAGCCACAGTGAAAGAAGATGATTGTGGCAAAAATAATAGTCAAGTGGGCTTAAAGACAATGTTGCTATAATGCATTAGCAATACATAATAGTGATTAGTAAAGTGCAAAAAACCAGTGATAGAGTGTTGATATGCATAGAGGGTCATAACAGTAATCAATGTTTATAACAGTGCTTTTAATAATGCTCCAAACATTGAGAATGCAAGATACCTGTAATGATGAACTTCATTTCAACTTGCTTGGCTGTCACTATTAACTTTAAGCTTATATTTAAAACTTGATGCACCCTCACATTTTCCATCTGAAGCTCCATTGGCTATTGAAGGTAAATTTGTGTTTGCCTTCAATTTAGAATGCTTCCTTTTCATTCTTCTTTTTTCCAAGATTTCTGTCAAGAAAGCAGTGCACAATCATTCTCTTCAACTTGACTCAAATGAGAATTTTCATGCTTTAAAACATCTATTTCTTGATCTGACTTACTAGATAATTTAGGTGCATTCCCACTACTCAAATGTTCTTCCAACTGAATCCATTTACAAGTAACAAAAACAATGAGTTAATTGCTAAGTAATGGAAAAAACTCAAAATTAAATGATCCCGAAAAAGAGTGATGAGTAATCATCAATGGATAGTTTCAATGAAATATAACAAATGTATAAAGAGATACATGTCTGTAATTATGTTCACTATTCATGATACGCTTGCTTACAAATGGCTAAGAGTAATTATGTTCATTTGGCCTTTCTAGATTTGTCTGTATTATGTTCACTTTCTTATCTATAAATCTAATTTGATGAACATGGTGATGCAGATTGGTTGATGAACATGTTTAAGAAGTAAAATATTTCTTAAAGTGAATGAGAAATAATATGGAATAAGAAGAAGGTGTTTTTGACCATTGAATCTACGTCATTGGTTTAGTTTGAGCTTCACTTGGTTTTGAGAATAGTTTAATATTCGCCCCCCCCCCCCAACATCACTCTAAATTCCCCATTAACATCTAATAACATTCATTCATTCATCTATTTTTGAAATATAACATTCAATCATTATAATCACATGATAATATTCATTAACACATAAAATTCATTAACACACAACATTCATGAATAATTTATTAACACATAAAATTCATTAACACACAACATTCATGAATAATTCATTAACACATCATTCATCAACATTATTAGTACAAAATTACATCCATTAAGACATCGTTCTTTCATTAGCAAAAAATGTTAATTATAATCATTTCTTTTTGGATTTCTTGCTATTTTTTTTTAATGTAACTTCTAAGAGGAAGATCAATGTCCTCGTCATTTCCCTCCTCTACTGATTGTAATGCCAACACATGTCTCCTCCTCATGATCTGTTTAGGAACAAGAGGCCGCTGCGCCAAATGGGGATCCGCTGCAATAACAACTACGTCATGAGTTAAATTCACACTATTTTATATTAGTGAATTACAAGTATTTAATTAAGTAAAAGAACTATAAATCAAAAAATTAATTTAAAAGAACAAAAAATAGATTTTCTTTACCTGAATGTGCCACATGATCTACATGTTGATCACTCTGAACATCCTCCAGCACTCGTTCAACATGACATTCTGTATCCTCTAAAATATACACAAAAAAGGTTACACCAAGTTCAATTTAAGATGTTAAATTATATTAATAATTACATAATTAATTTTAAATAGAAAATGAACACCTACATCGACACTACGATGCACATCAAGGGCTTCATCATACGGTGTAAGATCTATGTTACGATTAGGAGGCTGCATTGCAATGTCATGCACATTATTATCAAATAGATTGTTGCTCAAGTATTCAATTTCTAATATATATTTTTTTGGCATATTTACCTATTCACATGATGCAGGAGACTCTTGGGTTGGACTACTGGAAGCTTGGCGTAGGCATTCAGCCATGGCTTGATAGCCTTCCTTGAAGGCAATTTTTTTGTGTTTTATCGTGGCCTCTACATTAAATTCAGAGCCTTGCATTTTTTGATTAAATAAAATTATTTGCATTTTATAAATAATTTTTTTCTAGAATTCATTTACTACTACTTACAATTCGTGCTTTAATTTTGGAATATCCACCAGAGCCAAGTCTGTGTTGCCCAATCATTTTTAGCCTGGCTTTTGTTGCCTTTTATGTGTCCTGCAACCTATGAAAAGTTTGAAATATGTTAGATGATATAGATATAAAGATCACTAATTAGTGCATTATTACATTGTACTAGTAGTTAATACTATTGCATACTTTCTTCTCTCATTTGCTGGTGTAATTCCTCTTTGAGCATCCCCTTTCTCCTTTGCATCCAAAATGAACTCATTCCAATGAAGCAACACCTTCCCATGTTAATGAGAAACTATTTTGTTGACATCGTTCAATCTATACATACCGTCATCCAATCAAGATTGTTCGCAATATACAAATGTATTGCATCTCACTCTTGACCAACTGTATAAAAAAATACACCAATTATAAATAACTTATATTGAAGATTTATAAGAATTAATTAACTACAATAACATCTTATATTTACCTCTCACTTTCCTCAATCTACCTTTGCCCATCAAGTACTCCCCTTCGAATTTGTTAATGGAGTTGGGATCCCAAATACGATCTACATGAATCTTTGCTGCAAACTTAGGAAAATATTCACTATTGTACACCATGGTCTGATATACCATATATCCCTCCACCATAGAACCCCCAGGATGTGCTCTCTGTCGAACCAAGTCTTTCAAAAATTTTAAGTGCTTCTCAACCATCCACATTGACCTAGTTGGTATAGGTCCACACAATTCAATATCCTCAACTTAATGTATGAGGTAGTGTTCTTGTGCATTGAAAAAAATTGAAGGTAGACACTTGCATTTCACACATAAGATGAGAAATTTTTCTCTTCCAATATTTTATATCTTCTTTATTGATTTCTTTTAATGACAACCACCTTATGTATTTTTCAAGATCATATATAACTTGTTTGACACTGTTGTCGAAATGGTGTGGGAGAGATAGAGGTAGAACATACTGCAATATTTGTAAAATGATCTTATCAATATTTTATAAAAGAATGCAATGAAAACTACATGCAGTATACAAATATATAGTGAATACAAAATAACATGAATTACCTTAATAAATGTATGACAATCATGTGTTTTCATCCCTGGCCCAAATTCACTTTTCTTTGATATGAGATTGTTTATGTTCATAGCAAATCCTGTGGGAAATCGTATTCTTTTTATGACTTCTTTTATAGCATTGCTTTGCTGCTCCGACAACAACTAACTAAGGGCACTTGTATCAATCTGGTCTCCATTATTATTTGATCGAATGACATTTTTTATTGCATGGTTGGATTCTTCAATGTCACTAAAAATTTTGACAATTTTGTCTTTGTCATGCCTTCCATCCAAGATTTTCTATAATGTCTCTGTTACATTATTTCCAATATGCATAGGATCAAACAAATGCACAATTGAGAGTTTCTCGTAGTATATCAATCTACTAAATTGCGTAGGATAACTTTTTAGTCCTTTTGGAAGTTGGTCATTAATGCCTTGACAATCTTCACAAGCATCAATTACGTCATCAGTAAACAAAACACAATATCAAAATATAAATTTTAAACAAAAACCATCAGATAGAATGACATTACCTTGACGATTTATTTTATTGTATTCCAACTTCCATAGGCGAGGTGTCATTCTCCATGGCTTTGACGTAGTCTCTTCTTTCCCATTGAAAAGATATTTTGTTACATTATTTCTAATATGCATAGGATCAAACAAATGCACAATTGAGAGTTGCTCGTAGTACAGCAACCTACTAAATGTGTAGGATAACTTTTTAGTCCTTTTGGAAGTTGGTCATTAATGCCTTGATGACCTTCACAAGCATCAATTACGTCATCAGTAAATAAAACACAATATCAAAATATAAATTTCAAACAAAAACTATCAGATAGAATGACATTACCTTGACGATTTATTTTATTGTATTCCAACTTCCATAGGCAAGGTGTCATTCTCCATGGCTTTGACGTAGTCTCTTCTTTCCCATTGAAAAGATATTTTTCGGTAATTCGGTACTTATGATTTCTATGGAGAAAGTGTCTATGCTCATCGAACACCTATTTTCCTAAACTTTTTGAATGACAAGATTTCATCTTTGGACCACAAACTGGACATGCAAATTTTTCCTTTGTCTGAAGACCTACAAGATCGTGTATAATTGAATTAAATATGTTAACTTTGTGTTAGCACTATAACATACCAAAAAAGAGGTGTTAAGAAGAGAACATACCACAAAAATGTGTTAGCCTAGGGGCATCATGTATTGTTCATACAAGCATTGCATGAAATTGAAATTGTTTTTGTCCTATTGGTCTAGAGATGTCATACATAGTGACCCCATTCCATAACACCATCAACTCATCGATAAGGAGCTCAATATATACATTGATATCTTTAACTTGGTACTTACTTAGTTGAATGAACAAAAATATTACATAATTATTATGACCATTTTGATGGATTATTTATAATAAATTAATTAAGATGACTATTAAATGAAAAAATACCTGGAACAATCAGTGCCAACATTATGTGCTCCCTCTTTATGGGCATCCAAGAAGGAATATTATTGTTGATAACAAAAACAGGCCACACCGAGTAAGTAGATCTCATCTCTCCAAACAGATTGACACCGTCCGCTGCCAATGAAAGCTTGAGATTACGAGGTTCTTCTTTAAAGTGTGGCCATTTTTTCTCTATTTTTTTAAATGTCGAACCATCCGCAGACATTCGCATAATGTCATCTCGACTTCTATTGCATGCATGGTAATCCATAAATTGTGCCAAGCTATTCCACCTGAATAATCATTGCAAACGTGGAATAATGGGAATAACCTGAAGAACCTTGTGAGACACCTTTTTTGTTATTCGATTTGATCGATATCTACTAATATGACAAACAGGGCATTCTGTTGCAAATTCATGTTGTTTATGATATATAATATGATCATTCAGGCATGCATGTATTGTTTGATACTCCATTCCAATATCTTTCATAATGGTAGATAATTCTCGATACGAGCGAGGTAGAATATTTGATGGTGGTAACAAACACTCACCTATCAACCTACGACCAAAAATATAATTTGTTTATATAAAGAATATTAATTGCTACATGATTCACCCAATGTTAATTGTAAAAGAATTATGACAAAAAAAATGAAAAAAGATGACATACCTTAACATACGTGTCATTGCTACGTTGGATAAACCATTCATAACCTTCAAGTTCACCAACAACAATACAGCGACAAGAAGAGTTGTTTGGGAGCCTTCATATAGGAGCTCGTGTGCCTTCTCAAGTATAGGTACATCAAGGTTTGTGTCAACATCATCATCATAATCACCATCTTGATCATCCCGATCATCGTGATCTTTTTCATCATCGCAATCTTCTTCCATGGGATCATTACCTTCTACTTCTATATTCACACCTCCATGTTCCCTCATTTGGAAATCCACATTCTTCAGATTGTCATGGTCCATAACATGAAACCCAGGGTGGTTGACCTATATCAAAATGATGACCTTATATTAACCATGACCATAATGTCATCATCAAATCATGTCTTATGTATTTTATAAATTATTAAAATACATACCAATGGACGAAATTTGTTTCCCCCTTCAATGTGACCATGCTGCCTACAATGTTCTTCGACTGTTTTGATTAGATATCTTCGAGTCTTTAAGCCCTTACAAATTTTGCAAGGACAATAACATTTTCCATCACTTTTTCTTTTTAAGTTAGACCACAGTCTAGCAATTGTCTCCTTATTTTGTTGTGCATTGATATCGTCAAACATGGTCTTTCTTGAATGGAATGACTCATTGGTGGAAGAAGGATGATTTGTTTTCAACCTGTAGATTCTATATCAAGTGTATTAAAATAACATCTAACATTAATAATCAAGTAAATTCTAGCAACTTCGATTGAGTCGTATTTGTTTATCATGTGACATTCTTTCTTACAAAGAAATTTTTTTTTTTCAGGGATGCCCTCATATGGATGAGGTGTGTATCCTTGATCACAACCTCTTCTTTGCTTGATAGTATATGTCTACTATAAACAAATCCCTTAGAAAAATTTAAAGATAAGAAGAATCTAAAATAAAAATCTGTGGGTGAGCCAATAGAACAAAGGACGCAAGCGTAAAAGTTCTTACCTTATATAATGTGTTTGGGCTAAGCTATGGTGAAATGAGAATATGGTTAAGTAGAATAGATTTTATGAAGATGTCTTTTGGTAGGGTGAATTTTTTTTACTATTGTTTAATAAGAAGGATCAAAACTATTAGTGCATTGAGTGCTTTATAAATAGATAGACCCACATTTGTAGACAAATATCAATACATGTGTATACAATTTTTATGATGAATAGTGTCTACACAAACACTAAATATTAAACAGATATTGTGGAAACACAAAAGAATTGTATTACCTTGCTCAATATGTAACAACATAAAGATTGCATTGAATTCAAGTACTTTCTAAGTTATGTTCTCTAATATCTTGGGTAAGTCTACAAACATATTAACTCTCATAAAGATAAAAGATTGTGAGGATAATGACAAAATATCCAGTTAGCAACTTTTCAACTGTATCTAAACCTCACCTTACCACCACAGTTAGAAATCCATGGGCAGTGGTGATCAAATTTCTCAACACAATGGTTGAAATAAGAGAAGTGCTTGGAACGTATAGGCCTGATTATCTAAAGAAATCAGCAAATAAAAATTAACATGCAAAATGTTAAATTGAATGACATTTTATTATAGAGATAAATGTGTTGTCTAGATTACTACATTTCAAAAAGAAATATTGATATGCCAAAGCACCTTTCAAGTTGGGCAAAGCTGAGACCAAAGCCCTGCCCGCCGAGCTGAATTGCTTAACTCTCTATATGCATGATGTTATATTGATTTATTATCATTTCCTTGTATTTATTTCATTTTTTTCATAAAGTTATAAGGCAGAGAACACAAGTTGTTCTTGATTGTCCTGTACAGGGGTTTTGCAATCAGCAATCTTGTTTTGAAGTTGCAATGAATATGTGAGACTCCCCCACTTACTGTAGTTAATGTGACTGTGGGGAGAGTCTAAAACATGTAATATATGTATCCATGAGTGTTCATTTTCAGGGATGACCAAGGAAAGGAAGATAAAGATCACTGATTGTATGGAAGTGTTGAATGAAGGGTTACTTGCTCTTGGACCAGTCAAGGTCTGAACGCTTTGTTGACATGAGGACTATATTTTATGGCATAGAATGTCATAATATGATGAATTTGTGGTGTATGAACCATTAGTAAGGTTGGGAATTTAATGGAGGAGTCATTTTGAAGAAACCCTTGGTTAGAATACCTTAAAAGGAGGGTTTGGTGGTTGGGTGAGTAGAATCTTTTGGAATCTTCTTTAAATGTTGTGCATTGATATCGTCAAACATGGTCTTTCTTGAATGGAATTACTTGTTGGTGGAAGAAGGATGATTTGTTTGCAACCTGTAGATTCTATATCAAGTGTATTAAAATAACATCCAACATTAATAATCAAGTAAATTCTAGCAAATCCGATTGAGTCGTATTTGTTTATCATGTGACATTCTTTCTTACAAAGAATTATTTGTTTTTCTCAGGGATGCCCTGATATGGATGAGGTGTGTATCCTTGATCACAACCTCTTCCTTGCTTGATAGTGTATGTCTACTATAAACAAATCCCTTAGAAAAATTTAAAGATAAGAAGAAACTAAAACATAAATTTGTGGGTGAGCCCTATAAAGGAAGTTGTGCACACACTTTAAATGTAAATCGCAAGATGGATAGTGAATTAAAGGAGTACAAATTTGTGGGAAAAAAAGTGAGAACAGGTCACGGATTCAAAATTGTAAGAAATGATGAATTAACCAAATAAAATGATGTGGAAAGTATGAATGGAGAAGGTAAAATTAAGGATCAGCAGTAGGTAACTAAGAAAATAAAACTCGTGAAATGGAAGAAAGGAAAGGGAACCCATCAAAGGGTGCTAGAAACAAATTGCATGGTGGATTGTGAAATATGGGAGGTGGGAGGACAACCCGTGCCAAAAAGAATAAAAACCTTTAAAGATAGAGTCTATTGAGCCTCATGAAAGCAAAGGAAATAAAGATGAATAAAACTAAAAGTGAAAACTGTTTCATCAAATGTGGAATGCATATTTCATGAGATAGAAGAACATAGCAACCAATGGTCAAAAGAGCATGGATTAATGTTGAAGGTTTCTTATCATAATGAACCTTTGAAAAAGGAGTCATCTTGTTGGCCTCCATTTGTATCTTCTACATCCAATTCATTTAAGTTTTTCTGCTATACTAAGTCTCTTGACACTACAGCTAAATGACAAGGATCTCCATTAGAGTGCTTTATTTCATTATTGCTTGTAAGGAATGTAAAAGCTGAAAAACCATCAATGATTAGACACACAAATGCAAGAAAAGGCGACCTGTTAGATTCTTGTAATTTGAGGATCTCTAGTCCAAAATGAGACGTAATTGATGATCCACTAAGTGACCAAAGACCTATGTAAACCATTGGGAACAAATGGGAAGTCCAAGGTTGATAAGTGTACGAGAAACGGTAGTTGTGGAAGAGTCTGTAAGCATTTTACAAGAACAAAGCCAAAAGATGAAGGTCTTCACAAGCATTTCAACATTGGAGGGAGTATTTAGAGTTCAAGAGAGATGGGGGAAACTTTTTTTATATGATATGGGAGTTGATATGGTCAATTATGAAAGTACAAAATCAACACAATATGGAGATTCATTTGCCAAAAAATATAAAGCACATTTTCTACTAAAGATAGAATGCCAAGATCTTGCTACCTTCCTGAAAAAGAGAGAGATTAATTAAGTAGGATGCATTTTATTTTGTTTATGTTTGGTTGAGTTCTGGTTGTAATAAACATGGATTGATTTGTAAGATCAATCTCCTCTTTTGTCTTGATCCATTTTGTATGGTCAAGGGTTCCTCAGGCATACCTATGAGCCTAGGAGACCCTTAGTCCATGTGGATCCTAGTTGGCTCTGAATTGCTAAACTTAGTTTTAGTATGTCTTAGTTTATTTTCTTTAGTTTTAAGGAATTTGAGGGATCTAGACCTTAGATCACCTTCTTAGTTCTTTTAGGAAGTTTTTATTGAGTTTTAGTGCATTTTTGACAAAGTTGCACTCCAAAGTCGCACATATTGTGAAATGTTGTTAATTTTTTGGAACACTATTGGCAAATTGTAAGTCTCAGGGTTCTCCAACAACCACAACTGATTTCATGTTGGTTGGATCAATTGGAAGACTTTTTGGAAGTGGTTTTTAAACCTTGTCCAATTACGGGATTGGCACAAGGAGATGATCTTTGAAGCAGCATTGAATAAAAGAAACCCAAAAAATATTTTGAGTACGTTTTTGCTATCATACTTTGTTCGTTGCAAATAGGTAGATGGATTGATCATTCCACAAGTTCATTGTATGCATTGTTTATTCGAATCCATCTTAGTTTTGACTGTCGTTTGATTTCAAGTTTTAGTTATATTTACACAGTCGGTTATGAACTAAACACATGGCTTGAATGTCATAGCAAACCTGATCATGTAATGGTTAGAGAGTTTTAATGTCACTGCAGGTTCATTTGCGCATCCACGGTTCTTGTTAGAGTTCATTTAACTAGACTTTGCAAACATTGTATTTTAAATTTGGTGTTGATCTACGCAAGAACCCAACCTCACTAATAGACTGACTCAGGAAAATCTATAATCAGCTCTATCATGAAGGTGGAACCTTAACTTGCGGTTTCCCCATTGGATTCCAATGCCATTGGGTGAGAAGCAAGCCAAGGTTATGCACTTTAATAATATAAGTGCTTAGACTATGGAAGGAGGCATATTGCTTCAAGATTTGATGCCCTAGGTAGATACTTTCCATGTATTTAACTAGTAAGAAGAAGACAAGTTTGCAGCAATGTAGTAACAGGAAGGTTGAAATTGAATCATAGATTGAATTTCATAGTCTTGGGCACATTGAAGAATCATTGGCAATTGTACCTGCTGTGTGAATCCATCGATTGACCATTCCAGATTGACCCTAATCTAACTTGATCAATTAGATTAGAGTGTCTTTGTGACAGTCAACGGTGCTAGGCTAAGTGGCTACAATTGTGCAAAAGATTCAGTGTGACATCTTAGTAGATAGTACAGTCTATGCCGAATGGTCTTAACCCAAATCTAAATAACCAAATGTATAAGGAACGTTGTTGCAGGCTCAAACCAGAGATTGATAGAATTTGA
Organism: Chamaecyparis obtusa; assembly: GCA_027943335.1. Lineage (NCBI taxonomy): Eukaryota > Viridiplantae > Streptophyta > Pinopsida > Cupressales > Cupressaceae > Chamaecyparis > Chamaecyparis obtusa. The sequence goes on from BSBK01008945.1 coordinate 116,178, forward strand.
ATACCAGAACTTTCTATAACAGTCACATATCTTAAAGATTGAGCTTAAGTCGGGACGTATCTCCTCCACGCGCACTGCCCTTTTTTTTTCACAAATGAAATAACGAAATGAAAAATGAAATTCACCTTTTTTTTTAAAGTAATGCTCGTGTTTGTCAAAATTTCGCCCACCATGAAATTTGTCGCTATTTCGACAAACACGGGAATAAATTTTAAAAAATAAAGTTTTCCTTCTATAATCCGACCAAGTAAAACCTTCTTATTTTTTGGTTGAAAATTTTGGTAAAAAAAACTAGGTCAAATGTACTAGTGTTCCATTTCCCTTTTATATAAATAAAAGCAAAATAAAAATAAACTAATCAAATCAAATATATTGCTAATAATAATTTTCTTCTCAAAGGAAAGTTATTGTTTTGATATTGATTGTAAAAGCAATTTCCATTCTATCTATCCAAATTCAATAACTGAATGCCCGGGTATTTTGCAAAGATTCTAAATTAATAAAAGTTCTTAGTTTACACACTTCTAGTTACTCATACCCTTAAACATATTTCAGAGACTAACAGTCAAGAAAAGACCCTTCATTCATGTTTTCAGGTAAACTAATGAAGTATTCCATTCAATTAAGCAATCCTTATGTAGAGATTTTCCAGAATTCATAACTAAAATAACAAACAAAATGCTAAAATGACCGTAATTATTACCAAGGAAAGAAAACCGATTTCTGGAATTCACATAGTGCACCAATTGCATCTAAAGTTGAGAAAACAAGCCTCCATTCAACTATGCAGGCAAATTTTTGTGGTTGCCGAACTTCCCAATATCGTACACTTTATGAAATAATAAAAAAAGTATCAGTTTCAAGGAGAGATTTGGGTTTGTTTACACAATCGCATGATCTGACCAAAACGTTAGCCGATTCAACTAATAAGGGTATTAAAAAATGAAAACTGAAAGTTCGTAAATACCGATAAAGGTTACTGTTCAAATCGATACTTAGTAAATCTATCACAGTTTAGAACAGGGAACGATCGCTGTTTTTTAAAAATAAATCTCTGATAAGACACAAAAGCAAAAATAAAGAAAACAATTTCTAAAAATAACGGTAATACATTTTCTTCCAAATAAATTTTTACATTTACTATTTCTAATGAAAGCCTGGTACACCCATTAACAAGGGATTCGAATAAACAATGCATTACCATTGTTTCCGTTCTGATGAAGCCTATCGCACTTAAGTTCTGAGTTACCTGAAGGACCCGATGAACAAATAAAATACTCCAATTTGGCTTGGTGTCAAACCACTACAATGGAGATCGCTATTTAAAGCTCTTTATACAGTTGTAAGAATATAATTTTCACAACATATTGAGTTAGTATAAAAAAATCGTTGCTTATTTTAATGGCGGCATGGGCTTGTATTTCTGTTCTCATAATGAAAGAATCAATGCAGAGATTGTGGGAAATTTTACACTGAGAGGACTATACATGCTCAGGGAGTTTATAAATGAATAGCATTTACACGCATCACTGATTGCACATAATACTATTTGCACAATTTTATTTTTTAAAAATATCATCATTTTAAAAAGTTCAAACGCAACACACATATATAGATTCCACAAGCATTTCAACAAAGCTTTCTTTTTATTTAATATGAAACGCTACCGATCAATCAATCTAGGAAATGAATACCCAAGAAAGAACCAGGAAGTAACGCAAAGTCTGCAGATGGCTGATCCCTCAGACTTCCAGAATCAACTTTCCACCATGTGCTTTTCTCGTGCGTCCCAATCCTAAAAAGAGACTTTTTATGATTTTCTTCATCCTTAAAAAACAATATTTTAGCAAAATATGCCATCTAATCGGGTTTTGGCTATGTTGGGCCAAATGCATCTAATTAGACAATTTGTTTGTATTTTTTGAGTAGATTAAAATTCAAAAAATATTGTATTGTAATTTTTAAATTAATTAATAAATGCAAATAAATTGTCTAATCAGATACATTTTGACCCCTACATAGACAGCGCCCTCCAATGGTGCCTCACCCTCTAATGGTGCCTTTTAAAATGAGACTATTTCTTCTCCATAAACTCCACTTCTCAAGCATGCCATCAATATAGAATGAAAAAGGTGTCATTTATTAAAGTTTTATGTTTCCCTTAACACCACCTTTGATTTGAATAGATAGTCCATCTGCTCCTTCATTTAATAAAACATCTTTGCATCTTAGATTCTACAATGCACACGATTTCTAAGATAAATCAACATTAATTTCTTTTTAGAAAAATCTTTTGAATTATTGTTCCATCTTTTTTTATATATATTTTCTTTCCAATGTTATTTTGAAATATAGAAAGCACAAGATTTAATATGTTTTAATTTTTTAATCTAAAATTCAGTAAATAAAATAACATATTTGAATTCAATGCAATATAATTTTTTATTCTAATTATTTCACAATCAAAATCATATTGAAAAAGAGAAAAATTATTTAAATCACAAAATATAATTAGACAAATTCACACACACTACAATCATAATCATAAAAATTTACTTTTAAATATCAACCTTTTATTTATAAATATTAAGTTAGAAATAGAATGTATTTTACAACTAAGGCATCATGAATATCTTTCTCATAATACAAAGGTGGATATATAGCCTATCCATAAAAACTTGACATTTCTATTTGTTTAAAGAGATGGAAATCAAAATATAAATTCATTTTGAAACATACTAGCACTTGTATCTATAAAACCAATGAAATTTTCCTTATAGAGCTGCTAGGTGTTTTTTTGGATCCCACCTCCAAAGGTTATAAAACTAATTTTCGCACCAAAAAATAGAATTGTGTGGTAAATATTGGACGCCAGTCCAAAGTGTTCCACCAGGCATGCCAAAAAATGTTGTCTCTAAGATCTGCACTCTTTACTTCAGGTTTGTGAACCTGACAATATTTCAGAACATTGAATGAATTTCAAGCATGTGGGTGTATCTATGGCAAAAGTCAATCTTTGGATTGGGGGCCAACTTCCCCGTATGATCACCTAAAACTAACTTGGACAAGAAAAGGGGAAGAAGGAAACTTGCAGTAAAAGAAATTATGTAAAACTAAATGTGATCCACTAAAATATTCAATCTTTAGAAATTTTAATAACTTTTTGCACTCGTAATGAGTCCTAAATAAAACTAACTCTGACAATTCATATGCAATACCAGACCTAAGGAAGGCCCTAAAAAGGAAAAGAAGGTCTTCACATATTAAAATGATGAAATCATATAAATACAAGCATAAACCTTAATAACATGCTATGATGAGAAGGAAATGTATGCGCTCTATTATGAATTCAAAGGAAAAAATAATGCTACTATAAAACTTGAAAAACGTGTGAATTTCAATACAATTCTGAAAACATGGAAAAGATTTTCCAAACCTACAATCATGTCCAGGAAAAGAAAATAACCCCCCTACAAACAAATCTAAGGCATTAAACTTAATGGAAGGATAAACCTAAAAATAAACTCAATCTGAACTTAAACTAAACTTGTTAATATTATTTAGAACAACAGAGAGGGTGGGTGAATCAGTTGTTCTCAGGTCCAGATGTACCAATTAAACTTTTAAACACTTCAACAATCTCAGATCTAATCACCAACACAACTCGGTCTCTAAATAATATATACCAGAAATATATAACATGCAGTCCACTATCCAAAAGTAATTAACTTGCAAAATATAGAAACATTCACATCAAAACATTCACACAAGTTTAACACCAGGATTTATAGTGGAAATCCAATTTGGGAAAAACCACTTTGTAACATGTTACTGATATTTTCACTCTTCTTAAGTAAGCTCTGTGAAAAGCCAACCTTGTTAAAGGTTTACAAACACACTGCTAGGTGTGACCCTATTAAAGGATTTAAACACTCTATCAAAAGTGACATGGTTAAAGGATTTAAGTACATTCCATTAGAATGCAACCTTGATTAAAGGATTTAAATAATGACTCTTAGGTCAACCTTGATTAAAAGATTTATCTTATACAATGGTTAGAAAGTAGCAGTAGTATCTGATCTAGAAAACATACAACTTACTTTGCAAATAGCAGATCCAATTCGCACATATATGATGATTTACTGACCGAGTTCCATTTCCATCTCCATCTCTGATCTTCTTAGAATTTGTTTCAAGCAATCACAACTCTGATCAACTCCTTCACCTTCAGCCTTCTTCTTAGACTTATCAGTCAATAACATCTACAACTTCAACATACTTTGTAACCTTATACTTAGGTTTTCCTATATACCTCTTCAGTTAGGTAGATCCATCTTTTGCCGCTTAATCTCCTTCGTAGATCTTAGGTTAGGTCAAATTCATCAAATCCTTCCAACATTTAAGTTCTTCATCTTTCCTTCTAGATCTACATCTTGAAACTTTTCATTGAATCCATAATAAAATAATTTACCATGCATTAAATTCTCCATAAACCAATTAATAAAGTCAACATGATTTACATAACCCAAGAATTCAACTATGTGGGCTGAAAATCTAAATTCTTTCTCCAATTATAAATTACTGACACTCAGTCAATACTGTGTTGATCTCCTCGGTCATCACTACATAACTCGGTCATCTCTACAAACTATCCTCCTAGGCTAACACTATCTTTCTCGGTAATTTTGTGTCGCTCGGCATAAACTGATGTTCGATCAACACTAAATTCACTCGACATATACTGGTGCTCGGTTGACACTAACATCACTCGGCTTAAACTAGATTTCTTCACTTTTGCTCATTAAGCCTACTTCTTGAGTCTTTTTTCTTACTTAGATAAACAATACATTATCTTCTCAATGTGCCAAATAATCAAGTACTCATTGAAGTATCAAATAACTCAACCTTTCCCTAGGTTCTCTTGTTATCTCCCTTTTCCCTAATCCTTTTCATCAATCAATAGATATACTACTTTCTTAGATAGAAACTGTCTTACCAATTAAGGTTTGACATCAATGACAATACAATAATTGTTTCAATTGCAGTTTCCAACAACCTCCCTCTTTGGCATTGATGGAAACACCACATGAATAACACATGATTTACAAGAATGAATCCAAAACTTTGTTATTGCAGCAAAAATATTCATAATATCGTTAGCTTCATTCTTATTCACAACAACTTAGCCTTGCTTGACTGTTCACACAGTTACTCACTCTGAATCTTTTATGTGTCTCTCTTCCTTTGATTCTATGAATCTATGAATCTTGGAACATATACCTCAGTGTTCTTTATATTTGTGTTTTCATCTAAATCTCTCCCTCTTTGACAATAATGCCAAAGCAGTATCTAGAACTTACATATTTCATATGTAGATGTTATCTTGTTAGTTTAGTATCAATATTTTTCCCTCTGTCATATTGCTTATGATTATCATATTTGTTGTTCTTTTCACAACTCTAGACAACTCCTAAAGTGTGACCTTTCCTGTATCAATTTGTCAGATACTTTGTGTAGCTCATTTGATGTAATGCTCCTAGTTGACTAGACAACCTCAATTAGGGGAAGCACCCCTAATTCACCTCTAAGATATTCATGAGCATCCTTAGGCAAAGCTTTTGTGAATATGTCTACTATTTGTTCCTTTGTATTCACATATTCCATTCTCACTTCTTTATCTTGTACCAATTCCCTCAAGTAATGATACTTGATAGCAATATGTTTGGTCTTTGTGTACATCACTAGATTATTTGATATGTTGATAGCACGTGTTATCACAAAATATAACAACCGGTTTAGTGATCTCCTCTTTCACACCTTTCAACAATTGTTTGATCCATACCAAATTTGAACAGTTCACTGCAGCTGCTACATACTCAACTTCTGTTGTAGATTGGGAAATGTAGTTTTGTTTCTTGCTTGTCCAGGAGACTAATCTTTTACCCAAAAAGAAAGCTCTGCCACTTGTACTTTTCTTGTCATCAACATTTCCTACCCAATCTGCATCAGTGTAAACTCTTGGTTAAAATTTCTCATTCTTCTTGTAGTACAATCCATACTCTTTGATCCCTTTCAGATATCTAAGTATTCTCTTTACAACCATCATATGATTTTCCTTAAAATTGGTAGAGAATCTTGCCACAATTCCAACTACTAGAGCTATATCTGGTCTGTTGTTGACAATATATTGTAGCTTTCTAATCATGGATCTATACAAGGTTTGATTCACTTCAACAATATCATCAATTTTAGATAGTTTCTATCCAGTAGCCATAGGACTACTTACTGGTCTTGAATCCTCCATTCCAAAAGTTTTTAGTATCTCTTTGACATGTTTATATTGTATGATAAATATACCTTTCTCCATTTGATAGACTTGCAAACCAACAAAAAATTTTATCTCACCAAACATAGACATCTCAAACTTGGTTTGCATCTCATTTGAAAATTTCTGACATAGGGCATCTTGTCCTCCAAATATGATATCATCTACAAAAATTTTAGCTAACAAAATCCCTTTACCTTCTTTAGCTTTCATGTACAGATTGATGTTGTCATTTGTCCTTGTAAATCCAATCTTTATCAAATAATTGTGCAACCTCTCATACCATGCTTTGGGGGCTTGCTTAAATCCATACAACGCTTTTTTTAGTTTGCAAACCATATTTTTCTTGTTTGGATCAACAAATCCTTCTAGTTGTTCAATGTATACTTCTTCTAATATACCATTCAGAAATGCAGACTTGACATCCATTTGATATAATTTGAAGTCTCTGTAAGCAGCACATGCAAGTAGACTTCTCACTCCTAATCTTGCTACGGGGGCAAATGTTTCTCCATAGTATATTCCTTCTTCTTGTGCATAACCCTTGCATACCAATCTTGCCTTGTTCCTTGTGACTTGTCCATGTTCATTGAGATTATTTCTGAATACCCATTTTATTCCAATAACATTCTTGTTTTCTGGTCTCGGCACCAGATTCCATGTATCATTCTTTTCTATTTGATCTATTTCTTCATTCATAACTTGAATCCAGTCTTCATTCTCTAATGCACCTTTTATTGTCTTAGGCTCAAACTCACATAATAAACATGTAGGTTCTTTCAACTTACTTCTGGTCAAGACTCCAGATTCTTTATCTCCAATGATTTGCTCAGGCTTATGATGTCTTCTCACATACTGTGCCAATGTAGGTTCATATTTATTTTCTTCTTGATCTTTAGGTTCATCATGAAAAATTTTAGTTTTCACTTCTAATTGCTCGACAACATCCTCCTAATGCTTGACATTGCTTACCCATGACTCTGCATCAGGTGCAGGTGTGTTACTTGCCTCTCCTTCCTTCATATAGATAAAATATCTATAGTCTTCAGGTTTTTTTTTTCTTCTTGTTCTTTTTTCTCTGCATATTCATCAACTCTCACATTTGCACTTTCCACAATTTTGTTAGTCTTAGAATTCAAACACTTATAAGATTTACTCTTAGTGGAATAACCTAGGAATATGCCTTCATCACTTTTTGTATCAAACTTTTCATTTCTCTTATCTTTCAGTATATAGCATTTACTCCCAAAGATTCTAAAGTATTTCACATTAGGTGCATATCCATGCCATAATTCATAAGGTGTAACATTTGTACCTTTCTTGATTTGTACCCAATTTAAGGTATAAACAGTTGTACTCATAGCTTCTCTCTAGTATTTTTGTGCAACATTCTTCTCAATCATTAGTGTCCTTGCACAATCCATAATAGATCTATTTCTTCTCTCAACTATACCATTTTGTGGAGGTGTTCTAGGTGTAGACATATGTCTCTTGATTCCTCTATCATTGCAGAACAAATCAAACTCATTTGATATAAACTCTCCACCTTGGTCAAATCTTAGATATTTCAGGCTTCTACCTATTTCCTTTTCAACCTTTTCCAAATACTACTTAAAAAACTAAAATGCATCAGATTTTTCTTTCAAAAACATTACAGTCATCATCCTAGTGTAGTCATCAACAAACAAAATAAAGTACTTAGCACCACAATAAATTTGTACACCCATAGGTCCACAAAGGTCAGTATGAAGCAAATCCAAAGTAATCTCAGAAGTAAATGTCTTGCTCTTGAAACTAGACTTTGTCATTTTACCCAACTGACACTATTTCCACATCACATTATCAGGTTTCTTCAATCTCGATAAACCACTAACTTTCTTATTTTTACTAATATTTACCATATTGTCAAAGTTAACATGACATAGCCTCTTATGCCATAACCATACATCATCAAATTATCCAAAAAAACATGTCTCTTCAGATAGATATAGATAGAACAAATTACCTCTAGTCTATTCTCCACTTCCAATTAGTTCACCAATAGCATCAAATATTTTATCCTTCCTGCGATGAAACTCCACTTGGTAACCTGTGCTATTAAGTTGTGCAACACTCAACAAATTGTAGTTAAGACCTTCAACCCAATAGGCATTTTCACATGTGATCTTATCAGTTAACTTAATTGATCCTTTACCCCTCACAGGACATGGTGCATCATTACCAAACTTAACACTTCTACCTTTGTAATGATCTAGGGTTCTAAATTTACTTTATCATGAGTCATGTGATGTGAGGAACCACTATCAATAATCTATTTATCACCTTTACTCACATAAGAAATAAGTGCAGTTTTCTCATCTTCATCAAAATCATCTTTCATAGCAACATAAACTACTTCAATATCAAAATCATCACTATCACTATCAGTTTCCTCTTCAGCAATATACTAGGATTTCTTACCTTTATCCTTGTAATCTTTGTACCTTTGGTGATCTTTTTTATCTCTCTTATCTTTGTACTTGTGTTCTCTTTCCTCATCCTTGTCATTCCTGTCAGGACATCTTGCAACAATATGGCCAACTTTGTTACATGAAAAATAGATTATAGGAAGTTTACCTTTATATTTGTCTTTTCCTCTTTTCAATCTTCTAGCCATGAGTGCCTCAAGATCATCTAGTTCCTCATCAGAAATGTCACTGTCACTTTTACTATCACTTTCACTTTTCACACATTTTTCTTTTTCTCTCTTAGATTTATGCAAAACCATTTGTGATTTGAGTGCAAATTCAACATTAGGAACAATGTAGTTATCATAGTTAGATAGCTCAAAAGCAATAAGCTTACCAACAAGACTTTCCAGAGTTAGAACATTACCAGGGTTACATCTTGATTCTTGAATTGCTGAAATTCTGATAGCATAGATAGGAAGCAAAGTTCTCAATACTTTACCAATGACAGTCTCATCATCAATGATTCCATTATCTCCTCTAATAGAATTCACTATCTCCTTAATTCTACCACAATACTCAGAAAAATTCTCACCTTCTTGCATTTTCATTTCATCAAACTTACCTCTCAAGCTTTCAGCTTTTTCCCTCAGTACATTTGTATCACCACCATAGATGGTTGCAAGAGAATCCCACATTTGCTTTACAGTAGTGCAATCCTTGATATCTTCAAATTCAGGATAGCTTAAGGCAGATGCAATCTCCAACATTGCTTGATTGTGTTCCTATTTTGCTTTCATCTCTTTGACAGTCAAAGGTGCAATAGGTATAACATAGTCATGTTCAACATAGTATTTTGTTGAATCATCAATACTAGCTAGATGTAGTTTCATCAGACTCTTCCATGTTGGGAAGTTCTCCTTGTTCAACTTCGATACCTCCTTTTTATACATCTTGATCATTAGATCCGAGTACCTTTAAACTTTTTCTCTGTAAGCACCAATAGCTCTGATACCAATTGTTAATATTATTTAGAACAATAAAGAAGGGGGTGAATCAATTTTTCTCAGGTCTAGATGTACCAATTGAACTTTTAAACACTTCAACAATCTCAGATTTAATCACCAACACAACTCAATCTCTAAAGAATATATACCAAAAACATTTAACCTGCAGTCCACTGTCCAAAATTAATTAACTTGCAGAATATAGAAACATTCACACAAGTATAACACCAGGATTTATAGTGGAAACCCAATTTGGGAAAAACCACTTTGTAACATATTACTAATATTTTCACTCTTCTGAAGTGAGCTCTATGAAAAGCCAACCTTGTTAAAGGTTTGTAAACACATTGCTAAGTGTGACACTATTAAAAGATTTAAACACTATGTCAAAAGTGACCCGGTTAAAGGATTTAAGTACATTCCATTAGAATGTCACCTTGATTAAAAGATTTAAACAATGATTGTTAGGTCAAACTTGATTAAAAGATTTAGACTAATATAATGGTTAGAAAGCAGCAGTAGTATCTGATCTGAAAAATATACAACTCAATTTGCAAAAAATAGACCCAATTCGTACATATATGTTGATTTACTGACTGAGTTCTATTTCCATCTCTGATCTTCTTAGAATTCACTTCAAGCAATCACAACTCTGATCAACTCCTTCACCTTCAACCTTCTGCTTAGACTTATCAGTCAATAACATCAACAACTTTAGCATACTCTGTAACCTCACACTTAGGTTTTCCTATATACCTCTTCAGTTAGGTAGATCTATCTTTTGCTACTTAATCTCCTTCGTAGATCTTAGGTTAGGTCAGATTCATCAAATCCTTCCAACATTTAAGTTCTTCATCCTTCCTTCTAGATACATCTTGAAACTTCTCATTGAATCCATAATAAAATGATTTACCATTCATTAAATTCTCCATACAATCAATTAATAAAGTCAACATGATTTACCTAACCCAAGAATTCAACTATGTTGGCTAGAAATCTAAATTCTTTCTCCAAATGTAAATTACTAACACTCGATCAATACTATGTCCATGTCCTCAATTATCACTACGTAACTCAATCATCACTACGTAACTCGGTTATCTCTACAGACTATCTTCCCCGGCTAACACTGTCTTGCTCAATAATTTTCTGTCGCTCGACATAAATTGATGTTTGGTCAATACTAAATTTACTCGGCATATACTGGCGCTTGGTCGACACTAACATCACTAGGCTTAAACTAGATTTCTTCACTTTTTCTCGGTTAAGCCTACTTCTTCAGTCTTTCTTCTTACTTAGATAAACAATACATTATCTTATCAATATGTCAAATAATCAAGTACTCATTGAAGTATCAGACACTAGTACAAAAACAACAATATATGACCAAATAACCTACCAAAAATTGTAGATAAATGACCAAATTTGGTCACGTGACCACTGGTAGTTTATTGCCGGTCATTTGGTAGTTTATTTGGTCATTTATTTGGTCATTTATTTAGTCATTTATTTGGTCATTTATTTGGTCATTTATTTGATCATTTATTTAGTCATTAATTTAGTCATATATTTAGTCATATTAGGGCACGATGGAATCAAACCATCATCATCCTACTTGTAAAGTAGGTGCTCTTCCATTGAGCTAGTACCCTTTAAAGAGTAATCATACCATGTATACTAGTACTTTCCACTAAACATGATTTCAAGTTTTTCCATCTATAGTTCAAGGGTAGAAAATCTTAAGGAGGATGACTAGTGATACTTTAAACTCAATGGTGAAGTTATTCAATGTGTAATATAAGAATGAAGTGAATGATGCCATTGGAAAATACATTACATGTGGCTTGTTCCCCTTATTATAATGACAAGCATATATTTTTAGGGGAAACTAGCCACATTAAATAGAGATAAAGTATGTACCAATAATCATACCTTCTACATTTTAACTCTTAATTAACCCATCAAAAGCTTTACTGCTTTAGAAGTCCACACTCCTGATAACCTACCAATCTATTGCACTTCTATCCAATACATCAATCATAAAATTAGTATTATTAAAGAAATTTGATACACACTAAATTCAACTTATAAAAATCGATAGCCATTTTCCAAGATCTCCTATTTGTGGTATATACTAATCATTAAGATACATTAATAACTAATAACGTAGCATCTTTCTTATCATAGCTGGAAAACACAAAATATTAAACATTGACCTTAAAACTATTTAAGGATGCCACAAGACAGTAATGCTTTGGAATCACTAATCATTGTTTGAACACTTTAGTGTGCCAATTATGACCAAATACCTAGGTCACAAAAAAACAATAAAAGTAACCAAATCAACTAGTTCAACGTTACTTTTTAAAAATACAATGTTAACTGGTTTCTTTGAAAATCAAACAAATTTATAAAAAATATTTTAAAAAATTGTAACAAAGACACATTTTTAAAATTCTAACAAAGAAAGTATGTTTTAAAAAACTCTAACAAAGACATAAATTACTCCTATTAGATACAATCTTTGATAGATTACCTAATACTATTCTGCAGACCAGAAAACTCACCAATTAAAGGTTTCAAGGCTTCTTGTGCGTTCATATCATGCTTAGTAACATCTTGCTCATATTGCTCCACATAAAGTCTAATTATAGCACCAAGTGAACCTGTGTCATGCAGATTAGATCCCTCATTGTTAATCACCAAATATTTTACTAGTAAAGAAATGTCAGACCTAAAATACAAATACTACAGTGATTCAACTTAAATAATTTGACAATCCTTGTTATTAAGAATAGAAAATCCTTGGTCAATATTACGATATTGCCTTTTCTTCTACAATAATAGAGAAGTTTTTATGTTGCTCGAATAAAGTGTAAAAGTGTATGCTACTAACTTTCCTTTCCAGACAGGACATGATTGCTTTGACATCACTCGATAGTGAAAATGGTCTTTTAACAAAGTCTACCATTTCTTTTGACATGAGTATGACATGTGTATGACCATTTCTTTGAATCATACTCACTCTTGAAACTATATTAATTTTGCTCAATGTACAGAAGATGACATGAGTATGATTTTTCTTGATATGACATGAGTATGACCATTTCTTTCAATCATACTCACTCTTGAAACTATATTTTTTAACAAAGTCTACCATTTCTTTTGATCTATATCCAACACCTCAGTATAGTGATGCCATAAGACTATCCATTGTACATGTACAAAGTCCGACAAAGCATTTCAATATTTTAAATTTATAGCAACCATATAAGTATCATTTATTTTAAATTATTTAAACCACAATTAAAAAAAATGCTATTAGTGAGTATTTAGTAATTTCTTAACACACCTGATGTACTAGGTCCATCCTGTGCTTGATGGGCACAATTTCTTATCAAGTATTCTTCCTCAAAGCGTTTGCATCCCTCTAGCAAGATACAAAGGTATTTGTACATGTTACTTTGTATCCTCTAATTTCATCTGATCAAAAAATCAATATTTTTGTGTTATAATGAAGCTTAGCATAATTAGGTGAAAGGAAACATGAATATACTCTTAACCATGCTAGGTAAAATCCAAGGGTTTCCTTTATGGTTCCCTATTCTCAGTTTCCATTTCATATACATAATACTCAAGTGTCCAACACTGACTACATATTGATGAAATACCAATCACAAATTAGATCAGAAATCAATACAATTAAGATGGTTAAAATCAATAGATATTAAGCTCTTTCCAGAAAATGATATCTGTACTTTTTTATTCATTTATCCAAGTGTCATCTCTTATAATTTTCAATTTCATCTAACTTTTGGGAATAAAGGTGTAGCTTGCAAATTTTTCTTCTTATGGATGACTCTTGAAGTACTTATTATTGGATTTGTGTTCTTCAGAAACACTCTACATTATGATGAAGGAAATAGAGCAATCAACATCTTAACAATCCTATCTGATCTTCTAAAAGTCAGCCTACCTATCATGCTCTTCGGGAAATGCATTCTTGTTAAAATACTTAAATGGTCCGGCCAAGCAGCTAGACCTACTCACTCTTATCTCATACAACACTTGGAAGGACCAACAACAAGTGAGTTGTGTTCCTGGCCAATTGGCATCATTGAGTTAGTTGTATGCATTCATATTTAACTTGTTGGTTAAAATTTCAAACCTGCAGGTAGATTGCAAGATGGACACAGGCATATGGGCAGCTACTAGAAGGGAAGAATCAAACAATTCTTACTTTTGAATTCTGAGCTAGACTGTATTAATGATTCTTAACTTGAAGCCATGTAATAGTATAAAGATAGCAAAAATTAAGGTTATGCATGAACACTCTCATAGACTCTAACAATGTCTGTTATGATGTAATGCTTGTTAAGTTAGGAGTGAGGTTTAGTAAATGTAACTGACTATTTCTCTAAGAACTGCAAATAGGGAGAGGCTCCTATTTGAATTTGAAGAATTTTGTTTATTTTTACATGTGTTCTATTAATAAATAAATGTTGCCCCAGGTTTCTGAAATAGGGGGATGAGGGGCAGGGGGCAGGGAAACAGGTTTCCAGGACTGATTTTTTTCCCCAGAGTATGGATGGCAAGGGATGGCGGTGTGAACAACTATATAAAAAATAGGGCAAATTTAAAATATATAGGGAAATTTAAATATTAAGCTAAAAATATGGATAAAGCATGCTTATATACATTATAGAACCTTAACATATAACATTTGTGCTAAATAATTTAAATTGAGAGTTTACATGAATGTGGAAGTCACAAATTATCAAAATTCTTTCAAACATTAATTTTATGGGACAATCAGGGGATGGGTTTCCAAAAATTTCCAAGTTCGTGGGACGTCCCCATTTCTGAGACTGATCAAATTATGTTGGAAACACATCCTTGGATAATATTGATAACCTTTATTATAAAAAACAAAATGTGACTTAAAATAACATACAAATGGAACAACCAGATGAGATGTACACAGTTTCATGGAAATCACCAACCTTTACCAAGGCAGTTATTTGCACAAACAAGGGAAAGAACTAGGTTATTATACATAAATACATTGAGTGTGTCCTTTCAGTATAAATTTTCCAATTAAGCATTATTAAGATTATACAATAGAAGAGAAGATGTGTTAGCTTTTCCAAAATACTGTGTTAAGGTATAAGATGATAGAGAGAGCAGTGGATGGATGGAAAAGATCTCTATCCAAACACTAATAGCTTCCCTAAGTCTAGCACAATTTGGCAGTTGCAAGCATGTAAGTGTCAGGTTTTATGGAAAAACAATCCCTTGAGTGGGAAAATAAAATGGACACTAGCATGGAGTGTACTAGTGTCCAAAATGGCACATATGTAAGAAGGTTGGAATAAAATGCTAATCGCAGAAGAGGTTAGGTTTTGGTGAAATGTTGTGATTTTGGATGTTTCAGGCTTGAGAAAGGTCAAAATGAAACCCAGCTATGTTTATTGATGATGAAAGCTAAAATGGGTGCAGAACATGTAGGGAAAAGTGCATAGTGTGCAATCCAACTTTACCTATGAGTCCAAGGGATTGGCTTCTCGGGAAATAAGTTGTTGAAGGCTAACAATAGAAGTAGAAGCTGCCAGAATAGGATCAATTGCATGTTGAGGAATTCCCAAATGTCCTCCCTTTCCAATTATGACTACCTTGAAGAAACCAACTCCTACCAATAAAGGCTCGAGCTTGGAAGCAATAACACCAATTGGATAATGGCTAGAGACATGCATTCCAAATATAGCTTCTACATTCTCTAATGCCCCATCTTCTATCATTCTTTTTGCACCACCACCTCCCTCTTCTGCTGGTTGAAAGATTAGGACAACAACTCCTTGAAACATCCAATAGAAGAGTTACAAACAAAGAAGCTCATGAACAATGTTCAACAAGAAATATTACAACTAATTTTTGGGGTAAACTAAGGGTAGGTTTCATTAGGAGGTTTCAAGTCCACTAATGAAGTCAGCATCAAGAGAGAAGCCTATCCTACTTATGTAAATAGCAATTGGATCTAGAAAATCTGTATAGTTGGTCAAAACAATGATCCACTTTAAGAACCAAGGACATTTAAGTTAGAGAGACAGAGTGAGAATGTCAGACTAGAAGACTAGAGTAACATGTTTATTCATTGATAGGTACGAAGTTATGAATTACTAGGCAGAGGTATAGAGCATTGTAGAAACCTGTAACATCTTCTATCGCTCTTGTAATATCTTTGTAGCACCTAGAAGTATGGTGACATGTGCATCATGCCCACAGACATGCATTTTCCCCAGAATTTTACTTTTGTGCTCCCACTCAACTACCTCATGCATGTACCCTAGCTAGTTGTAAACCATAAATTATAGCTTATCATAGAAAGAATAACTTTCAGCGATGGAAAATATAGTGTAATTATGTTATGCAAATCCTGGAAGTTCGTTGACTATAAAGAAATGGTGTACAATGGTTTTTTACATTTTGGTTTTATTGCTTGTTGCTGTCACAGGTGCAAGCTTTCCAATCTTCAAGGGAAGCACGGTGACCATGCTCTTTCACTTCACTAGTATGGTAGAACTTCAAGTGACATTGGGTGTAGGAAGAGATAGGAACTTAGCTTCTATGATATAAAGATGTTATAACTAATAACAGTACAAATAAGACCGTTCAGGACATAAAGTGTTGCATATCCTTATGGTTCAGTCATAACTGCAGAATGTTTAGTGAACAAATGATATGGTAGTGCTACTATTATGGACTAGGATGGGTGGAGAGGATATTCTCAAGCCTGTTTGATTATTTACCAATGAGAAAACTTTTAAATTATGAGAGTTTTTTTGAGGAGGCCTGTAATTGATTTCAAAATCATTGATATTACCCTTATTAAGTAAATTAAGTTAAAAATATTCGGTATCATGGCTGAGAAATCTTATTAATCTCTCATGACTCATTTTATTTGTATATTGTGTCTCAATTTTTACATGCTAGTATTGCAATGCTTGTTCAGAAAAAATTGCTAGTTTGAACTTTTTGATTGTTGAATTTATGGAAAAATAATGAATTGGAAAACATGGTCAACAAAACTTCACCTCGCCCCAATGGCACTAAATGTTTAACAAACATTCATTGATAACCAAAAATACGACAAATAACTGACCCATATTAGGATCCTTAAATTTAAAGGACTTTGGAAAATGATATGGCAGCCAATGTACTAGCTGGACACCTGTGTTCCAATTAAAGTGCTATTATAATACTTTTGAATAAAGCTTTATATACAAACTTTAAGCAGTTACAGTGGCCTTGAAATAGTTCTCATTTATATCTGTGTTATCACATGGGTAAAGGTTGGGCTTGCAGTCACCTAGGAATCAAGACATTAAAAGTGATAGATCAATAGGCCATTTATGTTAAAAATAATCACGTCCTAGATCAACAAGAGGTGATAGAGTGACCCAACAGTTTATCAAAGATCCTAAGTCGAGTCCTAGCTAATATGGTATCAGGGTCTTAGGAGTGAATCTAGGAAATGTGGCTTGTGAGAGTTGAGAAGATGTTGGAAATAATCTACATTTTGTACTTGTTACCCTAACTTTCATATCCATGAAAATTTGGCTAAAATCTATTCTAAAGTCTCTGTTTTACTCCTGCCGAGCATCTCTAAAAGTTTCATGGCCTCATGTTTTGTTTCCTGGCCTCTGCAATTATTTCAAGTCCCTAGTCTGCAAGTCAAAATATTCATAAACTAGCCGTTGTGTTGGGAACCTTTTAAAACCCTCAAAACCCTTTGGCCCGTTATAATTGTTCATTACCTTTTTCGGCCACTAAAGGTTTACATTTCCCATGTGTGCTAATTTCCTATTGGCCCAGTCACCAGTTCTCTATTTCTTTCCGGCGGTCCCCTTTTATTTGGCGACTTAGCGAATACATCAATTCTCATAATCGCTAAGTATTTCCTGGTCACCATTTAACTTCTTGCGACCTAGCAACGGTTATCTTTTCTTCAGTCGCATATTTGCATGGAAGTCCGGTGGTCTAAATTTGTGGGGTCTCGGCTAGAGGGATCCAATGGTTGGGGTATCTTCAGATAGGCTGGTGTCAGAGCTCGAGATCTTAAGACGACCATTAGATCTTCCATGTCTGCAGCGCTTTAGTGTGTCAGTGGGACTGGTGCCACCTCATCCAATTCAGCAGCTTCTGATTGGTCCACATGTATCAAGTCATCTTTTTGTCAGTGGGACCAAGTTCTTGCAGCGGTCAAAGGTTCTGATAGTTGTCAGAGGATCGACACCTATCTAAAGTTCGCAAGGGTTTTGTTAGAGCTATAAGGGGATAAGACTAGCCGTCGATCTTCCTTTTTGTCAGAGCCTTGCAGGTGGGTCCTTGGATGATGATGTGCTCATTTCTCATTGGTCCACATAGCAATGACTTGGATGCTGCAGTGGGGCTATGTCAGAATGTCTGCAAGGATGTCAGAAGGATGAAGATCAACAGCTGGCGTATCTTCGCGAAGGGATTTTCTGACACATGAGATTATGCGCCAGCCATCAATTTTGCCAAGTGTTCAAGATTTTTCAGTGGGTCCAGTGCCAGGTTAGGGTGATTTGCCAACTTCTTATTAGTCAAAGTGAAAGGAAAATCCATGGGACCACATTGCTAGGTGTGTTCAGGTGTTTGAATGTGATTGGTTGACGCATGCTGATGAGGATTTCTAGGTGGAATGATGTGTCAGTGGGGTCTCAGAAAGGTAAGGATCTAGTGGCTAGCGTAAAAGCATAAGGAATATTCTGGGGCTATAAGATCATGCGCCCACCATTAGATCGATATCTCAAGCGGTGGGTCCGATGTCGGAAGGTCACAACGTGTATCCAAAATGGCATAGTTTGATTGGTTGTTGACTACCGCGGTGGCGGTTGACTTGTCAGAAAGGATTTTAAGTTGTTTTAAAGGGTGCATCTAGGCTGTTCATTTGCCAGGAAGGATCTTTCATCAACGGTTGCATTTTAACTCGAGGCCCCACTAGCCGTTAACATTCAAATTTGAATTTTTGCGCTGGTTTCCTGCTAGGGTTTTGCATTTTGACAGCCATGTGTGACAGTTTGGTAGCTGGAATTGATTTCTTCAAGACAGAGATGGTTGGTGGTTGGAAGATGATAATGAACGATCTGATCGTCAACGCTGCAAATTTTGCAGGGTACCATGTCGTGTGAAATGCTCAATGAGTTGTCACCACCTTTTGTAGGGTGATTATTGAAAATAGAAATATCTATGAGATTAGATTTGAAGCCTTCATGGCTTAGTGGAGTTGCAGGTGGGTAGTTGAGTCAAGGTTGTTGTGTCTGCGGGTGAGCTCAGTACAAGATAGATACACACAAAAGAAGATATGATTTGATTGCCTGGTGTTCTCAGTGAATTCGATGTTATCTTGTACTTTAGGGTTTATTATTATATTGTAAGAATTTGTAACTCTGGTTAGGTCAGTTTTGGACTCCTGCCTGCGGGTAGTGAGTGTTGTATATATTATTTTGTGGAGCCTTAGTGCTCGAGAGGTTCATTTTTGTAAAGGAGAGAAGCCCACTTTTGCAAGGAAGTCATCTTTTCTCAGAAAGCCATCTATGGTATTTGTTCTACCCTCTAGTTCTTCTACTCTTTGTAATCTACCATTGATGATCAAGGCATTCTTGAGGTACTTGTGATATTTGTTCTATCCCTGTCTTCACTATCTTGATTATCTCTTATTGGATTGAAGTTTATGAATGCTTTTAATGGAAATTGGGGTTCCTAGTCCCTCTCATTTTTTATGATTTTGTGTGTTATTGTGTCTGATCTGATTTAGATGTTTTGTGGGTATACTACAACCCCTAGCAGTCTTGTCACATTCCTACACCTAGTTGTAGAAAAGGATGTTTGCTTGCAGGTCATAAGTTGTGTCTTTTGTTCAGACCCTCCTATGAAACACTTATGCAAGCCTATCTAGTGATTTGTGACTTATTAGACCTGATTTCTCCATTGGTCTCATTCCTCTATGCTGAGATCCAAACCCTAATTTTGGTGTATCACCTAGTAGGTAGTTTGCTTTCATGTTATTTCCCTTTTCATGCACTCCTTCTATCCCTTTCCCTCAAAGATTTACTTTCCTGTTGAGAGAAATTTAAGGTGATTATCCAAGAGGAACCAGCCTAGAATCTGGAGGTTTCATCTCAGTTAGCAGAGGTCCCACAACCTAGAGATGATTCCCAAGTTCTACTGAGTTATCAAGACTACGAGAGCTTGAACTAAGGGTGCAAACTTAGTGTATAACAATTTCTGGCAAGCCCGATGGGACTGGAAGTTATTCAAATTCAAAGATATGCTATCTCTGATATGCAGATTGCATAGTGCAGGCTTTTAGAAGTCATTCTATCAAGTATATCTGGTGACTCCACTGATTTCAAAGATCCAAGCTACCTTGTTGAAGGTTTATGAGAAAGATTGAGACTAGAAGCTCAAAGCCTACCCAATTTTCAGAGTTGCGCTCAAGAAGAAGTCACAAAGGTAGGTCAACTCAAAGGACATCCCCTATAAGAAGAGTTCAATCAACACCTCCTAATACTTCAGAAAGAAGACCTTTTCCCTTTCATTCCAGAAGAAGAGGGAGATCTCTAACCAGAGATCTAGAGGAAGATTCTAATCCAGCAACAAATACAACTCATATAGTTGTCAATCTTCAGATTCCAACTCCTACAATGGTTAGACAATTTGCTTTTGCACCATTCAACCAAGGCAGCACATTGGCCTTTTCTCAACATCATGATGTGCCCTTGGTGGCAATTAAGAGTATACCTGATTTCACAGGTGAGGGGCAGACAACTTCTTTTGAGCACATAAGAGATGTGACCACCATCTGCAGCATACACAACATTACTCAAGAGGATGTGGCCACAAAGTTATTAGCAGCCTCTTTAAAAGGTAAGGCTCTAGAATGGTTTAGAACTCTAACTGTTGGTTCTATTACTTCTTGGGATGAGTTAGGGGATGCATTAAGTAAACATTTTGAGGATAAATCAGATAATTTGTCTCTAGTTGAACAGTTAACAACTACTAAGAGAGACCCTCAAGAGAAAATGACAGATTATAATAGTAGATTCCTTAAAACATGGAATAGAATCCCAGTCTCAGTGAGACCATTAGCTGACCACACCTTCCTTTACTATTTACAAAGCCTAAATGGTCAAATTTCTATCATGATCCAATCTATGGGTGGTACTTCTCTACCCCAAGCTTTTGACATAGCTGTCAGGGCTGAAAATTGTTTGATCCAAGCAGGCATGATTGCTAGAAGGCCTCCAATGCCCATCTTTCCTAGCCTTCAACCCATTGCACCTGCCCAAGTACCCCCATTTACCCCTATCCCAACTATTTTGGCACCCCAAGCTAGTACTAGTGGTCAAGAGCTGAGGGCTAGTTTCTCTCAAGAGTTACAAGAAATAAAGAGTAGTCAACAAAGCAGTCAGCAAGAAATGACTGACTTGTTACAGACCTTGACTAAAGAGGTCACAAATCTAAACAAGCAAGGTCAAGGAATCAGACCACCATTTCAGTCACAAGGCCAAGGTCCTAATCAGCAATATCAAAATCAAGGACAACCTTATCAACAAAATAGGCCACCGTACCAAGGAGGCTATCAAGGACAAAGACAAAGTTTTAATCAGAGACCATTCCAACCATATAACCCTGCACCTCTAAATTTTGCTAATTCGGTGAGGGATGTGGTTCCTAGCCAAAACAATGTGGCTATGGAGAATGAATGGTGTTTTCCTTGTAATCAACCTCATAATCAGGCTACGTGTTCAAATGGATGGATGAACCAAGCTCTAATGGTTCAAAATGCCTCACAAGATCAATCAGAGGTTTCATCCAGTGGGTCAGTTCCTCAACAAGAATCACAAGAGCATGAGACTGCTCTCTTTAATTGGGAGCAACAAAACTTCAATGGAGTCAATGATGAAGCTTCTTTTGTTGCCTTTACAAGAGCAAAAAGAAGAGCTCAAGACATGGAGAGAGCGGATTCCAACTCCAAAGCTACTACATCTACAAAGCCACTGCAACAAGCTACTTCCATCACACCTAAGGAGGCTCCTATCATTACAAGCAAAGAAGGCCAGCATTCCAAAGAGGTAGAGCCCATCATGCCAAAAAAATACAACAAAGAGTACACACTGTGACACCATTCAATATTGTAGACAACATGAAGAAGGTGAATGTCACCATGTCCATGTGGGACTCTTTGGCTCTTCCAGGACAACCTAAAATTTTGAAGAAGGCCATGTCAGAAGTAACAACTCCTCAACCTACAAAAGAAGCTGCAAAGCCAGAGTTGGTCAACACTGATCACGAAAAGGAGGCTCCAAGTAGCAACTCCAAAGGCAATGCCACACAAGGTAGGAATTCAAAGCCACCTCCCTTTTATGTAGCTTTAATCATTGGAAAATCTTTAGTACATAATTGTATGGTAGATAGTGGAGCTACTAGCACTGTAATACCCAAGAAAGTAGCTAACCAGTTAGGACTAAAATATGAGCCCTTCCAAAAGAAGGTTACCCAACTTGATGGATCCTCAGTCAATACTATAGGTGTGGCCAGGGATACCAGTCTAATCCTACATGCTAGTCCTAATTTTTCAATCCTCCTTGATATATATATCATAGATCTCCCTGCATTATTTTCTATATGTCTTTCAAGGGAGTTTACAACCAAGATAGGAGGTTACCTATCTTCTGATTGGTCTCACATGTTATTTCATACAAGGTATGGGACAAAGGTCACCATTAAATCAGAACCATTAGCAACACACCATATAGAGCCATATGTGTCCAATGCCATCAATGTAAACTGCCCTATATTTGATGACAGTGATTTCCAAACCTTTAGTGAAACAAGCACTAAGATAGGAGATATCCCTGATATTTTCTTAGATGAGAGAGAATCAGAGCATGTTGTTTGGAATGCTGGTTTGGGAAACTACTTGTTACAGGAAAATGATGTCAAGGAACCAAACCTTATCAAGGAAAGTACTGGTTTAGAGGATCAAGGTAGTCAGGTTTGGGAACTATACTTTGATGGAGCTAGAAGCAGACATGGTTCTAGTGGTGGTGCTATGCTGGTGTCCCCAAAAGGAGAAAGGTATTATACTACCTTTAGATTTAGTTTTTCCTGCACTAGCAACACCGCAGAATATGAAAGTCTAGTCAATGGACTAGAATGGGATAGAAGAAGAGGGCTCAAGGCCCTAAAAGTTTATGGTGACAGTGATTTAGTTGTCAGCCAGGTAAGAGAGATAAGTGCAACCAAAAATGACACCACGAAAGCATACAAACATAGAGTTTGGGATGCAATTGAAGATTTCCATGCTTTCAATATTGTTGCCATCCCTAGAAAGTTAAATCAAAATGTAGATAGATTAGTTGTTGTTGGATCCCAATATGACATCCCAAATAGCATTTCAAAAGAGGTGGATCAATAGCATATCAAAGTGATTGTCAGACCCTCTATTCCTGATAATGATGTCAATTGGAAAGTTTTTGACAATGATGAACAAATTCTACAATTCTTGTTTGAAGAAGATGTTTTTTTAGAACACAATCAAGATAGGCTATCACAAAGCTATGGTGATCAAGTGATACAACTCAAGTCTAATAAGATGCCTAGAGGTCTCGTTACTTTGGAGACTGTCTTCAACAAGGATGATGAAGTCAAGAAAAGAAAAGTTGGCCTGGTAGTCCAATAAGAACATTGTGTTGAACTAGAGTTGGAACCAGCTAAGAGCTTACAATTTGGAAAGGTAAACACTGAATTGGAAAAGAAAACTTACACTCAATTATTCAAAGAATTCAGTGATGTTTTTGCATGGAAATATGAGGATCTCAAAGGTTTTGATCCTGCCCTTGCTCAACACACTATTGAATTAGAACCTAATGCCAAACCAGTGAGGCAAAAGCAAAGGCCTGTTAATCCTAAGCTTGGGCCACTTATGCATAGAGAAGTGCTCAAATTGATAGGAAGTGGTATCATCTACCCCATTAAACATACTAGTTGGGTTTCCAACCTTGTTCCTATCAGGAAGAAGAATGGGGAGCTGAGGTTATGTGTTGACTTCAGGGATCTGAACAGGGCCTCATTAAAAGACCGCCACCCATTATCCTCCATGGAACAAATCCTACAATGTGTCTCTGGGTCCGATAGATTTTCATTATTGGATGGCTATTTAGGATACAATCAGATCCTAGTTAATGAAGAGGACCAATACAAGATTGCATTTACAACCAAGTGGGGAACCATGGCTTATCAAAAGATGCCCTTTGGTTTGTCAAATGCAAATGCTACATTTCAAAAGGCAATGGATATGGCCTTTAAGAGCCTAATGTATCAGTTTGTGTTGGTCTACTTAGATGACATAATTGTCTATTCAAAGCATGTAGTAGACCACATCAAACATCTGAGGAAGATTTTTGAAAGGTGTAGAGAATTTGGGATATCTCTTAATCCCAAGAAATGTGTGTTTGCAGTTCATGAAGGAAAATTGTTAGGATATGTAGTATCCAAAGAAGGAATTACAGTGGATCCTGAGAGAATTGTAGCTATCCTAGGTCTACCCCTGCCACACAATAAGAAAAGTCTTCAATATTTCATAGGAAATATAAATTTTGTTAGGAGATTCTTGCCTAACATTGTAGAGTTACGTAAGCCTTTAACAACTATGTTAAAGAAGAGTTCAGCTTTTAGTTGGACTAAAGAAGGAAAAGCCAACTTCCAAGCTATTAAAGAAGCCTTGACAGAAGCTCCTGCCCTGTTGAACCCAAATTTTAGTAAGGATTTTATCCTTTATGCTTATGGAGGTCATGATACTATATCTGCAATGTTGACTCAAGAAAATTCAGATGGATTGGAGCAGCCTATTACTTTCTTTAGCAAAGGTTTAGAAGAATATGAACAGAGGTATTCTTTTGTAGAGTAACATGTGCTTGCTGTGGTAAAGAGTCTCAAAAGTTCAGATATTTATTGACCAACAGTAGGGTACATTTAAAATTTACTCATCCAAGTGTCAAAGAGTTTTTGCTTTCCAAGGACCTAAATGAGAAAAGAGCTGGTTGGATCACCAAGGTGATGGAATATGACATTGATATTCAAATTACTAAACTAGTTAGAGGAAGAGGTCTTTGTGAGCATTTGGTAGAGGATGAAAGTTCAAAGAAATCAGAGAAAATGGATGCATCTCTGGTGGTGAATTCTATAGAAGAACAAGCCAAGGCAACAAGTTGGTTGCCTAATATGATCAATTACTTGAAGACGGGACAATGTCTTGTAGGTTTAGATTCAGCAAAAAGAAGGTATTATAGGTTACAATTTGTTCCTTTTGTGCTGGTAAATGATGTTCTTTTTAGAAAGGATCACAGTGGTGTCCTTTTGAGATGCATAGATTCAAAAAAGGTAGCAAACCTCCTATTTGAGTTTCATGATGGACCTTCTGGAGGTCACTTTTCTCCTAGGACTACTACTTATAAAATCATGAGGGCTGGATACTATTGGCCATCTATCTTTTAGGATAGTCATGATTATGTAAGGAAATGTATCAAGTGTGCTATGTTTGCAGGAAAAGAAAGGCTTGCAGCCTTGCCCCTATAACCAGTCAAAACAAAGAAGCCCTTCATGAAATGGGGTATAGATTTCATTGGTGTGATTAATTCTCCATCTAGTGCAGGCCATAAATGGATAATTACTGCAACTGATTACTTCATCAGATGGACATAGGTAGTTACCTTGAAAGAGGCCAATGAGTGTTGTCCTAAGCTTTTATGATGATTTAATTTATAGGTTTGGCACTCCTGATTCCATCATTTCAGATAATGCATTGGCATTTACAGGCCTTAAAGTCTCAGAATGGGTAGTTAAAAATGGCATCTATCTGAATACTAGTTCAAATTATTACCCCCAAGGCAATGGCTTAGCAGAATCAACTAACAAGAACTTGATTAGGATAATCAAGAAGACTCTGCAAGACAATCAAAGAGATTGGCACACAAAGCTCAAGTCTGCCTTGTGGTTAGACAGAATTACCCCAAAGAAAATCATCGGTAATTCCACATACATGTTGGTGTATGGCAGAGAGGCTAAGTTATCTATCTCAGTTGAATTACCAGCTTTGGACTTGGCTACTCAATATGCCTTGTTTGAAGAAAGTGATCCTTTGCAGGTAAGGTATGCTCAGTTGATGGAGTTAGAAGAAATCAGAGATAAGTCAATGCAAGATATGAAATTCCATCAGAGTCAAACAAAGAAGAGTTTTGATAAAAGAGCCAGGATAAGGAATTTCAAGGTAGGAGATGTTGTCCTCAAATGGGATGAGTTCAGATCCAGACCTGGTAGGCACACAAAGTTTGATTCTTTTTGGGGGGGACCATTTGTTATAACAGAGTGCAAAGGATCTAATGCTTTTCAGCTTTCCACTCTTGAAGGAGATGCCCTACCAATCCCAGTGAATGGTTTCCACTTGAAGCCTTGCTTTGAGGTTAATCCCTCTCTGTAAGTGTTCTTGTAAATTCTGTAAATATGTGTTTCCTACTTTCTTTCCCTATTTTCTAGGTCAATTTCCTACTTTCCAAGAAGTGCTCATGCACAAGTTTTGTCCCTCTTTTCAGTTTTTGCCTCTCCATCAAAGTTTTGTGTTCAGAAAGACCCCATGCCCAATGAATTCTCAAGGCCACTGGTTTTCCATGTTTAGCAGGCTGACATCCAGCAGAAATCACCAAAATGTTACCCTAATTTTCATATCCATGCAAATTTGGCTAAAATCTATTCTAAAGTTTTTGTTTTACTCCTGCCGAGCATCTCTTAAAGTTTCATGGCCTCATGTTTTGTTTCCTGGCCTCTGCAATTATTTCAAGTCCCTGGTCTGCAGGTCAAAATATTCATAAACTAGCCATTGTGTTGGGAACGTTTTAAAACCCACAAAACCCTTTGGCTCGTTATAATTCTTCATTACCTTTTTTAGCCACTAAAGGTTTACATTTCCCATGTGCACTAATTTCCTATTGGCCCAATCGCCAGTTCTCTATTTCTTTCTAGCGGTCCCCTTTTTATTCGGTGACTTAGCGAATACATCAATTGTCATAATCGCTAAGTATTTCCCAGTCACCGTTTAACTTCTTGCGACCTAGCAACGGTTAGCTTTTCTTCATTCGCGTATTCACGTGGAAGTCCAGCGGTCTAAATTTGTGGGGTCCCGGCTAGAGGGATCCAATGGTTGGCGTATCTTCGGATAGGCTAGTGTCAGAGCTTGAGATCTTAAGACGACCGTTAGATCTTCCATGTCTACAGTACTTCAATGTGTTAGTGGGACCGGTGCCACCTCATCTAATTCAGCAACTTCTGATTGGTCGACATGTATCGAGTCATCTTTTTGTCAGTGGGACCAAGTTCTTGCAGCAGTCAAAGGTTCTAACAGTTGTCAGAGGATCGATGGCTTTCTTAAGTTCGCAAGGGTTTTGTCAGAGCTATAAGGGGATAAGACTAGCTTTCGATCTTCCTTTTTGTCAGAGCCTTGCAGGTGGGTCCTCGGATGATGATGTGCTCATTTCTCATTGGTCCACATAGCGATGACTTGGATGCTGCAGTGGGGCCATGTTAGAATGTCTGCAAGGATGTCAGAAGGATGAAGATCAACGGTTGGTGTATCTTTGTGAAGGGCTTTTTTGACACATGAGATTATGTGCTAGCCGTCGATTTTGCCAAGTGTTCTAGATTTGTCAGTGGGTCCAGTGCTAGGTCGGAGTGATTTGCCAACTTCTTATTAGTCAAAGTGAAAGGAAAATCCATGGGACCACATTGCCAGGTGTGTTTAGGTGTTTGAATGTGATTGGTTGACACATGTTGATGATGATTTCTAGGTGGACTGATGTGTCAGTGCGGTCTCAGAAAGGTAAGGATCTAGCGGCTGGCGTAAAAGCGTAAGGAATATTTTGGGGCTATAAGATCATGTGCCCGCCGTTAGATCGGTATCTCAAGAGGTGGGTCCGATGTCGGAAGGTCACAACATGTATTTGAAATGGCACAATTTGATTGGTTGTTGACTACCGCGGTGGCAGTTGACTTGTCAGAAAGGATTTTAAGCTATTTTAAAGGGCACATCTGGGCCGTTCATTTGCCAGGAAGGATCTTTCATCGACGGTTGTGTTTTAACTCGAGGCCCTGCTAGCCGTTAACATTAAAATTTGAATTTTTGCACTGGTTTCCTACTAGGGTTTTTCATTTTGATAGCCATGCGTGACAGTTTGGTAGCTGGAATTGATTTCTTCAAGACAGATATGGTTGGTGGTTGGAAGATGATAATGAATGATCTGATTGTCGGCGCCGTGGATTTTGCAGGGTACCATGTCGTGTGAAATGCTCAATGGGTTGTCGCCACCTTTTATAGGGTGATTATTGAAAATAGAAATATCTATGAGATTAGATTTGAAGCCTTCATGGCTTAGTGGAGTTGCAGGTGGGTAGTTGAGTCAAGGTTGTTGTGTCTGCAGGTGAGCTCAATACAAGATGGATACACGCAAAAGAAGATATGATCTGATTGCCTGGTGTTCTCAGTGAATTCGATGTTATCTTGTACTTTAGGGTTTATTATTATATTGTAAGAATTTGTAACTCTGGTTAGGTCATTTTTGGACTCCTGCCTGTGGGTAGTGAGTGTTTTATATATTGTTTTGTGGAGCCTTAGTGCTCAAGAGGTTCATTTTTGTAAAGGAGAGAAGCCCACTTTTGCAAGGAAGTCATCTTTTCTCAGAAAGCCATCTGTGGTATTTGTTCTACCCTCTGGTTCTTCTACTCTTTGTAATCTCCCATTGATGATCAAGGCATTCTTGAGGTACTTGTGATATTTGTTCTATCCTTGTCTTCACTATCTTGATTATCTCTTATTGGATTGAAGTTTATGAATGTTGTTAATGGAAATTGGGGTTCCTAGTCCCTCTCATTTTCTATGATTTTGTGTGTTACTGTGTCTGATTTGATTTAGATGTTTTGTGGGTATACTACAACCCCTAGCAGTCTTGTCTCATTCCTACACCTAGTTGCAGAAAAGGATGTTTGCTTACAGGTCATAAGTTGTGTCTTTTGTTCAGACCCTCCTATGAAACACTTATGCAAGCCTATCTAGTGAGTTGTGACTTGTTAGACCTGATTTCTCCATTGGTCTCATTCCTCTATGCTGAGATCCAAACCCTAATTTCAGTGTATCACCTAGTAGGTAGTTTGCTTTCATGTTATTTCCCTTTTCATGCACTCCTTCTATCCCTTTCCCTCAAAGATTTACTTTCCTATTGAGAGCAAATTAAGGTGATTAGCCAAGAGGAACCAACCTAGAATCTGGAGGTTTCATCTCAGTTAGCAGAGGTCCCACAACTTAGAGATGATTCCCAAGTTCTACTGAGTTATCAAGACTATGAGAGCCTGAACTAAGGGTGCAAATTTAGTGTATAACAATACCAAAGGGGATTAGCAACTCAGTGATAGAGCAAGCTAGCAGTTTAGCTGGTCCATGGAAAAAGATAACATGGTAAGTCAGGGTATGAAATCCAAGTACCAAATGTGGCTTGTGGGAAAGTGTTGAAAGAAATCCACATTTTAGACTAAAAAGGGACTAACAGTTGAGTAATAGAACAATCCAGCAGCTTATGAGAAGTCTTTAGTTTAGCTTCTAGTTGGGCCATTAAACAGTCTAATAACTTATGAGCTAAAATTAGTCTAATAGTTCACAAATTGTCAACAATTTGATAGCTCCAAACATCAATAAGAAAATTTCTAAAGTTTCCCATTTCTATTCTTCATGGAGCCACTCAGTGAATATAGGAATGCTAGCCAATAGCAGGGGACCCCTCTGCAACTAAGATAACTCCATGTTCCCCTTCAAAAGGACTTCTAAGTTCTAAGTTAACTTTCCATTACCTACTAGTCCCATGGAGGGTGTAATCTAAAATCTAATCAGCTAGTCTCACAGATTAAAATAAGAAAGAGTAGTTATAGCCAGCTAAGATAATTCCAAGGCCCCTTCAATGGGCTTACTAAGCTACCTTTCCATTACCTCTCATCCCATGGAGGTTGCAATCTGCAATCTATTCAGTTGGTGTGACCCAAAAAAATGAGTGCTAGCAAATTAGCATCTTCCCAACTAAGATATTCCATGCCCCCGCTCAACAGGATTACTAAGTTAGTTTCCCATTATGTACTAGTCCCACTAAGTGTCAAAATTGAAATCTAATTATCTTGTGCCCCACACAAAAAGCCAATTGAAAGAAGTTTTTCCATAAAATGGCTTTGCGACTAATAAATACTTGCTCTCCTCTAACATTTTTGGAAATGAAATTAAAAAAGAGATGTTCAGCTGATCCGAAAAAAGTCATCAGACTGCATAGAGCTGCTATTGGGCACAAATTTCCTATAAAATGTAAAGTGGGCACATCAAAGTTTCAGCCCCTGACCTCTAGCAATTTTTGTTCGTAGTTTTATTTTTACTTTTCAATTTTAATCTGGTTACATGGGACTGCCCACAGCAAATACATTAATTGTCATAGCCCTAAGTGCTCTCTACCTCTTGGTGTATAACACAGTTATCTATGTTAAGGGTTCCAATCTATAATCCTAATATTTATCTTGATGATGGCCAAAATGTGGCTAAAAATTATGTTTAGAAAATTTCTTTATAGAATTTGTCTCTGAAATTCTCCTCTTAATTATAATGTATTGTGGATTCTGGAAACTCTCAAGTATTGTTAGTGGATTCTGGAAATCTCTAAGTATTGTTATATAGAAAAGAAGGTTCATTTTTCTCATGTCTGTTATTTATATCACATCTGCTATTAAAATGACTCCTTATAAATATTCATATGCATAAAACATGGTAGATTTCTTTTGCACAGTGTCATATTTCTCATGGTATACAATTCTTTATCTGTGGAATTCTCATCTATTTCATTGGTCCTCGCAAGGTTACATTTTGGAGATTTCTGCCATTAAGAAGGCAGATATGTGGCTCCTTTCTGGAAGATAGAAAGTATTTCTTCAATCAGATTTCTATAGGCAGTCATATCCCATAAGTAATCATATAAAACATCTGTAAGCCATTTTAAATAACCTTAATGAAAATTTCCCCGTTGGTGTGAAAAGGTTAGGCTGAAGAAAAAAATGGTGAGATCTCATGATGCTGTTAGACATGTGGATTGTTGTCCACATGGCCATTGATGATATTGGAGAATGTTGAAGAGGGAAATATAAATATGTTGAAACCTAACTCTTCTATCTAATCTAAAATGACATGTATTCATGGTATTCACATGCATGCATTTGTTGTACCTGTTGATAAAGATGGTTTTGTTGTAAATATATCCATAACATTGTATGCTTGGGACATATATTTGGAAATGTGTTTTCTTAGAACCCATTAAAATTGTTGAAAAATAGACTCTACATTATCTTTGGTAATTAGTAATTATAGTTGTAGGGTCAGGAAAATCATGCTTGAGATCAATACCTCATTAGATGATGGGGGTTATAATAGATGACCAGATTTTCCTACAATTTACTTTGTGCACTTGTAGCCATAAGGAACATGTGCTTGCATTTGGGCATTGAGTTTCAAAGTGAGATTTTTAGAAGTCTTGCTAGACAAACTTATGGTATGCATTTTCATTGACTTCCTGGACAAATTTATGATGTAACATTTTGTTCTTCCAACAATTTTCAATATTAAATTTCTTTGGAATTCTAAATCACCTACCTGACTGGCAGGTGGTTCTCCATTAGCTATCACTATGTTGTGTGTATTGCAAATGACTTAGGCATCAACCAATTAGTGACTTGTGGACCATAGGTGGTTTTCCTAAAGTGACCTTTTCATGAATGGATAATAGAGGAGATTGCATTTCCATCCATCTCTTTTTTGCTCTCTCAACCTGATGCTTATCACATCCTCTGCAACCTACTGTTCTGATAGAACTGAATTGTTTTTTTGATTCATCATTTTGATTAATATTAATATTATTGAAATTTTACAGAATGAGTTATGTTTGAGTGCTTTTCTCAGCATGTGGAAACCCAGAACTGGTAGAAAAATACTTGAGTTATTTGGAGACACAATTGACTCAATTACATTTAGATGAGTATTGTATTCAATTATTTTATTTTCTTTCTTTGTGCCTAGTTAGGTTTGCTTACTGATGCTAATTGCGGATTTTCTGTAAGATTGGTTGATGCTTGCCCTAGATGTAGAACACAATTCTACTACTCAGGGGGGTGGGGGAGGGGGGTGTGAATTAGTGGTAGACATAAATTTTTGAACTTCTTAAACTTTAAACTGAAATCTGCAAGCAATTGATTACTAAAACCAAGAGAGATGCAACCACACAAGAAACAATGCATAAGATTTTATGTGGAAACCTAGGATGGGAAAACCATGGTGAGAAATGCTGCTAGGATCTACTGTCCTAAGCCAGCCTCACGGTTGAAGAATTTACAAGATTTCAGGGCACCAACCCAAGGAATCACCAAATCCCTTAATATGAACACCAACTCACCAATGATCTGAGCACCAACTCAGAATTTTCAAAGCACAAACTCTAAGATAGTTACAAGAATCACAGCTGATTACACTTCTGTGATTTCCTTCTTAGAATTTGTAAGGGCATACATTTATACTCTGAGTATATCAAAACAAATTCAACTTTTCTTCTGCAATCTGAAAACAATATGAAATAACAACTTTGTAAATATAACTGCCCTCTGTTATTTGAAACAAAATTTATCTATAGATTTGATAGAATGATAATCAGACTTTACTGTAAGTACAGTTTTGAAAATAATTCTAAAGCGGAGCACTATTAAGTCAGATTTAAGTAAATCACTGTCATGATATACCTGATATCTTCTTTAAAATCAGTTACCTTCCTTGAAAAACAACCTCAGACTACATCAGCAAGTTATCTTCAGAATGCCATCACCAATATCAATTCACACAAAATATTTATAGTCATTCAACACTCATAAGTCTTCAATAATCTAAATTTTCTTTAATACTACTTTGATCATTTCTCAAAGTATACATTACACTCCACACAATAAAGATCTCCTATTTAAGCTCTTCTTCACCTTTGTATTGGCACTTATTTCCACAACGCAAACCCTCCATCATTTGAATGAAAGAGAATATATATAGAAATGCTCTAAAAGAATCAACTAACTCCATATGGTGAGGGAGTTACATATAGTTGCAACCTATCACCTAACTACTGCCAACTATCCAACTTCTTAACTAACTGCTGCCAACTATCCAACTTCTTAACTTCTGCCAACTGTCCAACTTCGTAACTTGTTTACAACAGAATATGTAAAGGCCGTAATTTTTTTAATTTTGACAGTCAGAAATCATTGTAAATGAATTTGTGGATAAAATTTCTACCCACCCGAATACAAAAATTTGGTGTGATTCCAAGTAAAATCAACAACCCTAAGATGATTTAATTATCTTTCTATCCATGCGAGGGCTTTGCCAAGCAGGATGATATTATAGATATATTAAGGTAGAGTAATGTTGTTCTCAATTTTAATTAATATATCTTTCCCCACCTAGACCCACAAAGAGTAAACTCGAAGAAGGGATAGGTAAATACTGTCATACTTAATCTACAGTTAAAATAAATTGTGCCACTAATAGGAATATGGTGGGGACAGATTCCATTGGTTTTCCTTTGAATAAATGTTCAAAAAGTCAAGGGAAAAATAGAAATGGTCAAATTGTTTCTAGTTTTGATCCAGCAAGGTCAACAATTAATCTTGATACTGTTCAATGCAATGGTCATAATGTATACCCCATATTTCAATGGAATTTTGACTTGGCTAAGGCTTTAGTGGACAAATAACAAATTGGTGTTGGATCACAACATATTGGTTCTGCTATGCTTTCAGATAAGAGGGGGTTTTCTAGATCTGAGAAAGAAAATTTAGGAATTAACTTGGCCTCTTGTTTCTATCCTATCCCTTGTATATCATCATTTCATTGTGAGTGTGTCGCTAGAAGTTGGTATATTTCCTGCTTCTACCAATCGAGTGCAGAAAATTACTGAGAGTATGTGTTTTGTGGATTTTTATTCTACATACTTCATATTCTAGAAGATCCATCAACTCCTCCATACAAGTAGTGTGATTTTATTGTGCCAAAAAGGAGATAGAGATGCAGATTCCCTGTTTACCCCTGTGTTGCAAATACGAGGTTATCTCTATTCTCAATCAAGATCTCAATTTTATGATCCAAATAATTAAAAGATCACAGTTATTGAATGTATTGGTTAAAGAAAAAGTTATAACATTTTTTAATTTTCTGTCAGATTCATAAACAGATGGTGATTCCAAATTTAAGGATGGAACTCATCACTCAACAGAAGAATCCTTTTAGTGGAAGATTTTCATTATTAGTATTTGCAACCACTATTTCTCATGATCACTTGGAGTGCTTTGCTCCTCCAAAAATGTGGGAGCCTCAGAGAACTAACTTGGTTGATGACAGTGATGGAACATTTTTGGTGCCAGATGTCACAAGGTTTCCTCCATTAAATGCATCATTAGTAAATGCAGTACATAAAAATTGCATAAGGCTTGTGGAGATGGTTCAAGTGATATGCAACCTAGAAAGGATTTTCTTGCAAGAGAAAAAGGAGGGCATTATAGGTCATGTACAGTGGACAAAGTAAAATTATATGATAAAAAAGGGTATGATTCAAGTGATACATCATAAAGTGTAAGAGATGAGAGTAATGGTTCTGGGATATATGTCATGAAGAAAAGAAGATGTCAACATAGTCTTGATGCTACTTACAAAGATATCAGTGGAAGTCATGTTAAACTATTTTTCACTGAAACAGTAGAGTGTAATGTCCCAAGGAGGATGAATGGCATAGAGGGTACAGGGAGGGATACACAAATAAAAGGATCCTTGTTCAAGAAATGAGTTATTGGAGGAGGTACACAATGTCCAAATGTTAGATCTAGGACACCAAAGGAAAAAAATGTGTTGAAAGAATGTAAGTGCCAGATCTATGAAATTTTGTCAACAAACATTGTCAGCATTCAGGGTATGATCTTCATTTGATCTTCTAGGAAATTTTTTCATAGTGTGTGAAGCACAAATGGGGAATGTGTATGGACATCCATTGAGACGTGTGTGTTGTTTGAGTAGCCACTTCAAGAGAATGTGTCCATCTCATTCTCTAGAAGGACATGGGTGCTATGTGTTGAGCCAATGCTACAACCTTTACTAGCATTCTTATACCTATGTAGAATGGGCCTTAAAACTGGATATGCCCAGACTTCTATGGAGAAAGGAATTTAAACTCTCAAACAAATGCAACTAATAGTAGGCACAAAACCACATCCACAACATTTTCCAACATCCAACCTTCCTACGTGTGCCATCTTGGAGCTGCATGAATAGGACATGGTCTTCCATCAAAGCAAAATCAATTTGGTAAAGGGGTTTCTTCCAATCTAAGTGTGTTTTCCATAGACAAGGCTTATTCCAACTATGGCTAACATTTTTCTTGTTCATATGAATTTTTTTTGACTCAGAGGTATTGGAATCCATCAAAGCATAATGGTAGGGGGATTTAGGCATGAAACATAAATATTGCATTGAGGGT
This sequence comes from Chamaecyparis obtusa, assembly GCA_027943335.1. Lineage (NCBI taxonomy): Eukaryota > Viridiplantae > Streptophyta > Pinopsida > Cupressales > Cupressaceae > Chamaecyparis > Chamaecyparis obtusa. The sequence continues at coordinate 151,669 of BSBK01008945.1, forward strand.
TTGAGGAGAGGAAAAAGCTACAACCAATAAAATGTCTCAAAATGCTTTGGATGGACCACATACCTATTTTAATTCATGATTCTAGTTAAATAAGTCTCTAGTCAAACTTTCGAATCTATTGAAACCCTTGTTTTACAGAGTGTTTGTTATAATATAAAATACATAAAGAAACTAAATGATCATGCATATGAATGATTTAGAGGCTTTCTTTTCAAAGAACATAAGTTGAAAGGAGATGGGTGTATACCAGATTTAATAGAGAATTCATACCTGTAATGGATAATGATTGTTCAATTATACTCACTGTGCGACCTTCGATGTCTCCAAAACCCTTGGCGGCCAGAGCTCCATTACCCAACAAATGACAAAAGATGAAAGTAAAAACCATTTGAAAGAGGCAATTTTTATGCTTCGTTTAATTATTTGCCTCCCACCAAATACCCTAGTATGCCACTCATAAAATTTGTATAAAGTTTGCATTATATAAAACGATATTAATAAAAGATAAGTTTATAAATCATTTTTATTAATTATTGAATAATATAATTTAGGGGATGACTTTTAAAAGAAAAGAAAAAAGATACATGTATTTGTATTTCATAATTATATTATTAGTAATTTATTATTTATTATATTACTAATTATTGTTATAATTATAATATCATTAAGTGATTTGTAATCATCGTTTAATCAATATTATTATTATAATTAATATTTGTTAAAATAGTGAACTATAAATTAGTGAAAAATGAAATAATGTTTCTTTCCATTGTCTATAAGGCACCGAAAATGCTCCATTTACTATGATTATTAATTAATTAAAAGATGTTATATTTTTTTATTTCAATTTTTAACTAAGTGTTTAATTGTCAACAATTACATCAAAATAAAATTTCTCATGTTGGATTTCGTATCATAGGGTATTGTATACACGTGTTTTATTTATTGTGAAATTGTAGTTTGTAAGGAAAGCCACATTTTCAACATTATAAGGAAAGCTTATTGTGTTCCCTATGTATTTGAATTAGCCACCAGTAGCATGTGTGACTTGCAAAATTGGATTGATATGTGAGATTAACATTTCTTCTACTTGAATATTGTTTTTCAATTCTATTGGTTGTGGACTAGGATTCATATTATTTTCATTGGAGAATCTATCATTTCCTCTGTCTAATTAATCTACACCTATTGCAAACAAACGTAAATGGTGTTTATCAACAAATTTTGAAATCCCTTAAAAGCTAGATTTCTAATATAAGATAGTGTAGATGGATTTCTCACGCAATAAGCCTATTGGAAAGCAAGCATTTCTAGTGAAATGGAACTTCTAAGTCAAGTATAAATCTATCTATGATTATATTATCAAATGTTATTGTAAAGGAGTAATAATAATTTATTTAGTCATTTTTGTTTGGGTGACTAACTATTTAGTCATTTATTTGGTCCTTTATTTAGTCATTTTTGTTTAGGTGACTAATTATATATTCAGTCATTTATTTAGTCATTTATTTGGTCATTCATTTAGTCATTTTTATTAGGGTAACTAATTATTTAGTCATTTTAGTTGTGATTTTACTCAATGACCAAATTGGTCATTTATTTAGTTATTTATATTTGTAGAACATGATCAGTTTTAGTAATGTGACTAAAATTTTTAGTCACGTGACTAAAAAATGGTAGAACATGATTCTTTTTAGTCACGTGACTAAATTTTTTAGTCACCTAGTCATTTATTGCCCAATTTCTACTAGTGAAATAACTCAACCTTTCCCTAGGTTCTCTTGTTATCTCCCTTTCCCTAATCCTTTTCATCAATCAATAGATATAGTAATTTCTTAGATAGCAACTGTCTTACTAGTTAAGGTTCGACATCAATGACAATACAAGAATTGTTTCAATTGTAGTTTCCAACAAAATTGTCACTCCAAAACCTAAAGTAGAGCTCAAATCTAGATGCACCAAAAAGGCATGCATAAAATAGGATGTATATCCTAAAATATGAAAAAATAATAGCCTCAAAACCCTCCTAATGCATGTACACATGAAATGGGATGCATAACTAAACTTGAACTGCTCCATGACTACTAAAATAGCCTCTGAACTACTCATGCACTAGTAGAAAAAAAGAAAACTCCTCCTTGCCCACAATAGAACTCAAGGTCTAAAAATCTCCTCATGCAAAAAATGAACTCAAAATGAAATCAAATTTGCCTATTTTCCTCATTTTGTATTTAAATACAATCAATATATTCAAGTTTTTTTAATAATTTTAACAATTGAGATATTAATATGAATACAATATTATTATGCAAACATATCATCTATCAATATTACTCTTTTTTTTATTTAATATATTTAAAATTTAGTCAATAATGAAAACTACTAAATATTAAATATATATATATAAAGATATTGATTTATAATATATATTATATTTTATTTGTAATTTAGGTTTAATGGATAATATAACTATCTATTAAATATAAATTAAAAATAAAGCAAAATATATATTATAAGACAATACCCTGGGGGTATTTTTTGATAAAAATTCCAACAAAATTCATTTTGTGTAAAAATAAACACCACTCGTATTAGGGATTTCTCCAACCCTAATCTATCATTTTCATTGACTCTTAAACACACACACATAAATTAGAAAACCGGTGGAAAAATGTAAGGTTATTCTTCTGCATTACAAAATGATAATTTTCTTGAACCTCATAAGGCATAAAATATTCAACTATAAGTAACTTAACAGCCATCTTCCTGATAGAAACTCAAATTTCCTTGCTAAACTAGAGATTTGTACAGGCTCAAATATTGAGAAACGAAGCTTGCAATCTGTAACGATATTTTTCATTTATCCTTATTTTTGCACAAAAGGAAGTTCATTTCAAATTGGTTTTGAATTTTCTCATTTGATGATTCACATGATTTTTTTTATTTGCATAAATTGAAGTAACATAAATTACATCGTGATTTTCATTTGTGATACAAAGTGATTAAGCCCAAAAGATCCCAACGTATAAACTTGGCTCTGATACCAAATGTATGTATATGTGTCCTTTACCCTTGTATAGTGGATTCCATAAATGTATGTGTGTAGTGACATGTGATGAGACCAATAAATGTGTTGTATCCCAAGTGGGTGAGATATATTCCATCCAACTTGGGTAAGGGAGAGATGGATGCCATAGAAGATCCACCTAAGTGCGCCCTTTGTGAAAGTTGTGTATGTCTAACTAAAGCTATGAATGTTCTATTGTAACGTAGTGTGGTGGTGAAGTGGTTGTGTTTGGAAAAGAATACTACTAGTCATGTTGTGTATTATGTTATGTTGGTAGTAGCCCCGTAGTGTAGGCTATGTGTGAGGTACCCCATGTGATCAGGGGTTGAGAGATAGAGGACCACATTGGAGTCTTACAATCAAATATTGTATTGGTCATAGCTCCATGGTAGATTATTAAATCAAAACTGTGGAGCTAGATGGAAAGTGAATTAAGTTTCAAATTTGGGACACTACAGGGGAGGAATGCTTCAAGATAGTAATTAGTAGTTATTATCATGGAAGCTCATGGCATCATTGCCTTTCTTGGAACATCTCGCTGTGTTGGTGTCTATTCTAGAATTTGTTCAGAACTTGAAAGGGAATGATGGGTGGGTATCGTGATATCAATGAGGCTACGTAGAGGGGATGAGATGCCCTCATATTTGGCAGATGCATCTGTTAGAGAAAGGGTTTAAGAGAGGAAGGAGTAGAGTTGCAGAAGGGGGGCCATGGAAGAAATGCTGCACTCAGCCAATGCTCCACTAGTGGGTGTCGCATTTGCTGTTGTGGTCGTCATTGTGGCCACTTTTCATTTCCTTTCTACCAAAAAGCCTAAGTGTATGTGTCCTCTATCCCATTGTTATTGTTCCATATTTTTTTGATCTAATTGTTTGCAGTATCTATAGATTGTACAAGGGAAAATGTTTGTTAAAAGTCAAAATATTCTTTTAATAAGTAGTTTTGAAGTTGACAAGATCGGGTTGCCAAGAGTTTTCAGTGTCGACTGTAGTGAGGAAGATGTTTCTCAAAAGTTGAAATAATTCTTTTATTGAGTAGTTCAAGTCCACGAGATCAGGCCACCTTGCATTTACTGGAAAAGTAATTTTGGAAAATACATGTAGTTTTCTCTTCTGATTTCAGGTCATCAAGATTTGTGCAGTCAAGATTTATAAGCAACATGTTTTTTTAAGAGGTCATCTTCAAACATTTTTATTTGTGTATTTACCATTGTAGGGTTCGAAATGGTGACACTATTACAGTAATTGGCTGCGACTTCTCAGCGCACATGAGGAAAGTTTTAGATATCATTTAGTTAGTGAGCAGTATCAAATTCAGCATAGTTTCTTAAATAAGTAGAAAAGTAGGCTCTTATTAACGCAGACTTAGCTAAAATTAATTATGCCACTCAGGAAATTGATGATTTCACTTGGAAACCTAAGCGTATCATAGACTGTAAGGGGTAAATGAAAAATATCATTACAGATTGCAAGCTTTGTTTCTCAATATTTGAGCCCTGTATAGAGAAGATTTAATGTTTACAAGTCTCTCGTTTAGCAAGGAAATTTGAGTTTCTGTCAAGAAGATGGCTGTTAAGTTACTTATAGTTGAATATTTTATGCCTTATGAGGTTCAAGAAAATTATCATTTCGTAATGCGAAAGAATAACCTTACAGATGCTCAAATCGCTTTATGATTGTGGTTTCAATCAAAAGGCAAGATCTAATATTCCGCAACTCTTGAGCTGAGGTATTACATAAAGTGACAACATCAGGAGGTTTACATTGCAAAGGTCTTATCGTATCGGGCTCTAAAGTATGGGCTAGTTAGTAGACTAATAAAGGATATAGTCTCATAAAAGTTCAGATGCTTTTAAATTAAATAGTATTTTTTGCTTTCTACATCCATATATACATTTATCATTGCCTCGACTTTAGTCTTAGCTAACCTTTTTTTAGTTTTAGTTGTGTAAACCTAGATAAGAATGTTCTTGCTATGTGGTTCCACAGACCGTTTTGGCCCCATGAACTTAAATAAAATCTCGTATTATTTATTCCTTTATGGTTTTTTTAAGATGTTTAGAATCATGAAATTTATTGAAGATTAAGGATGGAAATGAAGTCACTTCTCTGAAGCTTGGGAACTTAGATCGAGGCTAATAGGTGCTGATGATTTTATTTTTTATTTTTATTTTTCCTTTTTCTACGCCTGGTGACTAAAATAAATGACAGATGGAATATTCCTGATTAGGTATTTCATATTGGGGTTTTCTGAAGCCCAAGTGCTTAGGGATTGTTATAAAAGAAAAAAGTGACATGCAAGAATCCTTCTTGCTTAGGAAATGTGCTAGTAATTTGCATAAAATGAAGATGTAAATGCATTGTCAGGACTGAATAAAATATGATATCATAAGGAAGAAATTATGGTTTCAGAGAGGACTGAAGGGTTTTTTACCTACACATTTTATGGCTTTATAATACATGGAATTATCTGTTAAGTTATCAACCCGATTAGTTTATCTAATGTTACCCGAGTTCATTATTTTATATTTACTTGATGATCAGCGTTCATAATAAAAATATAATATTTTTTATTTAGTTAAAATGAAAAGGTTTTGGGTCCTCTCTAAGTACACAAAGGTGAGAATATTGAGCTTATAACGTTTGTTATTGTTTCTAAATGAAGGATCTCTATACCTCAGTTTTTAGACTATCTTATGGTTATTTAGATTGTGTAAGTACCAAGATGCAACATGGGTATACTAGGCCTACTAATTTGGAGAGTTGTATAACATTATAGAAAGTATTAACATAAAGGTGATTTAGATTAACTTGGTTAGAGTGCCAAGGATCTCTTAAGAATAATCTATCAGTTTTCTTTTAGTGACTTGGTTAGGAAGTTCCCCATTGATCATAATGGTGCAAAAAAAGGGATTCTACTTACTCGAGAGTTGGCTAGGACCTTAGAGATCTCATGATTCCATTTGGTTGGGTGGAGAGCATGTACTTTTTTATTATAATACCTTTAGGGACTCATCTAATGATAAACATACTTCGAATTTGGAAATTTGCTTGAATGAAACTTTAGGGTATTGAGTAAGAAGCTTATTGGGTAACTGCTTAGTAAATTAACTTTAATGGGAATGTACTATAGAGATCTATTTAAAATATAATTCTTGAAAAGACTTTGGTAAATTGCCTGGAAGAATTAAAATAGTGTTTGATTACTCTTTCTTCATGGCTCGTACACTCCTTACACTCCTTTCATCTGTCATTGCTATAATGCCACTACTTCCTTAATTATCTATTTAACATATTAATGAGGAAAATTATATTCATGATCATGTATCCAACTCTTAACGGATCTCTTATTATGCACCTAGTCTTGTAGCCTTGTATGTAGGCACAAGTAATTCAGATGAGGGAAAAAAAGGGGGCAACATATGGAACATGAAGAGAGTCTCAGGTAAGCAATTACAAGTTATCTCGTTCTTTAAACATTGTTATAAAGTTTATCATTCTAGCTAGATGTGTTATCATGTTGGATTTTAGCTCAATGATTTAACAAGAGAGACCATACTATGTTGCCGATTTTACGTAGCATGTCCTTGTATTTTTTTTTAAAATTGATATTATTCCCAATGTTTGAGTAGATTAAATAGGTTGTGAGATGTCCAGTCTAGAATGTAAAATTGTGGGCATTACAAAAAATAAATGTATATGTATTTGGACTTTTGAAATCTATTATATAAATACTATTATTTATTAATTTTTATATTTAAAATTTAAAAAAATATTATTATTATTTATTTATTTCAAATAAAAAATTAATTAATAATAAAGTTTAATTGGTCTTTTTTACATGTGGGTTTTAATAATAATGTTTTCATTAATAGTTATCTTTAGAAAATTAATAACATTATTTTATTATTAAATACATGGTGTTTTGATATGCATGAAAATTTTAGTTAAATTTACTTATTTAAAAAGTATATATGCATGAGATTTTATATGAATGTTTTCTTAATAAGTCAAACTAGAGTTTTAATAAACAAAATTGATTGTTCTTAAACAACTGAGACTTGTGTTATGGTTTGACTACTTGGTATATTCTATTACCTTATTTGATGTTGTTTATTTGGGAAAATTATGTTGTCTTTAAGAGTGGTATACAGAGGCTTGAGGGGTTTTTCTTCTATGTCACATGTGCATTTTCATTATTTTTGTAATGTTGACTTGGTCAAGATTATTTTTACCCAACTTGATTTCTTAAGCTCAATATTTTTGTGAACTCTTTGAGAGAATATGGTTTAGTGATTTCATTGGTTTGAGGATCAAGCTTGTATTTGTGAGGTCATAGTTTATGGACCAGTAGGTATGTATGAGTTTAAGGTTTGAGGACGTGTTTTTGTTCCATGTACCTTTTATGGAACTGAATTCTTTTGTCATGTCTTTTGGAATTAGGAGATATTTTTTATGATTTTTTGGAGCTTAGGGTAGCTTATCTAGGTGTATAGAACAGGGTGGCTTGGAATAAGCATCGGAGCCCACAAGTGACTACTAGGATCACTTAATGTAAGTAACTTAATAAAGTGAAAATATGTTCATTAAATGGAGGTTTTTACAATGAATTAACAAGATATGTGAACATCACCCATATCTTAGTACTTGATTGAGGTCTTGACTAGGATGGGAGTGGGAGAAGATGCTTGATTGAGGTCTTCCATGATGAGTAGCCTTGTTCATACAAGAGGTTTACTTATTCCACATATGGTCTCTTACTTTTTGGGGTCTACAGAGACTGACAGGACAAAACTCAAGGGTTAGACGTATGTGATGAAACTTCCCTATATACATCTTAGGTTTCTTACATGTGTTGGTTGCCTCTGGATTAGTTTTTTTACCCTTGCAGTTGAGTTGTACCTTTTGAGATAGAGAGATTCTAGGATCCCTTAGTTCTACCTTATGATTGGTTGTGGTATTGTTATTTGAGGGTCCTGATGTTATCTCCTCAACACAGTGGGAGTGGAATTCTTGGTTCTACGTGGTCGGGTGGTAGTGTTTCTTTTACCATTGAGATTCTGACATTCCTAAACCCATGTTGGACGATCCTTGTTGTTGTTACATTCTTCCTTGTTCATCGTTATTGGGTACTTGCTCTTATCTTTCAGGATATTATACATGTAACTTGTATATGATTGGTTATTACATATCCTACGACTTGTGTAGTGGATGATGGTTCAGTGTGTATACCTTATGGTATGAGTTGTATTTATGTTTCATTTATAAGATGGTGTACTTTTTATTTATTTATATATGAGATTTATAAGTATACTTAATCTAGAGTATTAAATTAATGAATATGTAATTCTATGTTAAGGAACCCTTGGGAATTTTAATCTACGTGTTGAGTTACATTAATGAGTATGTTTTGTATTATACTATCTTGCTTTTGCATTAATATACTTTTTAATTGTAAAATATTAAGAAAAAAATATCCTATAAACATAGCAACATGTTTTAGGTTAAATTCTCTTGGGTTCCCTAGCGGGGCATGCCATAATTTTCTTCCCTTCCTTAGGGGGCAATAGCACTAAATTCTTCCATCTCATTAGATTTATTTCCTCCTCATTTTATTGTTCACTTCTCTCATGTCTCATAGCCTTCCTCTCCTCACACCTTCTTTTGTACTCATCAATTTTAACCTTCCAAACAAATTACGATAATACCTGACTCTTCACAAAAGTTTCATCCTATAAAAATTCATCATAGGCCTCTTTCCTTGTATCTCTAAATTCTCTTCCTTGAATATCTAAAGAGGTGAAATCCCACTCAAGTGATCTTTGTGTTGGAGGAATTCCTACCTATAAATCTTTATTAGTGACAATAATATATATGATTCTCCTTGGTTCCTCTTCTAAATCAATTACTTGTATTCCCTTGAGTGGCCTAGGTTGAGACTTAGGGGGTTGTTCATACTTCATTATTTTCTTTCCCTTTCTTCTCACTTCTTCATCATTGACACTATTGTATTCACCTCTCACCCTTTTATATATTTTCTCAATCACTAAAGGAAAGTATGTGGGCCTTCCTTCAAGTGGCCTATTGGTTTCTTGTGGTGATGGAGGTGTTGCAACTAAAGGCCTTGTTCTATTCTGAGGTGTTTGATTTATTGTTTGAAAATTTATTTCACTCATATGCTTACCCTCCAATCTATCCCTTTTGTCCTTCAAAGAAAGCATAACTTCTTCAAAATGATTCACCAAAGTATTCACCTTCTCAAGAGTGCCTTGAAAGTCTTTAAAGGATCATAACTTAAATCCATTTTCTAAACAATATTCCAAAGCTTGGTGTATGCAATCCATTTTTCCTTCCTATAATCTTGTACATCTTCATCAAATTCATTTATGATCATATCCTTGCGGAAATTGAATTCATGGGATATCAAAGATCATTTTAATCTAGTTCTAGATATGTTATAGAAACCCTTTGGATTGCTATGCCTAGCTGATCCAACCCCCAAGTGATAAGGAGTAAAGACCTTGTTAAAATGAATCCAACCTCCTTTTGTTATCATGAAGTATGGGACAATTGTAAAATCAAGAAAATAATGTATTTCCCCTTTACACTCAACTCCTTTTCCTAGATGCAACCAATCTTCCACATGACTTCTGCAAGTCTCAATCTAAATGGTACATTGTAGGGAAGCCAATGTGGTTCTCCTAGAAAACCATAAATTCTTAATACTATGTTGATAGGGTAAGGGATAATATCTCCCCAATTGTATTCTTTTTTTAGAGCTAGTGTCCTTTCCTTAGGCCTTAAGAAATCATCCAAACATAGTGGGATTCTAGGTTGATTGACAGTTAACCTATCTCTCATCCTTGATGCAAAACATTTGTTAAATCTCACAAAAATTGCCTCCTCCCTATCTCATGATATATCTATTCTCCACATTTGTATTGGCATCTTATTTCCATCAATTACTCTTCTCAAATTCATAGACTCTTTAAATTCTAGTCAACATTTTTGTATAAGAACATATGCATTAACATAGAATAATAGAATAATTAGGTTTTAAGCTTACCCTTCTTAATTTCTTGCAACCCCTCATGTATCTTCTCTTCAAGGTATGGGGCATAGTCATGTATCACTATAAAATTTGGATGCTAAATTTTGATTTCCATTGGCATAACTATACTTGGGTCAAACCCTAGAACTTTTAAGAGTGAGAAAAATGTAGCCTTGAGGTACTGACTGAATGCATCAATTGGGAATATTTCCACTAAACTTGGGCCAATATAGTATTTTGTTTTTCCTACTTTGGTAAGATGGGTAGAAAGAATATTTCCTCTAACAAAATATTTCATCCTTATGTATTATTATTTTAATCTCCTCTAAAAAATATGATCTAGGAAAGAAGTAGGCTCATATTGACCAAAAAAATCTTGAATTTATTCCCTTCTAATTGACAGTAATACTTGTCCCTCATTAGCCTTCACAATCCTCAGAACTAGGTCATATGATTTGTCTACCACTTCCTTGAGTAAATAAATATCCATGAAGACATTTGGCACTACCAACTTCCCCAAATCATACTGCCAAGCACTAGAGAAAGCATCCACTAAAGCTTTCTCTAACCAAACCACCCTATGAACAAATCCACACCTATGATTTCCATTGATGCATCCACAATATTGTATGTTTTGTCTATTAAACTCCCACCTAGGGTTTTACTTGCTATAAACTTCTATCCTTGATATCAATCATTTATTGAGGGCTTCAAGTGATCCAAGAAATCATCATATAGGTTCCTCTTTTGATACTCAATTTTTCCAAAGTGAGGTTTTTGGGGTGCCATTTTAAAACAAACTAGGCCTTCAATTTTAAATTGCAAATAAGGTGGAAAAACTAGGGCTTGTAAACATATGGAATAACAATAGCAATTCCAACAACTCTCTACCCTATTTTATCAATACTTTAATCTTAGAATCTAAATAAATTTAAGATCAATTCCCAATTCAACAACTTTAAAATAACCAAGGGAAGCTAAGAAATTCACTTACGACTTTATCGCACAAGAAAACCTTAATTCTACACTGCAAAAACTTTTTTTGATCTCCTTCAACTCTGGAAATAAATTCTACTCTTGTCTGAATTCTTTGTGAATCAAAATGGTTAGAAAATCCCTCCTTTATTCATTTATGAAACCAACTACAATTTCTCATCCGACATTAATGTTCACTCCAGCCAGAAAAAAGTGCAATTCTTGATTAAAGAAAATTTGAATTATGGTTGTTGATATTCCTCCACGCTGGTTCATCGAATGAATCTTAAGAGTCCACATGACATTGACCACCTACTTGGAAATGTGGCTTCACCTTGCTATGTCACAATGCTTAAAGTTCATGCATTTCTTGATTGCGGGATCATGGGATCTATTAGATCTGGTCTCGATTTACTTCCCCACTATAGACATCCCTTAACCTTGATCGTTAACCCTCAAGAAGCTTTAACTCCATCTTTAAAACATCAATATCCATTATCACCACATGCAAAAAATGCACTTTAAGTAACTTGACCATTAACAAAAGGTACATGTCATGCCCAAAATTTAAGGCAAAAGCACACCAATTTTTTTTTTAACATGATAAATTTTACTAATGTCACACAATGACAAGGTTAAAGTGTTTATTAAAGGTTTATGCCAGAATGTTGTTACTAGATAAACCTCATTCCAATAAGGAACAACTGGTTTAAGTTTTTCAAGGAGGTTGAGGGGAATCATTACAAGCTTAGACCAACTTGTCAATATCTCTCGATTTAGTCTAACCATCCAGTTACAACTAGGGTGTTAGTGAATAGATTTGGCTTCCAATAAAACCTGAACAGAATAACCCTTTTATGCTCGAACACAAAGACACAATAAGCCACTAATAGTTGGGTTTCTTTGTGGGATTGTCCAGGAGCCCTCTAAATTTTAATAAGGTACAACTACCTTGTAAGATTTGCAATGAATCTTCTAGACTATCAACCAGAATGCTTTTGACTTGTAAGCAAGAAAGGCACACAAACACATATGTATAAACATACAGTAGATGAGAAAGGAACAAGATTAATCAAGAACAAGATAAATGACACAAAGTCCATTTATCGAACCTAACATAGCAGAGAATGAAGAGAAGAGGACACAATATTCAGTTTGAAATGCACGTGTGACCAAGATTCATAGGCTTGGCGATAAACATGCATATGAATAAGTAAAGAAGAATAAAACTCAGAGATAATTGACTAAATTCACAAACTTAATTCAGTTGAAAGACAACTACCCAAATTCATAGATCTAATATACAACAATATTTCTTCTCTGAATAAACAAAAAGATATCCAAGATCTTTATTCTTCTCCCTTACAATATTGCAACTTCAAATTCAAAATACTCTATCTTCTCCATGCAAAAAAATAGAAACAGAAAAAATATCCCCTCAAAATACATAGTCCCCCAAAGTTTGAGCCAAAATGTGAACCCCACTTCCCTCTTTCCTGGACATATTTAACATTTTCCGGATAAGTCTCCTTTCAGTTTCATAACTGATTCTTGAAAGTCTTTTTATGGAATTATCATAAGACTAGCATTTGACACTTTATGTCTTTACGTAAGCAAAGATCATAGTGCTAATTTATTGATGAACTGAAGCACTATAATAGAAGGATTTAGAATAAGATAATAGTCTTTCATTTGTTTCAATTAGAGGGTCCCGCGAGGTCTATAATGATAATTCTCCACAAATGAAAATGATATACATATAATTAGACTGGACATATGGCAAAATTGGCATGTCTTTATCTTCATGTCGATGACTATGATAGTACCACACTTATTTAACTGTATCTTGCGAACAAAAAATAATTGGGAAGATCACTTCAGTGAAGCTTTAGATAATTAGGTTTTTGAAAACATATCTAAAAATAAGCTAGAGCCAACGAGGGATTTGAAATTTATGCCCCCCTGAACATGACTATTTTTATGTCAGCAAATTTAGAAAATTTATTTTTATAGGTTAAAAATGCATCAAGTTCCTCACTCCAAATTTACCCATTTGCAGTGGAAAGTCTTCCCTATTTTTTGTGTCAAGAACATGCCTCTTCGTACTTTCCTTGATTATTTTAATTTCATCATCTTTCCCATTTATCTCATTTCTCCATCTTACTATTTGGATGGGCAATTATCTGGGACTGAACTTCGTAAATGTGTTATGAATTGATAGACCCGAGTTCTCATCATCCACAAAGTTGTTAAAAGGCTTGATAATAAATGTATTTCTTTCAAAATTGTTGGTGGTGTGAGGATTTTTCCATATTGGGTTGTGAAGAGTATGGATGAGAGAATTCAAAAGCAGACATCCCATAAGGTCAGCGCCATCAAAATTACTTGGTACCCATTGCTACTTCATTTTAATAACTCTTGTACTAAATAATGATCCACTTTTGTACAAGTGCCACTTTGATCACTATTTTTAAAAAAAAACTTGAATTGCTGAAATTACATCTCTGAAATTGAACCTCTGAACCTTTGAACTTGATTTGAACTCTATTGAACTACTTAACTGGTCTGAACCACTTTGTACCCGTGTGACCCACCTTGAACCAAAATGAGCCAATATGTACCCACACAAACTTGGAGTTTTGAATTTAAATTACTGAACTATATCGTCAAACCAACTAGTTGATAGAAACTTTACGCTTTGAGTCTATATCTTTGAACCATTACATTTGACCCTTGAATCTGAACCACTAAACCTCTGCACTCAACCTGACTATATTTGAACTCAACAAACCTCCTAAACCTATTTGTACCAATCAAGCCACTTTTAACTGGTTCAAAATGATTCAAGGCCTATTCTTGAACCAAACTGGGTATGATGTGAGCTAATTGGACCAAATGAACCCAGTTCAATGAGGTTCAAGAATAAAAGGAAATCCAAACTTTAAAAATTTTAAGTGCAAGTCCATGTGTGCACCAACATTCGCTCTCCAAGAGGACTTCTTTTAATGCAAAAGTGGAGAACTCCAACATTTCTAGTTAAGAAATAGTGCCTAGTATCCATTGGTAAATAGAGTCATAGAGAAATGAAATGCAAGGAGTTGCTTGCAATGCGAGTGGAGGGGAGTAGGGCTACAACAAGCTGAAAACATCTAGACTAGCAACAAGCCAAAGCTTGACAATTATTCCAACTACCACTACACATTTACAATATGTGTATAAGTAGGAAAAACCCATACCACAATAACTGGAAGCAAGAAGAACTTACATGAAGCCATTGACTGTTTGGGAGAAATAGGAGCCTTTCTGAAGCAATGGATGGTGCCTCCATACTACAACCCTAAACCCCTTCTCTCTGGTGATTTCTTCAGTGTTGAACATCAAACTAATAACATGCAAAAAACTAGTCACCCAACACTCCTTCCCAAACAAACAAATATCATCATAGCATTCTTTATTTTCTAAAGATTTATCTATAATATTTTCTAGACTAGACTTACTTTCTAACTGAAGAAAACAATGTTAAGGGACATCTCCATGAACTGAAGTACAGGCTTCATGATTGTTGTTAACAAAAAAACTTTCCTTTGCATAATCATTTTCATCATGACTAATTTCAAACGAGGAAAATTCATCTAGCATAGGATCAAATCTCATTTTAAAATTTCCTTCATCTCTATCAAGAACCAAGCCATTGTCGATCATGTAAAACATTCCATCTCTCCCTACTATTAAATCTAGAAATCTTCTATCTAAAATAAAGGTACAAGATAGATTGATACATGGAGTTTTCATAGGAGCATTCCTTTCTCCAAAGGGAGGAAAGAACTGAGGCATCACTTCTTCTTCACGAGATAGAGTATTTGTTAAAAAATTTAATATTTCTTGGGACTAAAATAGTGTGACAACTTTATCTTTTCCTTCTTCCACATTTGTTTCAACATTCTCTACTCCTTGAGAAAAGAAATAATCCTTCTCACTTGAAGAGGATAGACACATCTGGAATAAATGATTATCCCTAATAATGGCAATCTCACATAATCTCGTTGGCGGGTATAACATGTTTGGCTCACTCTAAGTAACTTTTTCTTCCATCCCCTTAAATTTCTTCTTTGTTTTACTTGATGTAGAGTCAACCTAAGAGAAGTCCTCTGGTTGGAGAGATGACATGAATCTACCCCTGATTTCTTCTTCTTTACTAAGGAGAGTGTTATTCAATATTTGTACTGAGTGATCCATGGGCTAAAAGATAATCTCATAAATTCTTTCTTTAGGAAGATTTCTAGCCTAAGATGAAACCTTGCCAATGTGTGGCTTCATCTTGTCACCACTATCAGTTTCATTTTTAGAATGAAAAGATTCTTCTATGAGATGGTCATGGATTCCTAAACATGAAGAATCATCTTTATCTATTATTTCAGCAGAAAGAAAAGCTTCAACATCTGATTGCATATTATTCTGAGATTTTTTATGAATAAAATTCTCCAAAGCAAGATGATTATCATTATTTTCAAACTTGGAATTTTCTATATTAGGAGAGAATAAAGATTCAAGAAAACCTTCACCATCTTTACCCATGGGTTCTTGGATGTTGTTTTGATCATTGAAGACTAAATAGATGCAAGAAATGAAGTGAGAGGATATCACTAAGGGCTCTTCATCATCAACCATCAATTCTTCTTTTAGTCTTGCCATTCTTCTTTCATACTTCTGCAGATCTTTGAGTTTTTGGAACCGCGCATAGAGGATTCTCCACAATAACATAGACGTATGATCATCTTCCAAGCTAACGTTATTCCTGACAGCCCAGGAGATGCTTTCTTTAAACCTATCCAAGAACTTGTACAACACTTTGTCATCAATCAAAAAAATTTCCATGATGGAGGGATTCAGTCTTTTCAAAATTACAACTTTTCTATTTGGAATGGTATTTCTATAGAGTCGCTAATCCTGCATATACAATATATTTTAAAAATGTCTAAGGAAATAAATGTAACACTAGTCTTTGATTTATGTCCCCAGCAGAGTTGCCAAAAATCTATGTGTCTATTAGTGAACAAATTTGTCTTCCAATAAAACCTTCAGAATAACCCCTATTTTCTTGAACATAGAGACACAATAAGCCACTAACAGTTGGGTCTCTCTGCAATGGGATTGTGCAAGCACCCTCTGAATTTTAATAAGGTACAACTCCCTTATAAGATTTGCAATGAATCTTCTAGACTATTAACTAGAATGCTTTTGACCTGAAAGCAAGAAAGGCACACAAATACCTATCGGTAAACATAGAGTAGATGAGAAAGGAAAAAGATTAACCAAGAAAAAGATAAATGACACAAAGTCTATTTATCAAACCTAACATAACAGAGAATGAAGAGAAGAGGACACAATATTCAATTTGAAATGCACGTGTGACCAAAATTCATAGGCCTGGTGACAAACATGCATATGAATAAGTAAAGCAGAATAAAACTTAGAGATAATTGACTAAATTCATAGACTTAATTCAATTGAAAGACAACTACCCAAATTCAGAGATCTGATATACAATAAATTTTCTTCTCTAAATAAATAAAAAGACAACATAGATCTTTATGATTCTTTCTTACAATATTGCAAGTTCAAATTCAAAATACTTTATCTTCTCCATGCAAAAAAAAAGGGAAATAGAAAAAATCTCCCCTGGAAATACACAGTCCCCCAAAGTTTGAGCCAAAATATGAACCCCACTTCCCTCTTTCTTGGGCATATTTAACTTTTTCTCGATAACTCTCCTTTTAGTTTCATAACTGACTTTTGAAAGTCATTTTATGGAATTATCATAAGACTAACATTTGACACTTTATGTCTTTACATAAGCAAAGATCATAATGCTAATTTGCTGATGAAATAAAGCACTATAATAGAAGGCTTTAGAATAAGATAATAGTCTTTCATTTGTGTCAATTAGAGGGGCCCACAAGGTCTATAATGATAATTCTCCACAAATAAAAATGACATACATATAATTAGACTAGACAGGTGGCAAAATCTGCATGTCTTTATCTTCATGTTGATGACTATGATAGTACCATACTTATTTAACTGTATCTTGCGATCAAAAAATAATTGGGAAGATCACTTCGGTGAAGATTTAGAGAATTAGGTTTTACGAAACATATCTAAAAATCAGTGAGATCCAATGGAAGATTTGAAATTTATGCCCCCTAAAACATGACTATTTTTCTATCAGCAAATTCATTTTTATAGGCTGAAAATGCATCAAGCTGCTCACTCCAAATTGATCCATTTGTAGTGGAAAGTCTTCCCTATTTTTGGTGTCAAAAACATGCCTCTTCATACTTTCCTTGATTCTTTTTATTTCATCATCTTTCCCATTTATCTCGTTTCTCCATCTTATTGTTTGGATGGGCAATTGTCTGGGACTGAACTTTGTAAATGTGTTATGAATTGATAGACTTGAGTTCTCATCATCCATAAAGTTGTTAAAATGCTCGATAATAAATGTGTTTCTTTCAAAAATGTTGGTGACATAAGGAGTTTCCCATATCAGGTTGTGAAGAGTATGGATGAGAGAATTCAAAAGAAGACATCCCATAAGGTTAGCACCATCAAAATTACTTGGTGCCCGCTGCTACCTCATTTTAATAACTCTTGTAGTGAATAATGATCCACTTTTGTACAAGTGCCACTTTGATCACTATTTTTAAAAAAAACTTGAATTGCTGAAATTACCTCTTTGAAATTGAACCTCTAAACCTTTGAACTTGATTTGAACTTTGTTGAACTACTTAACTAGTCTGAACCACTTTGTACCTGTGTGAGCCAGCTTGAACCAAAATGAACCAATATGTACCCACACAAACTTGGAGTTCTGAATTTAAATTAATGAACTATATGATCAAACCAACTAGTTGATAGAAACTTTGCACTTTGAGTCTGCATCTTTGAACCATTACATTTGAACCTTGAATCTGAACCATTGAACCTCTGCACTAAACCTAATTGTATTTGAGCTCGACAAACCTCATGAACCTGTTTGTACTAATCAAGCCACTTTAAACTAGTTCAAAATGATTCAAGGGCTATTCTTGAACCAAACTGGATATGATGTGAGCTAAGTGGACCAAATGAACCCAATTCAATGAGGTTCGGGAATAAAAGGAAATCCAAACTTTGAAAATTTTAAGTGCGGGTCCATATGTACACCAACAATTGTCTACCCTTGATTGAGTTTAATTATTTAATTAATTAATTATAATTTAATAAGTTAGATTTGTTAATGTCATTTAACATCTGCATGAACAATTAATAGCCTTTAACTATCATTCTAATATAGTTCCATATTTATTTTTCCTCTTATAATGATTAAACTTTTAACAATTTCGATTGATGAACTTTACTAACAGTTCGAATTATGAAAAACCTAAATGACCCACTTATAACTAATATGATTTCTCATATTAAAGTTATATTTTTATTGTACCATTGATCTTAACTCACCTAGCTATTTTAGTGCGTGATAAAAAAAAAGAAACAATATTAAATCATACTTAATTAGCTCCAGTAATTTGTTATTCAAGCCACTATAATATCAAATTAATTTTAACCTTGCATTTTAATCCTTTACTAGAATTAAATTATAATTATAATCATAACCTTCAATTATAATTGTAATTATAACTATAAAGATAATTACAATTTATTTTATTTTATTCTATTTTAAAATCCTTTATTAATGACCATCACTTCAAGGAATTAAGTGGAATGACTTCCTATGTCTAATATTATCTTAATCATGCTAATTAATCGTTATTAATAAATCATTATGAGGTACCTTATTTTTGTACTAGTTTACTAACCATAATAGTAATATTTGATACCTTAATCATTATGTTCTTATTTAAGGTTCATAGAATTCTTTAATTCAAAATCTTCTTTTATAGTGAAAAAAAATTTAGATTCCCAATTTCAAATTAAAGTTCCCACTAAAGTCATTTTATTAAAGAAAGGTATTAATAGTTCCCCAAAAGAAAAATTTCAAATGAATAAAAAGGAGAGGATAAATCCAAAAATAATATATTTCTCTCCAAAAGACCAAAAAGTCAATGCCCTAACCCTAATTTCAAAATTAGGGTTAGGGTTGAAATGCAACTTGGTAAGAAATCTTTTGTTCATTTTATTTCCTCTACTCTTCCTCTATATTCTTCTTTCAAACCCTAATATTAAACTTTTAGATTTTTGTTTCCATTTTGGTTTTGTAGTTTTAATGGAGATGCACTAAAAGATTGGAGGAATTTTTTTTAAAAAAATACACCTATGACAAAAGTTTTGGGGTTACTTATTTTTGTTGCATTGCAAAGAAAATGTTTTTTTTTTTAAATTGATTTGGGGAGGTGTTGTGAGCTCCCCCCATTCTCTCAGATGCGGTCGTTGCTTCCTGTGGTAGGCCACCATTCCTTGTGGCCCCACCATAGTCAACAGCCCATGGCCACTACTGTGGCGGGTCGCCGCTCCCTATGGCCCCGACACAGACAACAACCTTTAGCCATTACTATGGTGGTCGCAAGGGCTTGTGGTGGTCATGGGGTAGGGGGTCAAACCTCCCCATGCCCTCCCTTCAAAGGGGAAGGGGTCAGGGGGCCGGTCCCTCCCCATTTAAAAAAAATAAAAATTTGTTTTTTTTTTTTTAATAAATGATATATATATATATATATATATATATATATATATATATATATATATATATATATATATATATATATATATATATATATATATATATATATATATATATATATATATATATTACAAAACATTGTTAATTTATTTTTAAACAGAAAATCTTACGTGATTCAAATATACAAATATGTAAATATGCACTTATATAAATATATGAATATATGTACATATATACACATATTTAAATATACTTATTTTTTGAAAAAGTAAAGTAGGACATGGAACACTATTATTATTATTTTTACAAAGAAAGTAAATCGATTTTCTTTTGGTATAAAGCCATAACAAAATTTCTTCTTTTCACATGTATTTCCAAGGCTAACCAAAGGTTAAAAATTTTAAGCTTTCTCTTCTATTCTTCTCACATAAAAATAAAAATTTTAGAAATAAAAAATAAAACTAACATTTTAATTTAAACATTTCTTTCATGGTTGAAAATACAAGAGTTTTTTTTTTTAAGTCTTATACATTTCAATTGACGAGATACAACTTTATAAGCAACAAATTTCTCCTTTAAAATTTATGTCCAAACCTTCAAAATCTTCTTGTTACATAGTTACATATACAATAATTTCTTACTCAATGAAATACAAATTTTACAAACACCCAACAATGATAAAATCTCACACTTAGAAGAACATTTTATTTCTTTCCTTCACATCATCATCTATCCTTGATTCATATGCATAACCTGCAACAGGTTTTTCTAGCTTGACCATGGGAGCTCACCTCCCAACCTAGGCCTCTAAGACTAGGCCACCCCTGACCTTGGGAACCAAGGGTAGACAGATTACAAACACACATAAAAACCACATTTTTTTTACAAAAACAACAAATATACAATAACACCCAACAACGCTTGCATAATAGGTCTCCAAAGATCCATGAATAGGATAAAGTTGGACTAAGTACCCAAGAGGAGATTGCCAAAAATATAAAATACATACTATGCCTTTACAAGGCTCATTATCAACACATAAACACTTCTACCCTTATGGGATCCAAATAAGTAACACAGAATTAGAAACATGGAGCCCATACTCCATGTCTTATCACTCTCCTCCTTGAGGGGAGACTCTACACTACATGGACTGTCCAAAAACCCTTCACCCACAAGGGTACTCTTCCCTCCCAAGGGTGAGTTTAGTCATGAACTCTCTTAACATTCACATACATAAAAACAAAAAGAAAACAACAATAACTTGAAAAGAAGTGTCTTCAACAACACAACATAACATATAACAAAAATTTACAAAATTTAACAATGCACATATAAATGAATCTCTTTTCATGGCAAGAGTGCAACCAACCTTGGTCCAAGCTAATGGAAAATGAAATTTTATGAAAAGATATCCCTTTTATCCAAGTCTTTTTTCCTCCAAACCCTCACTAATTCTATTAGTCTCTAAAGATAGAGAGTGGGTGATCAAAATACAGGTTTATTGCAAAATCCCTCTAAAAAGGCTCCTACCCACTTCTCAACCAACCATCATAAAGAGGGTGTGGCTTAAGAAGTCCTTTTTCTCCATACTTGTCTCATCTCATAATTGAGATGGAGACCAACAATGGGGAAAGGATATGGACGTTTCCTCTCACTCTAAACCCTAATTTTTGTCACTTGACTTAAGGGGTACTTTTGATGGGCCATAAATGAGTTATGGGCTCTATATTAACCAAAATCTAATCCATAGTATATGATGTAGGGGCATTCTAGGGTACTCGGTGAATCTGCATGGGAGGTGTATGTTTGGTCGGTGTTACTCGGTTGCAGCCTTGACCGACAGTCTCAGTCATTGAAGGAAGCTCAGTCGCTGAAGGAACTCGGTAATCTTTGGCACTCAGTGAAAGTGTTACTCGGTGATGTCTGTGGTGCTCGATCAACCTTGGTGCTCAGTGATGCCTGGCATGTTTGGTTATTTCATTGTTGCTCGGTAGTCCTAGTTTACCGATTGGAGTTCTGTGTGATTTGTTGGGCCGACTTGGTGCATTTATTGTTGGTAGCTGTTGTTACAAGCTGACATATTGGATTAAATTTTTGTAAGGCTATTTTGATGCCGACTTGTATTAAATTTAATAATTGTTGGGAGGGAGTTAATGGTTTCATCCAACTGACTTGTGGCTGATGATTAGTATTTATAGGATGTTTGGGTAGATTATTAGGGGATCATCAGAGGGAGGGTAGAAGTTCATGACTTGAAGACTTAGCAAATCAGATATGAGGTTCTAAAAGCTGGAGTTGGCGAAGTTGTGGAAAAAATCTTGCATGATCTTGCAGATCAAATTTTTATCTGATAGTTTGTAGCTACAGAGCTAGTGGTTTGCACACTTGGAGACAAGGATATTTCTTGGAGGCTTGCGAGCTCAAGTTCAAATATGCCTTAGGGTTTCCATCAGTTTCTAATTGTTTTCAGAGATGAACTAGCTAAGATTGTATTGGATCTATTTGGGATCTTGCAAAATTGTTTCTGATTGTAATTGGCCTTAACCCAAAAGTCCTTACAGTCGGGCATGTTAATAAAAATTAGATTTAAACAATTATTTTGTTTTTGTGTTGTTGAGTATTCCGCTGTGTTGATTGTTGGCTGCAAGGTTTGGACTGTCCTTAACTGGATCCACCATCCTTGACTACATCAGTATACCAAGTGGGGTAGCTAAAATTGACCCAAAATGCACCCTAGGGGCTCATTTAACCCTCCAAAATTCCCCTTGAAGTTTTCATATGGGTCCAACAAGATATAACCCAAATTTATGGCTTCCTAACCAAAGAATCAACATGGGAACACTACAAGATAATCCACGGTAAGTTTCACACTCCATCCTACTCACAAGGTCTTGTCATGCCAACACAACATATATTACAAGTGTCAAGTGACACTACAAAATTTACAGATCTCATGTACACATGGAAAGACCATAAGAATAAAACACATTTACAAATTATAATTATTAAAATCATGCAACATCATAATTATGAAATAAAATACGTAACAACGAGGTTTTGTTTCTTCATTAGACACAACCTTGGCTTTCATTGATTTTAAAAAGTCTAACCTTGATTCCCCGATGTATTTCCATGGTCAACTTCCCTGCACAACTAAATTAAAATATCAATAGTCCAAGAAAAATTATACATAGAAACAATGTAAATAATTGACAATATTTAAGCAGGTATCTTTCACTATTGCATTCACATAATTCACCATTAATCCAAAACAATATTCTCAATCTAATTTCTTCTTAAATATTTTTACTCACAAAGCATATGTAGAATCCAATCATCATATGATTTTACATGTCCATATAGGTTAATCATAAGATCTATAATTCAATCTCATCATTATAATAATTATCTAAATCAATCTATCATAATGCAATATCATATGTAACATAAAATTTCCATCATAGAATTCATAAGTGCTTAATCAATTCCTAAAACCAAGTTCATCAAATTCATTGATAGAAAATATATGTCTGAGAGATCTAAATATTTCCTAAGCAAGAATGCATAGAAAATAACATAAGAAAAAATACATCATAATCAAATGTGATCCAGTCCCTATCATGTAGAGTGATCATCTAAAATGCATCAAAATTGAGTATCACTACTATGTCCATCATAAATATAAAAGTAATATTATGACAGGTCAAGGTAGGGCCTCACAGTAGTGGGCATAAAAAATAAAACATTTCTTACGGTTCCCTCAACCAATAAAGTTGTGATAGATTACAATCTCCCATGATGTCATACTCCATTAAATACTCAAGAAAAAGGCTTCATGATATTGTCGAGACCATTGAAAATTTAACACGTATCACTTTGTTGGTAAAGCTAAAGGGCCCAGCCTAGGATGAGAACATTACCCTTAAGTTGTTCGTAAAGATGTCACCATGGGGACATTAGAGCTTGGGAAGAACTTAGGCAAAAATTAAAATATTGACCTGCTAATATTAAAACCTAATGAAATAACACAACCCCCTTTTAACAATAGAACAACCCTCAAAATTAAAATCACTAAGACCCAAAAATTAACAACATATTAGAACTGATCTAGGGTTGAAACACAAAAATGAGAACAAAAGAAAAAGTCCTTAAAACCCTAAACCCTCTTAACATGACATAGAGTAAAAATAAATTGGACAAGACCAAAAACCCTAAGGCAAATAAAAATTTACAAGGCTCATTTTGAAGAACTACCATACCTAACTAATATAGGAGATGAATCTAAAAAACTTGTGTTGAAAGAGAGTGAACTACCCTACATTAAGTTTATGACTAGATTTAGTAGTAACATTTATCCACATATCCAACATTGTCATGGTCCACAATGGAAAGATAAACAATTTCATGATTCAAAAAATTATTTTCCACCAAGTTGTATTCTTTCAATTATAAATTTCCCTAATAATTATACATTTTCCCCTCATTCATAGATTCAATCTCAATATTATCATTTTGATCAAGTTGCAATATTTGTACAAGTGAGATATAGATACAGACAGTTTGATTTGGATGGTTTAGAAAGTACTAGTCTAATTGAAAAAATTATCATCAAGGAGGTTCATTTATAGTACGCAATGATGATAACGTTCATGAGAGGAGCTATGTAGCCCATTATTTTACAATATTTTTTGAATATATTGGGTAATGTGGGATTGATGCTTCACAACATTAGATTTTTTTGGATGGATGTGCTAGTAAGAATACACTTCAATTTATTTTCATTCTCATTTAAATTATTCTTTATAATTGAATTGGTAAATTTAAATACAATTTATGTGTTTATGTATTTAATTTTAACTTCATTTTTATTTTGATTGTACAACTTTATCCTTTGACAATTTATGTCTACAAAAGATTTTAATTGGCTATCCATGCAACATGCTAGATGCAACATAATGTTTCTATGGAACTTTTTGAAAGTGGACATGGAAAAGAAGAGAATGATGAAGCAGGAGCATGTGTGAAACATAAACTTCACCAACATCAAATTGCAATTACAAAGAGTGTTCACTATCTATATCTAAAATTCTTAACTTAATTTAAAAGGAAATAAACATGTACATATCTTATATATGGGTATGTGCAAGATCATGAGGGGCCAAAAAGTGGCGATGTGAAAACTATTCACTTTTCACTCATCCAAAAGCACATGAAAACACTTGTTGACTTTTGAGTAGGCTTGGGTGTCAGTACACCTGGGCAAACTTGACACCAAAGCATAGGCCTAATCGGGTACCCAATATTATCGGGTACCCGATGACTATGGCATAAATCTGAAACCCACGAGCCCTTTTCTTCATTTCTTTCCGCATTTTTTCTTGCTAAAATGGCTTGATATATCATATACCCGATATATTTTTAGGTATCTGATTTTGGCAACAACAAATTTGACTCCTAGCATATTCGGTAAGTAAATTTTTTGTTTATTTTGATTATTTTATTTAATTTTCATGCCAAATGTCATTTTTTTTGTTGAAATAGGGTTTTCTATTTATATTTGTAATACTATATGAAATTAGATTAAAATTTAGATTTTTTTTTATTTAATCAGGCATGGCTAACAATAATGAAAAAAATAACCCTCCCGCACCAAATAACGATCCCAAAAATAATCCCCTGTGTCAAAACCCTCAATCTTTAGAAGGTTTGATACAAGATAATTTGAACACAATACGAGGTTTCCAAAACACATATCGAAATATACCTACATTAGGTCCCATGCTTGCCACACTAAATACAATTGCTGAAAATATTGACACACTCATGCAGCAACATAATGCTGCTCTTCATTGGCGTGATGATATGCATGCCCAATTTGATGACGGGCTTGACCATGATGGGATTGTGACCCTTAATATAAGTAAGGAAGATATAGCCACCTTTTTTGTCAATCCTAATACTAGAATACCAGTTGACCCCAAAAAGCCCAAATTATCAATAAAATGGTGCACAAATGAAGCAATGCGCACAAACTTTTGGGATCACTGGTGGATGGTTTTTGATAAACCACCCCATAGCAATTTGGAGGTCCCATTTTATTTCATAAAAAAATTGCATGCTGAGTTTGTGCTTGGTCACCATGTTGATTATTGGAGTATGAGGCCCAACATGGGCATAGGCGGAGGAGCTCCTCATACTAGGCCATCTGCCCAGCACAAAAAGGCCACTACCTTTGTCCCCCCCACTGATGTTGCACCCCCTTCTTGAGTGCAGCATCCTGATATCATTGCAGAGGCTGCCTCACAAACTATTAGGGCCATTCATTTACTGAGTGATCAATTGATCACGCAGACCAAGTCAGTGTTGCCTCCTGGTGTGGATGATGCTGGCGCATCAACATCTCGTCGGAGTTAAAATGTATGCAAGCCCCATATTTCCATTATATGCAAGAATATGTGCCTTGGACCACTTACTGATGCTGATATATATCAGTTACATGTTATTGATTAGGAAGATACAGGAGACGCAGCTGCAGAGGCTGCAACACCTCATGGAGCATCTACATCTCATGAGAGTTCTCAAGAGCAGTACGCAGAGCCATTGACTCATGTTGATATGGTAAGAGTAAACATTATAAATAAATTTGTCACATGACTTATTTAATTTTAAAATAATTTATTTATTTAGATTAGTTTTAATGATTGCATGCACTTATGTATATATATTTTTTCCATGTATGTTCAGTCGATGACACAGGAGGAGGTGAGACAGGTGGATGAGTCCACACTTTCGGCCATTTCATTTGGCCTTGATGACTATACGGTATATTATAAATTATGTACCCATTAGTTATTTTTTATATCATTTGGTGTACATGCTTAAATCTCTATCAATGAGAGCAATAAAATTCATACATTTACTTATATATTGTCATCTGATTGTGTTCTTGCAAGCTACAGCCGATGTTAGTGGGGGGCACGAGGGGGTTCCTTCATCAAGTGTTGACAAAGGAAAGGTAGTTAACTATTTAAGATTAATTATAAATGCACATGTATGCCACTTGTGTGTAGTAATAAATATTTTACTTGCACTTTATTGTATAGGGTGTGGCTATTGATGATGTCCCGATAACAGTTTGGCAGCGTAGGGTTACAGGCATCTCGATTCGGAGTGATAGCCCAATTGTATGTAGACTTTTACATATTGTTATTTGTATTTTGTAACCAGGGTTGCTATGATGAAGTACATTTATATATAATTGACAATCTTTTTACTCTCATAGGTTACTCCAAGTGTGAGGGAGGGCCCACGAGAATCTTTGGTATCTTTGTTGACTAAGCCCACTATTCCAAAGGAGGGATCACCAGATGTAAGTTTTAATTTTAGTTCAATCAATTTGTAATTTTATTATGCTATCATCCTATTTTGCATATTTATTACTCTATGTTGCACCACTCTACTAATCTCATTATTGCAAATATATATTTATAGGTCATAGTTGGTATTATTGGCATGGTCCCTTCACTACCTAGGACTTATGCTAGGACACTTGATCATGGTAGGTGACCAAGAGACCAAGTACATATATTTGTATTTAGTTATATAATTTTAATTAAATTAGTGTTTGAATTATGAACTATATATATATGTACAAGTCATATAAAGTAAACAATCTAACTTGGGTTTGAACTCATTTTTTATGCAGGATCAATCAGAGCCCAAAACTTCTTCAAAGAGGCTACATTTTGATGATCCCCCTATGGCATGGGATGTAGTTTTAGTTTTGTGGTCATTTAGAGATGCCACTTGGCACATTTTGAGATGGCATATATGCCACATTGTACACCTTAAAACATTGATTTTGTAGACATTTTGAAATGGCATGTGCCATATTTGTATATGGAGATACTTTTGATACATTTGATACTTTGTATATATAGAACATGTTCATTTATATGTTATATTTGCATCATCTTTTGTATATACATATTTATTATTCATGTTTATGGAATTGAATGGTGAAGTTATATCTTGACTATGATTATCATTATGATTTAAATTATATCTTGTTGAAGTTACATTTGTTTTTCTTTACTCTGGAATACCCTGTTCATGGAGCTTATTATGTTTGAGGTTTAACTTCTATAGATTTCCTATGTTCTTATGTTTCATACCATTATATATACTCACTTGAGCTACTTAGTACTACATTGTTTTAATACTATGTATATACTCATTATGTATATAACTCATCATATTGGGGTCACTTGAGCCATGGAAGATCACGCCCAATCATGCTTAGTGCACCTTGGGGTCACTTGGATCGAGCATGGTCGTGAGCGTTCCAGTGATTCTGTGGGTGAAATGAGGTTGTCACTAGCATTTACCCGACCAACCGAAGCTGATGGAGCAAATGGTTCAATGCAATGTCAGATGGTTTGAAAGATACGCTGCTGAGCCACTTTCAACTGACCCTCACTACAAATTTTAGCATCGATTGAGATCATCTTTCCAAATGCAAACAAAGTTGAATCACCCAAAATTGAGAGAGGTTATTATAGACCTTAGAAACATGATCTTGTAGCCCTTGATGGTTTTTAGATAACTCTCACGAGCTCCAAGATACGAACCATAGAAGCTCACTGCCCAATCATGCTTAGTGCACCTTGGGGTCACTTGGGTCGAGCGTGGTTGTGAGTGTTCCAGTGACTCCGTGGGAAGAAAGGGATTATCACTAGCACTTACCTGGCCAACCAGAGCTGATGGAGTAGATGATTCGATGCCAGGTTGGATAGTTTGAAAGATACGCTGCTGAGCTTCTTTCAACTGACCCTCACTACAAGTTTTGGCATCGACTGAGATCGCCTTGCCAAATGCAAATGAAGTCAAATCACCCAAAATAGAGAGAGGTTATAGTAGACCTCAGAAACATGATCCCGTAGCACCTGGTGATTTGTCGATACCTCTCATGAGCTTTGAGATACGAGCCCTAGAAGATCACTGCCCAATCATGCTTAGTGCACCTTGGGGTCACTTGGGTCGAGTGTGGTCGTGAGCGTTCCTGTGACTCTGTGGGTGGAATGGGGTTTTCACTAGCATTTACCCCAGCCAATCAGAGCTAATGGAGTAGACAATTTGATGCTAGGTTAGATGGTTTGAAAGATACGTTGTTGAGTCGCTTGCAACTAACCTTCACTGCAAGTTTTGGCATCAACTGAGATCACCTTGCCAAATGCAAACAAAGTTGAATCACCCAAAACTGAGAGAGGTTATTGTAGACCTCAAAAAAATGATCCTTTAGCACTTGATGGTTTGTCGATACCTCTCACAAGCTCCAAGATATGAGCCATGGAAGATCACTGCCCAATCGTGCTTAGTGCACCTTGGGGTCACTTGGGTCGAGCATGGTCGCGAGCGTTCCCGTGACTCCGTGGGTGGAATGGGGTTGTCACTAGCATTTACCCAGCCAACCAAAGCCAATGAAGTAGATGGTTTGATGCCAGGTTGAACGGTTTGAAACATACATTGCTGAACCACTTTCAACTGACCCTCACTGCAAGTTTTGGCATCGACTGAGATTTTCCTGCCAAATGCAAGTGAAGTCAAATCACTCAAAACCGAGAGAGGTTATTGTAGACCTTGAAAACATGATCTTGTAGCCCCTATTAATTTTTGGATAACTCTCACGAGCTCTGAGATATGATCCCTAGAAGATCACTGCCCAATCATGCTTAGTGCACCTTGGGGTCACTTGGGTCGAGTGTGGTCGCGAGCATTCCCATGATTTTGTGGGTGGAACGGGGTTGTCACTAGAGTTTACCTGGCCAACTGAATCTAATGGAGTAGATGGTTCGATGCTAGGTCAGACGGTTTGAAACATACGTTGCTGAGCTGCTTTCAACTGACCCTCACTGCAAGTTTTTGCATCGATTGAGATTGCCCTACCAAATGCAAACGAAGTCAAATCACCCAAAACTAAGAAAGGTTATTGAAGACCTCATAAACAAAATCTCATAGCCATTGATGGTTTGTCGATACCTCTCATGAGCTCTGAGATACAAGCCCCGGAAGATCGCAGCCCAATCGTGCTTAGTGCACCTTGGGGTCACTTGGGTTGAGCATGGTCGCGAGTGTTCTTGTGACTCCATGGGTGGAATGGGGTTGTCACTGGTGTTTACCTGGCCAACCATAGCTAATGGAGTAGATGGTTTGATGCCAGGTTGGATGGTTTGAAAGATATGCTGCTGAGCCGCTTTCAACTGACCCTCACTACAAGTTTTGGCATCGACTCAGATTGCCCTGCCAAATGCAAACGAAGTCAAATCACCCAAAACTAAGAGAGGTTATTGTAGAATTCAGAAACATGATCTTGTAGCCCCTAATAGTTTGTCAATACCTCTCACGAGCTCTGAGATACAAGCCCCAGAAGATCACTGCCTAATCGTGCTTAGTGCACCTTGGGGTCACTTGGGTCGAGCATGGTCACGAGCGTTCCCATGACTCCGTGGGTAGAACCAGGTTGTCACTGGTGTTTACCCGGCCAACTGGAGCTAATGGAGTAGATAGTTCGATACCAGGTCGGACGGTTTGAAACATAGGTTGTTGAGCCACTTTCAACTAACCCTCACTGCAAGTTTTTTCATCGACTAAGATTGCCCTACCAAATGCAAATGAAGTCGAATTGCCCAAAATCGAGAGAGGTTATTGTAGATCTTAGAAACATGATCCCATAGCCCCTAATGTTTTTTTGATACCTCTCATGAGCTTTGAGATATGAGCCATGGAAGATCGCTGCCCAATCATGCTTAGTGCACCTTGGGGTCACTTTGGTCAAGCGTGGTCGCGAGCATTCTCGTGACTCCATAGGTGGAACGGGGTTGTCACTGGCATTTACCTAACCAATCGAAGCTGATGGAGTAGATGGTTCAATTCCAGGTTGGATGGTTTAAAACATACGTTGCTGAGCCACTTTCAACTGACCCTCACTGCAAGTTTTGGCATCGACAGAGATCATCTTGCCAAATGCAAACAAAGTTTAATTGCCCAAAACTGAGAGAGGTTATTGTAGACCTTAGAAACACAATCTTGTAGCCCCTAATGGTTTTTCAATACCTCTCATGAGCTCTAAGATATGAGCCCCGAAAGATCATTGTCCAATCATGCTTAGTGCACCTTGGGGTCACTTGGGTCGAGCATGGTCGCAAGTGTTCCCGTGACTCCATGGACAGAATGGGGTTGTCACTAGTGTTTACCCAGCCAACCGGAGCTGATGGAGCAGATGGTTCAATGCCAAGTCAGACGGTTTGAAAGATATTTTGTTGAGCCGCTTTCAACTGACTGTTAGTGGTATGATTGAAATTTGAACTGTGAAACTAATCATGATTAAGCTTGTGAAATTTGAATTGTGAAGCTTATTATGTTTGAGGTTTAACTTTTATAGATTGTTTGAAATGATAAAAAATAATATGCTTAAAGCATTATAAACAACAATCAAACATGTAATAATTCAAACCATGCAAATGACATAAGTAAATGACATGTAAGATCCCTTCTTGGCACTATTGGCCACCCATACATGATTTGGCTCATAAGTCCTTATCAAGAGTTTTAGGACATTTAAATTTTAAATCAAATTGATTGTTACAAATTGCCATTATAGGCTTCAAAAGATCTCAATTAACCATTAAGGATCCTTTTGTCCTTCTATCTCTGATTGGATCCATGGTGAGCGTAGGCGTCTTCATAGGTGCTCCCGCACAAGTTACAATCCACATACAAAACCAATTTTATTGACTCAAAATAAAATCTAAGAAAGGTGAAATTAATGTATTGAAATTAAGCTTAATGAACTTAGAAAACAATGCACTAAGTTAACTTATTACCTAGTCAAGTGTTCCTGAAGGGTCATCTCTTTGCTTCAAGGTCTCCAATAGTGCTTCATGATCAGTAGTACTAATAGTCCAAAGTTCTTTTGTCTTTGGTCTTCCTTGATGCTTTGACAACTTGACATTTGTTGCTATAACAAGGTGTGAATACATGAGAATAGTTTTGTGCTTCTCATAGTCTTCAAATGCGGGAATTCCATTCTTTCTAATCATGTATGTTCGTAGCCATGTTCCCGCAACAACAACTAAACCAGTAGGATATGTGAACCTGTCACCATCTGT
Source organism: Chamaecyparis obtusa (assembly GCA_027943335.1). NCBI lineage: Eukaryota > Viridiplantae > Streptophyta > Pinopsida > Cupressales > Cupressaceae > Chamaecyparis > Chamaecyparis obtusa. The sequence continues at coordinate 183,608 of BSBK01008945.1, forward strand.
CATTGATTGTACAAGCTTATGTTTACCTTGTACACAATGTGCTAACCAATAATCTGACCTCTCATCATTCCCCTATGGTGCAACCAATGCAAAAACATTTCCTGGCTTCATAAGATCTGAAAGATGGTCATAGTCAACTAAAGTTTCTATGTCATCATTTCTTATAGAGAGTGTCAAAGATAAAGGAGTTAGATACTATGGAACCCATGTATCCACCCACTCACTTGACTCGCAATGATCCTAATCATACTAAAAACACATGGGGCAAAAACAAGCCAACTCTCATGTCCAAATGGTCCATGTACTACTATTGGAGCTTCGAAATGAATGCACTTTTGAAGAGTCTTTCATTGTTTGACAATCCAATCTATCTCCTATAGTTCCCTCCTCAACCAACCAAAAGAATCTACGCACTGTAGAATCAAGAGTCCCCCTTGTGACAATGCTAAAGTACACCAATCAACAATAGAATGAGCATCAAGAAGTACAACACTTGAAATCCTCAATTTCTCCTTAACTAGAGCTCTCTTCACACACGTACCTGCTCTGTCATGCTCCCCTTTCCCATGCCTTAACTCAAAAAAACTCTAATTATGAGGTACACCTCTCTCCACATGCATTCTACACAACCAATTAAACATTCTGGCATTCTTAAATTGACTGGTGCAATTAGCCGACCAAATGAGATGCCTATCCATAGCAATACCATTTTCCTGTAAGAAGTCAAAATAGTTCTAGAAACAATGTTGAACAAACTCATGAGATTGAGACCTATCATCGCTCATATAAAAATGGTACTCTCTGATTATCTTTCGCTCATCTTTTGTGCTATCAGGGGAATGTCTATATGTGATGTGTACAAAAATAGCAACCTGAATGGAATTGTAATATTGAGCTTGAGTCTCATTTTGGGGCTGCAATGTATAGTTCTCCGCAAAGTCTACAACGGATATAATAGTTCCAATGGGGAAAGTGTCCTTACATGTCCTAAATTTTTTATCCAACCATTGAGACCTGTGACTATGCCTTGCATACTTGTAAAAAAGATTTGTCTTGAAATCTGAGATAAAATCAGCAACATTGTATTCTTTTGCAACTAACTCACATCTAGAGCCTTCACCTCCACTCTTCAATGTATATTTCACCATTTCATATACCTTTTTTTGGACAGTGTCTTTCCAAAATTGTGTTCCAAACCCTCATGAAAACATGTTCTAAACTTGGACAAGCCACCACATTCTGAGCACTTGGCATTTAAGCAATCTTTTTTATAAAATAAACAACCATCATCTCTATGACATAAAAATTGATCTAGCAAGTCTCTTGATGATTTGGGAAGACCACTTGCACCACAATCCTCTAGCATTTCATTAGTATGCAAAGTAGAATGAATGGACCGTAATAGTTCATGATGCATTGAAAAATCAACATGATATTTGCAACATGTATTCCGAATCTTAAGGGGTACACAATAAAATGGCTTCACGGATTCAAAAGACCTTTGTGATATTTTCAATGTTGGATGTGTCTCAAAAAAAACTTTATACAACTTTGTTTGACTTACCTCCACATAATGTTTAGGATGTGGACTGTGGTCTCGATTACCAACTCTCAACTTCAAGACATCCTTCACATTTGGTGACACTCTTGAGTTAGCATCTCAAAATTGTTGAATTTCATCCTTGACAAACATCTATTAGCTTCTTATCAAAATGTGGAAGTCTCCCACCATAAGCCCATGTATCAATTTGAAGTGGATCATCAAGTCTTTCTCTTCTTGCAAGTGCTCTACCCAAAGTTTTATGGTCTATATTGAAGTCAACACAAGTTTGTCTCATCAAATGAGCCTTTCTCAACTAATGACTTACTAAGGAGGTTGTAATAATCCTCCGAGCAACTCTCTTGTCTTTTTCCTTTGCTAGTCTTCCCAATGCTATTGAGAGCATTGAAAAGATTCTTCACAACAATGGAATTTCTCTCCATTTTCTTGTTCACACGAATCTTCAATTTCACAAGCACAGGTCTCATCTTTTACATCTTTAACAACTGCACAAAAATTTGACATTGCTCAACCAATGTCTTGTTTCCAAAAAATTGATCATAAAGTCTTGAAGCCCACAACCTAATGGTTCTATGTGACCTCTTTCCTTCCCAATTATTCATAATGTTATCCTCAATTTCAATTAATCATTTAGGTCTTTCTGAAAGCCCCAAATTTGAAGTTTGATTATCTTTAATGCAAGGGACTTCATTTCACATATAATTTGGAGATGTGTAATGTTCATGTGGTTCTTGTGCAACATTTTCATTCCCCAAGTCTACATTTTCAACCTTCATCTATACATTTTCAAATTCAACATCCTCTTCACTTACAACTACATTTACGGGGTCCACTTGATTAATGTTTAACATACCTTCTCTCCTTCTTCGGTGATTTTCCTTATCTTTTTCCCTATATGCTTGAATTTCTTCATCTGTTAGCTTCCTCTTGCATTTAGCCTTTCAACGACTGCTGCTTCCCATGGTGAGACCACAAGTCGACAAAAATCAAACAATGGGCCCCAAATCACTTTTTTTTTTTGCAACGCGTGAAAAATGTTTAAAATCTCATGATTGTTTGGTCTGTGGGGACAGGGAATATTTTGGGCAAATATTACCTGTCCAAAATCAGGTATCTAATTTCATATCAGGTACCCGATATTCCCAAGTAGATGAAAAAAGGGGTGGGAGCAAATGAAAAAAATTGAACTTTTCCTGTATAATGCTTTTGTATACAAATTGTGGATATTCTCTGGGAAACTATCTGAGGAAGATGCAGTAGCCAATCTATGTCCTTTGGATCAAAAAGATGATCTGTAAAACTTAACCTAAAAATTTAGTTCTGCTAACAAAAATGTCCAATCATGTAGCAAGGTACAGAACCTCGGGAAAGGTGTAACAAATTAATATGCAAATATTTTAGTTCGTAACAGTATTTTTTGCATTTATTATGATATTGATCTAATTTGATGCACCTTTGCTATTTGATCAATCCCTTCCCTTGCATTTCACTTGGTTTGCTCATTTTGCACATCATAGGCCAGGATTTGACAACGGATATGACCTTGGTACTATCGGTGTTAATGATAAATTTTACCTTTTAGCTATTATTTTTTTGTCATTTTTCTTGTATGATGCTTTTGTATACGAATTGTGGATATTCTGTGGGAAACTTTTCATTTTTTACAATAGGATGCCTTTGTATACAAATTTTGGAGAATCTCTTGTAGAAATATGGAAATTATAATCTTCCCCCTAGAGTATACATTAATGAAGTTCTTTGTGCCTTAGCACAAGAAACCGACTGGATTGTTGAAGCTTACGGTACTACATACAGAAATGCAATATGTGTCAAAAGGGGTCATGGGGACTCCCTAGGGGTCCTAGTACTCCTTATCATGTGTTAGGACCCCTAGGGATTCCCCATGACCCCTTTTGACACATTGGAATGCTCAAGTGTGTCTTAAGGGGTCCTAGGACCCCTTAAGACACACTTGAGCATTCCAATGTGTCAAAAAGGGGTCATTCTAGATTCTTTAATGCTTCTAGTGAATCCAAATTTAGTTCTTATAAAGATGAGATGTTAGTGAATGACTTCTTGCTAATACTACTCTTCCACCAGATCTAGATTTCAATCCTTTTGTGGATCTACAGGCTCAATCGCGAGCCCACAGGATTGGCCAAGAGAAAAATGTGATTGTATATCAACTGATTACAAAATGTTCAGTTGAGGAGAAAATATTTCAATGATCAAGAAGAAAATTGGCTATGGAAAATCTAGTTATGAATTCTATTAAGAATGAAACTATTAAGGAATTGCATGAATCACAAACCATGAAAATAACCTTCTGCAACAAAGAACATTCAAGCTATAGAATTTATTAACTCTGGATTTAAATTTGTTATCAACATTCATGGAAGAGATTTCATTAGCATCCATGGAAGAAATTTCATTAACTTTAGACAAAATCATCTAAAAAAATTCATTAATTTCAGGCGAAATCATTTAAGATGAACAAAAATAAAATCATATTACTCAGAAATGACAAAGAAAGAAAATGAGATAAACCAAATTTATCAAATTCTTGCAATCCGCGGCTTCTCTCCGAGTGCAAAATGACAATCCATGGAGCCAAAATTATGGTGGAAGTTAAATTCTTCGAGTAAGTCATTCAGAAATGCGCAGAATACTATAACATGTGATGATTTATAGAGAATTTATGATGCACTATGCTGTGCAAAAGCCCGCAATCCCTGCCATATCTCAAAGTATGAATGAGAAGCAATGGCAAAAGTCTAAGACAGAGGTGGTGTCGGCATTGAAGTGGAAAGGCATTCTTCATAATATCAGGGTGGCACCATCGAAATGGAAAGGCTTTCCTCATAATGTCACGTCGTCGCTGATCTCTTCTTTAAATTTATTAATGCAGTCAGTTCTACAGTGCTTGCATAATTTCTAGTACAGCTGCTCATTTTACCAAACCCTTCCCCACTCTCCATAATCTTCGACCGATTCAAAGATCCGTCTGGTTGTTCTTGTTTAACCTCCCAATGACTCTGTTGAGCTGTTGGATTATCAACAAGTGTGGTACAATTATCTGGTTCAACCAGAATCTATTTCGAGAACCTTTGAAATTTAGCGTTCCAATTGAAAAAGCAGGGAAAGATACCATTTCACAGCCACAGGCGGTGGAAACAGAGTAATTCTCTTGCCCTCTGCTTTTGTAATCTACCTCCAGTGAACTATTCTTTAAAGCCTCCATTTCTGCATAGCTAGGGTTTACGGCGCTTGTAAAAGGCACAACTATGCCCCTATAGGGACTCATGCTCATGCTTAGAATCATATTATTTTCATGCATTCCCTAAAATTTAATACAAAGATTTAGCCAGCCACCTTTAAAGACCTAGAAGAAATGAAAAATAAAAATTAGGCCAAAAATACATACCGCATTTCTGTATGTAGTACCATTAGCTTCAACAATCCAATCGGCTTCCTCTGCTAAGGCATGAAGAACTTCGTTAATGTCTGCTCTGGGAGGAAGATTATAATTTCCATATTTCCGCAAGCCCTAAAAAAAATTTATCGTTATTGCTCTCCACCTCTGCTCTCTCAATTTAGTCATCTCCCTCTCTGCTGCACTTAGCTTAGCCATCCTTACCTACTCTTTAATAGAGATTCTCCAAAATTTGTATACAAAGACATCCTATAGGAAAAAATGAAAAGTTTCTCAAAGAATATCCACAATTCATATACAAAAGCATCATACTGGAAAAATGACAAAAAAATAATAGCTAAAAGGTAAAATTTATCATTAACGCCAGTAGTACCAAGGTCATACCCACTGTCAAATCCTGGCCTATGACGTGCAAAAGGAGCAAAGCAAGTAAAATGAAAGGGAAGTATGGATCAAATAGTGATGGTGCATCAAATCGGATCAATATCATAATAAATGCAGAAAATACTGTTACGGACAAAAATATTTACATATTAATGGGAAATAGTGGGAAGAGCTTCTTGGACCCATGATAGAAGTTATAGATAAGGAGGAAGAGCTAGGAAGGGGAAAGCAGCAAAGGAAAGAAGTAAGATATGCATGTGAGCCTATGTCAGATGATGATGATGAGTACTCACCATCTGGTAGTAGCTCAAGTAGTGATAGAAGCTCTTCAGTGCACATGTACACTGACACAAAAAATTCAAATAGAGAAGTAACAAGTGTTGTGGAATTATCCACAGAGCAATGTGAAATGAAGCCTCAAATTGGCTCATTAGCAGGCAAAGAATTTGGTCATGCACTTCATTCTAGCACCACAAATATTTCTATTAGAAATACCTATTCGTCAATGGCCTTGAATTTACAGGACTTGGGAAACCAAGTTACTCATGTTGGGCAATATCCCTCAAATGTAAGTTCATTGCCACCTTTGGCAAGGTAGTCTCACTCCTCATTTTACAAAAAAGGGCAGCCATCTAAGGTCCAAGAATTTAATTCAGCTGACAAATGGAGAGCTTCTCAAGGTACCGATCTCTTTCATAGAGAAGTTCCTGATTCATCTCAAGGTTCTCTTTTAGGTGACCAACTCCTTTGAGGTCCACAAATAGACCCATTGATTTCCCAAATTGGTAAAAGGGTAGATGCAATTTTTGAAAGAGTATCCCAATTGAAGAGAAATGGAAATTCTAGTGAGCATAAATTTATTGCAGATCCAATGGGTGTATCTTCTCCACTGACAAATATAACTGCATTTCCAGAGACTTGAGTTTAAATGGAGACTGTTTGTTCCCAAACATGCCCCAGTTGAGCAGATGAACCAGATGTTGCTTGAGTAAAGAAGATAGTGGTTTATTAAAGCATCTGCATTATCCCACTTGCTATCAGTTACTACTTTTTCAGTGGCTTTCCAATTGCTTCTGTGTGGGATTCCTATAATATATAATGTCCTCATGCAAGTACATTCTAGTTTTTGTAAACATTTTCAGTTCTAAAGTGTTAGTGAGCAATATCAAAGAAAAGGTTCTTGCATGTGTTATTTAGACACATATCAATAAATTAGGAAACCAATTTTCTCCCATTACATGGTAGAAATGCCTAGATTCACTTTGTTAGTATCAATAGGCAACAAGATGAGGGAAGAAATATATTTGTGAAGAGGAAGTACAAATGTTACTGTCCAAAACCATTTGGAGAGTAATATTCTTCTCCTGATGGTAATAAGAAACTCAAAATGCAGAAGACACCAAATAGTTGGGGCATTTTTTTCCTATGACCTATGTCAATTTCAGTTCAATTCCTAAGGATGATATTCTCAATGTGTAAAAATAAACTAATGTGTTATTTTAAAATGGTGTTGACTGAAATTTATGAACATATGTCAAATATCCATTTTTTCCAGAATTTGAAATAGAACTAGTGGCAATATAATCAAATTTGTGAATTTCACATCCAATCATTGGATGTTAATCAAAAGTACAACACAGTAATATAAATTTGAACTAATAAACAATCTTAGTCTTACTTCAAACCTACTCTTGTGTATGTTGGTTCTTAGAGGTATCTACTAAACAATGTGTGGATCTGTAATGTCCCTATCCAGGACCTTACTCACTTTGCTTAAAACTCCTAATTAGAATTTGGATTTCTAATGCCTGTTGTGATATTATTTAAGTTTGCCTTGCTCCTTATTGATTAATATTGTAATGAATTGGTTATCCTTTCCCTTCTCTCTCTCTCCTACTCTATCCCCTTCCCATTCCCTCTCTCTCTCTCTCTCTCCTACTCTCTCCCCTTCGCCTTCTCTCTCTCAACTACTCTCTCCCCATCCCCTTCTCTCTCTCCTACTCTCTCCCCTTCTCTCTCTATCCTACTCCCTCCCCTTCCCCCCTCTATCTCTATCTCTATCCTCCCTCTCTCTCCCTCCCATACTCATATTCTCTCTCTCTCTGTTATCTCCTCTCTCTCTCATCACCCTCTCTCTCTATCTTGAGCTATCTCTCTCTCTCTCTCACCTTCTCACTCTCTCTCTTCCTCTCTCAGCCCCCGCCACCTTCTTGCTCTCTCTCTTCCTCAATGGCCGCCCATGAATTTTTTAAATGGCTAATTAATTTCCTTTGCTTCTTTCAATGGCCATCCATGATTTTTCTGCAATCTTCCAACCTTTCGTACATAGTCGTAAAATACATATTAATATATTATACATATAAAATAATATATAATATATAATGTAACATTTAATATTAATATATATTAAATAATATTTAAAATGTAAAATGTATATTATATAATATTTAATATATAATATTATATATAATATATAATCTAATATATAATTCTAATATATAGTTTTTTATATTAATATATAATTAAATAATATTTAATGTAAAATGTATATTATATAATATTTAATATATACAATATATAATCTAATATATAGTTTTTAATATTAATATATATTAAATAATATTTAATGTAAAATATATATTATATAATATTTAATATATCTAATATATAGTTTTTTATATATAATATATCATATGATGGATGGAGAAATGGGAGGGAGAAAGTGGAGGGAAGGGAAAGTGCAAATTCAAAAATTTTCTGTCATATTCGGGTACCCGATTAGGCTTGGTATTGCTTTGTGCACCAAACCTACATGGTCAACTATTGAAATGTCTCAAATATGTGTTTTTCCCCTATTTCTCTGAGTTCCAGACTTCGACAATGTAGCTGACGACTTTTTTTTCACCCGAATTTGATAAAATGAAAAGGGTATCTTAAGGAGATTATCAGCTTTCTATCGATATAATTGATGTCAAATTTTGAATTCAGTAAGTAATTATTAGTTATTTTATAATTGAGCTACCTCTAAAGTGTTGATTTATATACTGATTGAAAAATGACTATAACTTTCAGACGGTATAACATTTTTGAAATCAAAAAAATGTGTCACATTCTATGCTTCGCCTACTATAAGGAAAAAAAATTGAATTTTGTCAAGTTTTGAATGAGTTAAGGTGGTCAGACACAGGAGTTTTTTTATTCTGAAAATGTTGTAGCAGAAAATTCATAATTAATTATTTTTTTGGAATAAAATTACAAAAAAATATGCGTCACATCCGGGCATGAGTCTACTACTTATATATTAAATCTTATAAAAAAATATTATCATTTGATCATGATTAAGGTGGTCAGACATACACCTACTTCTTATTCTTTTCCTAAAATTTTTGTACTGCTGTATTGAAATCTATACTTTTCACCAATTATATTAATTTTTTTTAGAAAAGGCCTAGTAGTTTAGAAACTAAATTCAATTTCCTATAGATTCTATTCTTACAACTTTTTGGTATTAGGTTGATAGCTAGTTAAAATTTTCACGTCAAGTTAACTAACCTTGATTTGTTGATTTTTCATTGCCACTTTTGGGCATAGTTTGCCCCCTCATGATCTTGCACATACCCATATATGGCATCTCTATTTGCTAAATTAAGAGATCTTTTGCAAGCAACAACATAGAGAATTCAAAGAAAATTATTGAAAGATGCCAAAGTCATTTTTGTAGTTATGACACAACATACAACAAATGTTATTTTTGGGAAGTGAAAGGTAAAATATTATGGTCTGATTCTTTAAAAAATCTATCTAGTACATTTCACTTTTATTATAATTATTGATTTAAAAATGTGCATTTCATTTCATATTTGTAACATATATTGATTGATCTAATTCTTATAACTATCAAATAATTACTGATATTAGAAGTTTACATCAAGTGATGACTACTGGACACAACAAACCTCTTGTGATTCAAGTAAGAGAAAGATTATGCTTTTGTGTTGACTTCATTGAGAACACTGCAAATTGTTAATGTGAGAAGATTGCAAATGTATATATTTTAAAATGGGAAATGAAACAATTAGTTCCAATGCCTCCTTATGGAGACAATGATAGTGACATAGACATTCATGATCCTATACATTGAAGTGATTATGAACATCTTTCTGGTTAGTTATTATAGGTGCATGTGCACATATGCTCTTTTGATTTAATGTACAATTTTTTTAATATTTAGTTTTAATTTGTCAAGATATTCATATTTTATAAACTGTCTTTGTTTTTAATTTGTGGGATGGACATATAGGTGATATTTTTTTGTGGTTGTTGATCCTATAAATATGGAAGGTGCAAATTATTATCTACTAAGATACACAAAACCAAAATACAATTGTCAAAAGTAACTGAAGATGCTGATGGACAAACATAACCAAGTAGTTCAGTTCTAGTTGAAGGCACCTATTATAAACAAATAAAAATAGACAAAAATGGTATTCAATTTACTGATTGCATGCCTAGCCAAAAATTTCTACATTACAATCACTTGGTTATAGAAACAAGATTGTAATTGGAGACATTGCCAAAAGAAGGACATGGCAACCAAAAGTGGAGGTTTCCCATTGAAGAACATAAATTGTTTCTGGAGATAATAAAAGATAGAGAGGATCTAGACTATATGTACCCGAATCTTTAGGTTAAACTTCCTTTTGTAGCTCATACTCTTATATTTTGTACAGTTTAAACTCATATTCTATAGTATTCGATATATATATATTGGAAATGGATATGTTGCTAGTGCTTCTGTGGGATCTTCTTATATTGGTTATGAGTAAATGGGTTCAACTTAATTGGCTTGGTCAACAAGGTCTCGAAATGGAATGGATACTAGGCGCCCGATTTATTTTAATTAATATCTTTGAACTAGACTGTCATCTAAGACTGGTATCTTAGGACTAGCATATTTATGACTTGAAAGCTCTGCCACATTATTCGTAGGTCAAGTAAGGAGCAGATCATAGGTTAAGTAAGATAGGCCAAGTTAGGAACGGATTGTAGGCCAAGTAAGGAGCGAAATGTTACTTCCATCAATAGAAGGACTGCAATGATGGGGCTTTACCAACACAGGCAGGGGGAACACTAGTAGGTCAACAGATGCAGGATCTATAGGTATGAAATCGCTTGCCCATAGAATAGTAGGGGTTGCATCATTCCTATAATTCATGGGGACCACCTATTATATACATACATACATATATATATATAGTACACACATATATAAGTTAAATATATAAGTTAAAATCAATAATTTATATATGTGTACTATATATATATATAGTACACACATATATAAGTTATATATATATATATATATATATATATTGATTGATTGATTGATTGATTGATTGATTTTAACTTATATATGTGTGTACATGTATGACATATATGTATGAAATAGGTTATATGAAGGAGATTATGAAACAAGTTCCATGATGTGTGTGTGTGTGTGTGTGTGAAGATAAATTATTTTTAACTTGTATGTATGGAATTAGTACTTTGTAGATTTACAATAATACATTGTATTTTTTACTTTGTGACATTTATAATAATTATATTTTGTGTTTGAGCTTGCACTTATTAAAATATTAATTCTTGGAATCATTATGATTTATCATAATAGATTTAAATTAATCCTTCTCATTTATTCAATCCTAACTTATTCAATATAAAACAATCCTAAATTATTCAATCTGAACTTAATCAATCCTAAGTTATTCAATTTAAACCAATATTAACTTATTCAATATAAAAAAATCCTAAATTATTCAATTTAAAATAATTAAATTTAAAACAATCCTAAATTATTCAATCTAAACTTAATCAATCCTAAGTTATTCAATTTAAACCAACCTTAACTTATTAAATCCTAAATTATAATTTCATACATGTACACACAAACACAAGCATAACTTGTACAATCACAAATAACATAATTTAGATCTAATGTAGAACACACACTTGAAC
>BSBK01008945.1:200000-227500 GCA_027943335.1 Chamaecyparis obtusa
TAGCTCCCTAGGCATGGAGTGCAAGGGTTTTTAAGAATGCTCTCAACTAGAGCTATTAAGCCAATAACCTTGCTAGTAAACCATGCAATGGGAGATTCAATGAAGACAAGGGCAAGAATGTCAATATCCTCAAGAATCAAATGAGAATGCAATGCAAGCTAGATTAAGATGAGTATGCAAGCTAAGCTATGAAAATGAAAGAAGCAAGCTATGCTATGAAAATGAAAGAACAAGTATTACCAAGCCTCCTAGTTAAGCTAGATGAATTAATCTAAAGCATAAAGGAAACTAAGCTAAGTATGAAGCTATGAATGCCATGACAATGAAAGAAATGAAACTATGATAACATGTAGATGCAAAAAGCCAAGAATGCTCCAAATCTTCAAAAGCTTCAAAGTGACCTAGAAAACCTGCAGCATAACATTAGCATAAAAATTTGGGGATCTAGAATGAATAAGAGAGCTCTCCTTTTATAAGAAATGAAAAGGAATGGACCATGGAGATTAAGAGGCAAAAGATCTAATCAATGGTGGAGCTTGAAAGAGGAGCAATCTATGTGCACACATATCCTCCAATGGGAAAATAAGAGTTGACTTTTGTGTCCATATGAGACAAAAAGTGTTTTTTCTCTTTTTTATAAAATAAGAATAATGTTTTATTTGTGCAACTTAGGATAAGAGGAAAAGTGGGAGGATTTTTATTTAATTAAAAGAGGAGGAAACTCCTTTTAATTAAATAAAGACTTAGGATAAGATGGTTAGCCCATAGAAAATAATCGAATAAATGACAGAACTAGGATTTGATCAAGAATAAGCAATTGATGATTTAGCAAAAGGGGCTAATAGTCTAGATGACCATTTTTAGGTGATTACATTTTCCCCTCCTTGACTAATGTGTGATCGATCTGGGAACACATTATGTCAAAGAATAGATCAGCCAAGAAGGCAAGAGATAGCCAAGAAGGCAAGCAGATAGCGATCTGAATCCAAAGAATGAAGTGCAGAGAGATAACGAATCCTGCATGGTCAGCCTGGTAGCGACAATACTGAACACTTAGGAAAGAGATAGCCAATAAGATATGATGTGTCTGCCCCCTCGGGATCAAAAGTGAAATCTGGGTAGAGGGAAAGTAGAAGCAAGAGCAGCATGATCAAATCACTAGAAATCATAATTGAAGAGATAGAATAGAATAACCATCAACCAGTGAAGATATGCCCCACACATGGGACACGGGGCATGAACCTATCGGTCCCTCAACCCATAAACACCACGGAGGGGGAATTGAACTTGGGATTTGAAAGTGAATGAAAGACTGGAAGTTTGAAAGAGATGGGGATGAAGAGGTGAAGAATGCCCCAGTGAAGATCAAAGGATCAGGCCTCAAAAGGTCAGCCAACTACATGAAAGAAGAAGAAAGGTGAATGTAGATTTCAGTTTTGATCCTGAAATGAAGAGAAAATGATGGGATATGAAAGACAAGAAGTGAAAGACATGATCAAGAAGAAGTGAAAGGTGAGTGTAGTTGATTAACAAGTCCACATAAGATGAAAAGGAGAGCTCTCTCCATATGCAAGATACAAAAATGAACCTAAGAATGCAAGCTACATGAAAAGTGGTTTACTTGCAAGGTCACAATGCTAATAGACATCTAATATTCATCATTGAGCATTATTGGTAGCGTCGCAAGATCATACAATACACACTAGCATAACTATGTGAATTTGAATATGATCTATATCAGATAAAAATGTGGAAATCTCACCTAGGCATCAGAGACATGTAGGTCAAGATGACTAGTGCAGTGAGATTACCTAAGTTTGATATAGCAAGATTATGCTCGCATCGAGACACAAGAAAGTCAAGATGACTATAAGCATGCACTTGCGAAATAGTTAAGGATAATACCTTGTAGATCCCAATGTCAAGTGGAACAAGCATAAATGCTAAGGACAAGTAGGACCAACAAAATATATCCACAAGTAGAAAAAGCAATAAAATATGTTCTCATTCCCTCAGTCTTCTAGCTATGCATCATTGAAAATGATCATAGGGGGAGAACACTCAGCAAAGAAATCATCATAGACAGCACACCAAGAAATAAAGTCAAGTAAATCTCAATAATTGTTTAAGGGTGTGTGTGTTGGTCATAGAATCAAACTTTGAGTATCGCATCTGCCAATGAGAAATATTGCATCACCTAGACTATGGGTAGGATATTTGATAAGTGTTGAGAAACACTTGACGCAAGGGGAAGTGTTGAAAAACACAGTTGGGTAGTGTTGAGAAACACTGGTTGAATCAAGTTGCCCAAGAAACCCGAACACACAAAGAGACCCAAGATAAGCTAGAACAACGTATGCCCCCTAGACTAAGACAAGACTCAATTCCAGGCTAGGAGAGACAAAGCGAGAAGTGGAGCAAATGAGCACCACGCAAGACTGATAGACATAGGTGCAAGGGTCTCAAGCAGTGCCTGTTTCTAGGTTTTCACCACTTGATAGATTTATTGCAATTTTTTTAGGACTTTTTATAATTTTTTTGTATTTTCGCTTCCAAGGTGCCTGTTTCTAGGTTTTCACCAAGGCACTTTTTCAATTTTTTTGATTTTTTGAATTTTTTTTGTATTTTTTTAGGACTTTATATACTTTTTAGGATTTTTTCAACATCATATATGAATTTTTTTGTAATTTTTTCAAGATCAATAAATATGTACAAAGAATGCCCCAAACAGAAATGGGCATCAAGAATCTGCTTCCTCGGATGTAGAGAACTGATAGGCCCAAAGCCCAAATGTTGCAACTGTGACGACAGGAGGTCTCAACTAGTTCGACCAATAATAACTATCCCTAAGAAATGTCTAAGCTAGCGGAGGATCGTTAGAATGTGATCCACATATGCCATCGTAGATTTCAGCTAGCACTTTTTCTGACTCCTCTATTTCTAGACACTTAAGGAGAGTTCCATCTAGACCCTTCCTATACAAGTCACCAAAGACAAGGGCAAAGTGTAAGGGATGGCAGAAAGAATGGCGTGGTGGATTGTCAAGAAGAATATGAGGTGGAAGACATGAAGAGATGGTAGGATTATAGGATTTGTAAGCAGGATAGCGTAATTCATCCACCAGGAACTTGAAGCGAGATTTATGCTTTTTCATTCATAAGATGGATGTCGAAGTAACCAAGGCATTACCAACTTTGTTCTTAGCTCTAGGAATGGGCTGAAGTGTAACAGATATGAGATCATGCTTGAAGTAGTGCACCATTTTTTTGTAGAGAATCAACTTGTCATCTTTTATTTGACAATCATTATTTTTGAACCAATTTTTATTTTTACTTTTCTTAAGTGCGGATACTGCCACAATGTGGTTTTCGCCATCCAACCACTGCTCTTTTCTTTTGACTTGATGACTATGATACTTGATTGCTGATTCAATCTTTTTTGTTGCTAGTTCGCTGGTGGAAGAAGTAACATGTGTTGATGCAAGATGAAATGAAGTGATTGGTTCAATAGCATTTATGTGAAAGGTGTCATCTCTGGTGACAAGAGAAGTTGAGCCTATAGGGTAAGCTCCAAAAGTAGCTAGATCTAAATTTGTCATAGAAGGACCAACATAGTCCACTAAGGCAATATGGGGAACCAACCCATCAAACCCTTTGTGAGACTCATCAACTACATCGAGATGGTCACTATAAGTATGAACCATATCAACATCCACATCTGTCATGGAAGAATCTTCTAGAAGAGGCTTAAGATGTCGAGAAGTAGAGATACTCATGTCATTATGTGATAGATCACCTCTTTGTAGCAGTCGTGCAATGTTGCGACATTGTCTATCATAGTGCAATGATTCATTAGGCACATAGGTTCTAGACATAGAGGCCTCAACCATATCATCAGTAGATATACATGCTTCTCCCCAAAGAAGTGAAGTAGAAGGAAGATCATCTCCCATTTGAGCCATAGTGTGTAGTGGTGACTCATCTGTATCTGTGTCTGAATTACTGAGCATGGGAGTATTTTTGGAATAATCAAGGAAGGCATTTGCTGTACTACCCTCATCTTCTCTATAGATCCACTCTTGGATAGCTTGTTCTTCTCTTTCTACTTCTAAAGGAATGGATGAAGGAACAAAAGTATCAAAGATCATCATAGCAGAAGTGGAAGGCTTCATCTGATCAGAAGGTTTCCCATATGACCTAGGAGAAACAAGTATAGAAGAAAAGGAATCCAGCATATATTCACCCATGCCAAGGCTCATCATTTTAAGTGTTTTCTCAGCAGCAACTAGAGACGTATTAGCATCAACAAAAGGTTCATTGTGAGGAACAAATTTTTCAGCAGTAGCAAGAGCATTGATAGCAATAGTATGGTCTCCAAGAATCACAACTTTAGTGCCATTGTACAAAAATTTGATGCGCTGATGATAAGTGGAAGGAACAGCCTGCATGTCATGGATCCAAGGATGACCCAAAAGAATGTTATATGCGAGTGGGATGTCCAATACTTGGAAGTTAATATCTTTTGTGATAGGGCCCACTCGGACAGGCAGCGTGACAAGACCTTTGAAAGATCTTTCCACTTCATCGTAAGCTTTTATAGTAATCTTCTTCTTAGAATCCATAGAAAATTCTGACAAACCCAACTATTGTATGACATTGAAAGAAACAATATTTAACCCTACACCATTGTCTATCAGGACTCGACGGACACGGGTGTGGTAGACTAGAACTTCGATGTGTAAAGCTAGATTATGCGGGTGAGCAATAGATATGTCATCTTCTACAAAAAAGGAGAGAGATAGAGGATATGAAATGTGGTTGACCATAGCCTAGAATCAATCAGGATCTGTCGTTGGGAACACATGTTGTATGTAGAGCCTCATCAAGAATCTCTCTATGCGAAGGGGATAACCGAAGCAACTCAAGGATAGATATCTGGCCTGGTGTCTTTTGTAAATGTTGGACAAGATCATAGCTAGGGGTGGCTGAAGGAGCCACTTGTTTGGAAGGCAAAGCTTGCTTGGGATCTTGTGCAATTTTAAGGACAATCTTGGCTTGCCCCCTAGTAATAGCATTCAATGTCTCACTTCGGGAAGACAAACTACCATATGTTTGCAAGACCAACTTTGGCTTACCATGATTGGCTTTATTATCATCTTGAGACCTCATCATTAGAACACTCTCAACAGGCTCTACCATGTTGATCACAGGTGTATCAGAAGTATATGGATAATTGATCTTAGCATCATGATTCTTCTAATATGCTTGAGAGGTTTCCCCCTTATCATGCTTAGGTAGAGGATCTTTGAAAGCTGTATGATCAGAATTTTTAGTTAAGCCATCAGTGGAGATTGTGTTGTTATCAATGAGGTCTTGAATATCATCCCTAAGCTTAAAAAAATTGTCTGTTGGATGTCCCTTGTTTCTATGATAATGGTAGTAATGATCCTCTCTCCACCAATCAGGCTTATTTATCGGATCCCAGTTACGAGGTTTATCAGGAAGTGTAAGATATCCATTGTCAGCCAAAGTCTTAAGGATCACATTGTAAGGTTCTGCCAACTTGGTAAAGACTCGCTTTCAAAATGACTTCTTAGGCTTATCTACATATGAGGTTTAGGAGCACTGTGAGTGTTGGCAGCTTCTTGTTGTTTTGCTGCATAGATAGCGTTGGAAAGATTGAAAGCAGGCTCTTTAGCTTTAGGAGCATCAACAACCCCATCAGTAACAACATACTTGTTCTTATTCCAAGGTTTGTTCTTGTCTTTGCCATTGCCTTTAGCATCTTTATTAATAACAATATCCCCTTTTCTCATAGCTACATCCTCAATTCGATATGCACTTTCAACCATGTCATGGAAGGAGGAGAACAGTTGCTTCCTTAGATCATAAAATAGCTCAGGCACAAGTGTGTTGATGAAAATGTCAATCTTTTCTCTTTCAGGTAGCTGACGAGGATACCTAGAATACAATGACCTCCAACGTTGTAAGTAAGTTGCAAATGGCTCACCTTGATGTTGTCTTAGATTACCGAGATCTATCATGGTGATAGATTGTTGGATGTTGTATGAATAGTGTTGTGTAAAGCGCATAGCTAACTCATCAAAAGTCTTAAGAGGTGGTGTCAATTTTGCAAACCATTCTAAAGCTTGGCCTCTTAAACTTCAAGGGAAGAATCATAGAAGAAATGTGTCTTCATGAAGAAAGTCCATACTAAGAGCATAAAAATGACACACATGGTCATGGGGATCACCATTTCCATCATACTTGTCATATTTGGGAACTTCAATATCCCTAGGAAATGGGACCATGTATATACTTTTATCAAAAGGAAGAGCACAAATTGATTCTACAAAAGAGACCTTTGGAGGCTCTCTTTCTATTGCCATTTGGGTAAGGCGTTGATTTTTTTGACATAATTCTTTCTGAAGGACTTCCAATTCAGTTGGTACTTTTTGTTGGACAATTTGTCTGACATCATAGCTAGGAGGAAGCTTGTATCTTCTAGAAGTCATATATTGAAAATATTGATCACCATTACGCTCTAAAAGCTTATGCATCATTCGTTGGGAGACCACATCTTGTTCAAATCTCATAAGATCCTCACTAGAAATCTCATCATCAGCCTCTACCTCATGTTGAGAGGGAGGAGGCCTAGGAGGTGAAGAAGGCATACCAAAAGTGGGTCTTGGAGGAGATCTTGGTGGCGTGTTGTTGCCATTGTTGCCATTAAAAAGAGGTCTATGCTCATAGTTACTAGTCTCGGGTTGCTCATAAGACATTCTTCTATAAGCCATGCGCCTAGCAGCATCCATCCTTTATTGATTGTGTTCTTTGTCTAAACGTGCTTGGTTATCCTTATGCTCAAAGTGTTCTTGCAAGCGTTGAAATTTTTCTTGTTCAATCAAAGTGAGTAAGACACTGTCTATGTTTTTGGGGGTCTTGAATGCGAAAAAGAGGAAACCTTCTTTGTACCACGGGGTAGCCTTAGAATCCTCAGATTGGTTAGAACTAGAATTTTTGTTGCTAATGGGTGCTTGTGAGCATCTAGTTGGAGAAGGTAACTATGTATAATTGAACGGAGGATGACTCTCCTGCTCAAATTGAGACCGAGTTGTAACCGTCATGAAAAGAGATGTTGGTTGACTAATATAATGAGGCAAAGTTTCTCAGATTTGAGATAAGCAAAGCTAATAAAGATCACTTGTCAAAATAGAACAAAAGAGAGATGGCTCATCAAAAGTGCTCAAGCACTTACAACAATCAATTGACTAAAGCTGAGCAATGAGCAAGAAGCTCAATAAGCAAGTAGCTAGAGAGGTAACCATGATGCGACAAGTGGTCAAGAGTAGCATTCATTAAGCTCAAATCCAATAGTTTTAGCTCATTTGTTTCAGTCTAGAACAAGTTTGAGCATGTAGATAACAAACCAGCTTCAGGTAAGAACAGAAAAAGACACTCTACGACAGGTTAAAATGCAAGTTTAGCAGCTCCAGATTGCAACAACAACAAGATAGCAAAAAGGTTCTGGGCGACACTTTCCAGGCAGACAAGGTGAAAGTTTATAGCGAGGTGACACTTTGCCCTAAGCCAAGCGACAATTTCCAATAAGGTCGGGTGACACTTTCCAGGCAAGCGGGGTGACAATTGTGCAAGGACGAACTGTCGTGCGATATTTCTTAGAACAGGGTGCGACACTATTCCAGGGTCATACAACTCTTTGACCAGTGAACATAAAAAATCTTAGTTTTGAAGCATTTTGATCGATTTCAAAGATTGGATAGTGCAATTTCTCAGTTTGACAGACAGTAACAGCAAGTAAAAGACAAGTTTGCAAATAGTAGGTGATCAAATATGTCATAAAACACTTGGAACAAGGGCAAAAGCAACCTTGCCAAGACAAGCACTTGTGATATCAAAATAGAAAATCTTATGAATGCTACCATTTGTTTGAATGTTAAGAACGTTTACACTGGTATAGCATAATCGAAGACAATTCAAGCAATTACTACCTAGAAGGGCAAGGCTCATTACTTAGCAACGTGGCCCACAACTTGATGCTCCCTTGCCTCACACCAAGTGGTTGCCCACAAGAGATATTGCTGTTGTCATGGAAGTGTCAAAAACACAACCAAAGGAACACATATGGTGAGTGTCTTGGGGTGATCCGGGTAAGTCCACTTGGATCAATCCTTGCACCAAGAAGCTAAGCGGCTAAAATAAGGTGGCTTCTAACTAATGGTTCGTAGTAAGGGCTTCCATTCATAACACCCCTCTTGATCCTCATAAAGGACTAGGACCTCGCGGCCTCAAGAGTACCTTAAGCATTCTTACTCAATGCTTTCCCCATGGTCGCAATCCCATGAGCTACTCACATCAAGCGAAGACAAGTGTTATGTCTATAAAGGTTTTGTGTCCTTGATAGCCTTGAGATTATAGTGGGTTGGAATAGCTTGGTATTAGCTTGTCCCCACTTGGGTCGTTCCTCTTGATTGCTCAAGAGTAGGCCCGCTAAAAGACTCTAAATCTAAACAAAGAGTAGATCAATTTTTGACATTCAAAGTTTTTGGTTCACCACAAGGGTGAAGACCATACTCCCCTATCTCAAAAACTTCACCCAAACACACCAAGCAAAGATTTAGTTACCCCCTTGCTTTCAAAATCTCAAGATGGGTCAAGATTTCTGTTTCACCACAAGGGTGAAGAGCATACTCTCCTACCACCTCAAAATTCCTACAACAAGGTATTAAGTGCCTATGAAATGAAACAACTAGTATATGTCGCCCTCAATAAATAAAGCAATTAAACAAGCACTTGATTTGGTTTTTATGCTTAGGGCAGCCCTGCAAAAACCATTAGTAGCCCTCTTTGACATGCATTTCTTTTGGCAAATTTCAAGCAATGAGAGCACCTACAAGCACAACTTGTTAGCTCCATAATGGTTAGCACATCAAAAATCAGATAATCTGCAAGTAAAACAGCTAATCAAATGGTAAAATTTGAGAATGAAACTAGCATGGTTGGATTAGGCTCTAAAAGACCTTTCCAACGATCACACTTAAACTTTTGATACCATTTGTGAAAAAAATTTAAAAAAATGGGTGCCCATTTTCCAAAGTGGCATGAATTTGAAAATGCTGAAATTTTTTAAAAATTTCAAAAAAATAGCAGAGAACATAAAACTTGCAAGATAAACAAATTAGCTCAAAAATAGCTCACTATTGGGTTCAGGCGACAGTACAGACACCAGAATTATCGCGTGATACTTCTCAGTATACGGGTGTGACACTTTATCTCTGGGTGACAGTTCGCGCTATATGCAGGCGATAGAACTCCTCACATAGTGCGACACTTTCTGTCAAAGGGGGTGACACTTTTAATTGGTAAAGTGTCACGCTGCTATACAAAGAACTATTGCACGACACTGGCAAAATGTCATGCGACACTCTGAGATAGAAAAACCAGAGACCGAAAATAAAGTTAAAAATTGACAAAAATTTTCATGAAAAATGCAGAATTAAAGGATAAAGCTAATCTACTTTGCCCCACGGTGGGTGCCAAAAATGTGTACTCTAAATAGTGCACTTCTATGAATCATTACATTCAAGAACACTTAAGAATGAGGTCTCAAAAACTGATCCATAGCTCCATAGGCATGGAGTGCAAGGGTTTTTAAGAATGCTCTCAGCTAGAGCTATTAAGCTAATAAACTTGCTAGTAAACCATGTAATGGAAGATTTAATGCAGGAGCATCCTGGGTGTAAGAATAATCTTGCATCACCCAAAAATATTTCTATTTTTATATTCAATAAGGGCTATTTTGTGCAGAGCTGCTATTTATGGAAAGTTACTATTTTTGGTAACTTTTGTATGTGCTCAGAATCATCTGATTTCTTTCTTGGAGGTTTATTTTGGTCATATAAGTCTACCAGTAAAGTTTCATTACCAGATCAAGTGTATATTGGAAGATATTGAAGATTTTCAGTATTGACAGC
Source organism: Chamaecyparis obtusa (assembly GCA_027943335.1). Lineage (NCBI taxonomy): Eukaryota > Viridiplantae > Streptophyta > Pinopsida > Cupressales > Cupressaceae > Chamaecyparis > Chamaecyparis obtusa. Next base: position 209,995 of record BSBK01008945.1, read on the forward strand.
AGGGTACAAAAACTTTGAGCTTAGTTTTAAAAGATTTAGAGGCCCCGGATGAGGTCAAAAACTTGGGTGATGGGTGCTTGCGCGGGTTAAGCCTGTAGAGCGCTTTGTGACATTTCTGAAATGGGGTTATAATAGCCGATCGGGTCAACTAGTGATGACTTATGGTCTTCGGAAGTTGGGCCACCTGAAATGGCGGAAAATAATTTTTTTCAAAATTTCTATTCGGGTTTCAAAGGTTATCTTGAGCCGAATATGATGTAATACAATGTAAAATAAAATAATTCTAAGTTTTGTCGGCCTTATTGGCTAAAATTTTGGAACCTTCCTAGGTGGTGGAAAATTGCCTATATAAGGAAGGCTGTATTATTGTCTTAGGCAGTTCAGAATAGTTCTGGGTAGTAGATCTGGGTATTGATTCGAGGCTTTGTCCTACAGAATATTGTAAGGGAACGCCCATGTGGCTTTGCATATTGTAATTCTGAAAGTTTGTAATTCCACATTTGTGGAGATAATAAGAAGCCAATTTTCTGTTCTTGCATATTATTGTTGTTGTTTCTCTATTTCTGTTATGTGCTTGTGGTATTAAGGGGAGCACCCTTCATCAAGTGTCACCCTTCATCAAGTGGTATCAGAGCAGGAGTTCTTGAGTGTGTAAACAGATCACCGACTGTGAGGCAGTTTACACCAGGACTGTGGCTAGGGTTTCAGTGCGCATCGCGAAAAAGCCTCCATGAAGAGAACGCGGCGGAAGAGCTGGTGTTGTGACACCTGAGACTAGAGAGCTATAGAGACAAGTGCGAGCATTACAAGAAGAGATTCACAGAGGAATGAATCTTAATGTCAGAGATGAAAGCGAGGATGAAGCCGAAGAAGAATATCAAGAAGGAGACGTCGAAATAATGAACCAGGAGGAAGAAAGACTTTTTCGGGTCATTTCTAAGATTGGAAAAAGACCTAAGATTGAGGTTCCTATATTTTTTAAAAATCTTAACCCAAAAGAATCGATCGACTAGATCAATAAATGTGAGGAATATTTTGAGTATGAAGATGTTGAGGATCCTGATAGGGTCAAATTTGTGAAGGCCAGACTGAAAGGTCATGCGAAGATATGGTGGCAAGAGATTCAATTGGAGCGAAATAGAAGGGGAAAAGAGAAAATCACAAGATGGGATCGGATGTGGATAAATTGAAGCGACAGTTCATTCTTGTTGATTATGAGCTTGACCTACTGAAGAAAATGCAGAGTTTGAAACAAGCAGGAAGATCTGTTCAGGAGTATACAGAGGAGTTCTATCGACTTCTCATCAGAACAGGTCATGCAGAAGCTGATAAAGAGAAAGTTCCCGATACCTTAATAGGTTAAGGCCAAGCATTCAGGAGGAGCTGAATCTGGTCCGAATGAACAGTATTGAAGAGGCATACCAGTTTGCCCTAAAAGTAGAGGAAAAGTTGAACAAGAAGTTCGAGAGCAGACAAAACGCAAGAGGTCACGGTGGACGATCTGGTGGATGGTCATATGTTGGCCGAAATGAAGATCCGAAAAAAAAGAATGAGGCCAATAGCAGTCAGAATCAGCGAGGAAACAATTCCAGTCGCTTCCAAGATCAAAATAATAGAGATCAAAGAAGAAGAGGAAGAAGACAAGGATCTGGAAGAGGAGGCTTCCATGGAACATGTTTTCACTATGGAGAAGAAGGTCATAGGCCATTTGAATGTCGTCACTGCCAAGGAAGAACAGACAGGAGAAATGAAGGCCAGGCCAGAGTTGCACATGTAGATGAAGATGCTAGATCATCAAATTCTGAAGATGCTGAAAGAGGAGAAACGTTGATTAACAGAAGAGTCATGTTGAGTGGTGAGAATGAACCTGAGCAAAGGAGGAGCCTGTTTCGCACCAGGTGCAAGTGTGAAGGTAAATGTTGTGATGTGATTATTGATAGTGGAAGCACTGACAATTTAGTTTCAGAAGAGATGGTGACAAAGTTGAAGCTCAAGAGATAGAAACACCCACATCCATATCGGATTGCCTGGGTACAGAATGACCACCAGGTCATGGTCAATGAATAATGCCTAGTGAAGTTCAAGGTTGGCGGATACCAAGATGAGGTATTGTGTGATATCATATCTATGGATGCATGTCACATGTTGTTGGGTAGACCATGGCAGTTTGACAGATGTGTTGTACATGATGGTCGTGCGAATACCTATTCCCTGACAAAGGATGGAGTGCAACATAAGCTAAAACCATTGAAGGAGACTCAAGAAAAGGTATGTGGTAATGCAAGGATAACTTTTGTTGATAGAAGAAATTTTTTAGATGGTATGAGGCATGAGCATGTATGTTTTGCTTTAATTCCAAAAGCTGGTAAAGAGGAAGTAGAAGATGTCCCTGTAGAAGTTGTAGATTTGTTAAATGAGTTTTAGGATATTGTATCTGATAACATGCTTGATAAATTACCACCAGTCAGGAAGATCAGTCATCAGATGGACTTGATTCTAGGAGTGAGTTTGCCTAATAAGGCAGCACACAGAATGACACCTGTAGAAAGTGAAGAGTTGAACAGATAAGTACATGAACTGTTACATAAAGGATTGATCCATGCGAATCTGAGTCCTTATGTTGTACCAGCGGTATTAGCACCAAAGAAGAATGGAGAGTGGAGGATGTGTACAGATTCTAGAGTAATAAACAAGATCACAATCAAGTATAGGTTTCCATTGCCACAAATGGATGATATTATGGATTGTTTGAGTGGAGCTGTGTATTTCTCAAAGATAGATCTGAAGAGTGGATATCACCAGATTCAGATCAGAGAAGGAGATGAATGGAAGACTGCCTTCAAGACAAAGGAAGGACTGTATGAGTGGTTAGTCATGCCTTTTGGGCTAACCAATGCACCGAACACTTTCATGTGGCTCATGAATGAGGTTCTGAAAGAATTTTTGGGTAAGTTTGTCATTGTTTACCTAGATGATATTTTGATCTTTAGTAAGACATTGGAGGAGCATATGATACATATTCGTATGGTATTTGAGAAGTTGAGAGAAGAGAAATTGTTGACTAATTTGAAGAAGTGCAGTTTTGTGAAGAAAGAGTTATTGTATTTGAGATTTGTAGTTTCAGCAGAAGGTCTAAAAATGGACCTAGAGAAGGTACAGGCTATCTTTGAATGGCCTACTCCAAAGAATGCTACTGAGGTAAGATTTTTTCATGGTCTAGCTATCTTTTACAGAAATTTTATCAAAAATTTTACCAGTATTTGTGGTCCCTTGACTGAAACAATGAGAGGGGATAGAAAAGAGTTTAAGTGGACTAATGGGGTAGAAAAGAGCTTTCAATTGTTGAAACAAAAAGTTACAGAACAACCTGTTTTAGCACTTCCAAATTTTAATAAGGTGTTTCAAGTAGATTGTGATGCTAGTGGTACTGCAATAGGAGTTGTTATGAGCCAAGAAGGTAAACCCGTTGCTTATTTCAGTGAGAAGTTAAATAATGCCAAGAGAAAATATTCTATTTATGATCAGAAATTTTATGCTAAAGTTTCAGCATTCAAGAAGTGGAGACACTATCTGCTTCCTAAGGAGTTTGTTTTATATACTGATCATCAAGCTTTGCAATATTTGAATAGTCAAGGAAAGTTGAATTAGAGGCATTTGAAATAGGTTGAGTTTTTGCAGAGTTATACATTTGTTTTGAAACACAGAAGTGGAAAGTCTAACAAGGTTGCAGATACTCTTAGCAGATGGCAACTATTGCTAATAGAGATGCAGATTGAAGTGGTTGGGTTCAAAGAACTCAAGAATTTGTATCTAGAAGATCCTGATTTTGGTGAAGCTTGGAAAGCTTGTACAGAACCTGTTACTCTAGACAGGATGAAATGGCTGGATTTTATCATCCAAGATGATATGCTATTCAAAGGGAGTCAATTGAGCATTTCACGAAGTTCTATGAGGGAGAATCTCATCAAAGAGAAGCATAGCGGAGGATTGGCTAGATATTTTGGTCGTGATAAAACCCTTTCTTTGGTTAGTGAGAATTATTATTCGCCACAGTTGCAGCAAGATGTGAACAAGTTTGTACAGAGTTGTAGAGTATGTCAGATGGCGAAAGAAGTGAAGCAGAATACAGGGTTGTATCAGCCATTACCTGTACCAGAGAAGCCTTGGGAGGATATCAGCATGGACTTTGTTATTGGTTTACCGAGGACTCAGCGGAGACATGATTCAATTTTTGTGGTGGTTGATAGATTTTCAAAGATGGCACATTTCATTCCTTGCAAGAAGACTAATGATGTTGTTCATGTAGCAGAATTGTTTTTTAGAGAAGTAGTGAGACTTCATGGTTTGCCAAAGACCATAGTTTCAGATCGGGACACTAAGTTTATTGGATATTTCTAGCGTACATTATGGAAGAAGTTGAAAATAGATTTGAAGTTCAGTTCATCATATCATCCCTAGACTGATGGACAGATAGAGGTGGTGAATAGAAGTTTAGAAAATTTACTGAGATGTTTGGTTGGAGATAAGCCAACAGGATGGGATTTGATTTTACCACAGGCAAAATTTGCATACAATAATTCTGTCAATAGGAGCACTGGTAAATCACCATTCCAGATTGTATATGGAAATAGTCAGATAAATGCATCTGAATTGAGGAAGATAGATAAAGGAGAAATAAGTAGTGCTGAAGCTGAAGATTTTGCAGAACACTTGAAGAACATCCATGGGGAGGTGAAGAAGCATATTACCAAGATGAATGTGCAGTATAAAGCTAAGGTAGATGAGAAAATGAGGCATAACAAATTTCAGGTTGGCGATGAAGTCATGGTTTATTTGCGGAAGGAGCGGTTTCCAGTTGGTACATATAACAAGCTGAAAATGAAGAAGTTTGGACCATGTAGGATACTGAAGAAACATGATTCAGGAAATGCATATGAGGTAGAATTTCTTACTGAGCTAAATATTTCACCAATTTTTAACATTTCAGATCTGACAGAGTATCATGAAGGAGGTGTTGAAGATGAGATCACAACAGCACAGTGGAGTATTCCAGCAACTAGTTCAGACACTAAGGAGATCGAAGATATACTGGACAATCGTGTTGGTAGAAGCACAAGGAACAGGACATATGAAGAATATCTGATCAACTGGAAAGGACGACCTATTGAAGATTCATCATGGCTGACAAAGGAGGAGGTTAGCCATCTTGGTTTTCCTCTGCACACCTGAGTCGTGATAGAGTCACTTCTCAAATTACCCTGGGTGTCTGATGCAGGAGCATCCTGGGTGTAAGAACAATCTTGCATCACCCAAAAATATTTCTATTTTTATATTCAATAAGGGCTATTTTGTGCAGAGCTGCTATTTATGAAAAGTTACTATTTCTGGTAATTTTTGTATGTGCTCAGAATGATCTGATTTCTTTCTTGGAGGTTCATTTTGGTCATATAAGTCTACCAATAAAGTTTCATTACCAGATGAAGTGTATATTGGAAGATATTGAAAATTTTCGGTATTAGCAGCAGGGTACAGAAACCTTGAGCTCAATTTTGAAGGCTTTAAAGGCCCTGGATGAGGTCAAAAATTTGGGTGACGGGCGCTTGCATGGGTCAAGCCTGTAGAGAACTTTGTGGCATTTCCGAAATGGGGTTATAATAGTCGATCGGGTCAACTGGTGATGACTTATGGTCTTCGAAAGTTGGGCCACCTGAAATGGCGAAAAATAATTTTTTTCAAAATTTCTATTCAGGTTTCAAAGGTTATCTTGAGCCGACTATGATGTAATAAAATGTAAAATAAAATAATTCTAAGTTTGGTCGGCCTTATTGGCTAAAATTTTGAAACCTTCCCAAGCGATGGAAAATTGCCTATATAAGGAAGGCTGTATTATTGTCTTAGGCAGTTCAGAATAGTTCTGGGTAGTAGATCTGGGTATTGATTCGAGGCTTTGTCCTACAGAATATTGTAAGGGAATGCCCATGTGGCTTTGCATATTATAATTCTGAAAGTTTGTAATTCCACATTTGTGGAGATAATAAGAAGCCAATTTTCTGTTCTTGCATATTATTGTTGTTGTTTCTCTATTTCTGTTATGTGCTTGTGGTATTAAGGGGAGCACCCTTCATCAAGTGTCACCCTTCATCAAGTGGTATTAGAGTAGGAGTTCTTGAGTGTGTAAACAGATCACTGACTGTGAGGCAGTTTGCACCAGGACCGTGGCTAGGGTTTCAGCGCGCATCGTGAAAATGCCTCCACGAAGAGAACGTGGCGGAAGAGCTGGTGTTGTGACACCTGAGGTTAGAGAGCTGCAGAGACAAGTGCGAACATTGCAAGAAGAGATTCACAAAGTAATAAATCTTAATGTCAGAGATGAAAGCGAGGATGAAGCCGAAGAAGAATATCAAGAAGGAGAAGTCGAAATTGTGAACCAGGAGGAAGAAAAACTTTTTCGGGCCATTTTTAAGATTGGGAAAAGACCTAAGATTGAGGTTCTTACATTTTCTGAAAATCTTAACCCAGAAGAATTGATCGACTGGATCAATGAATGTGAGAAATATTTTGAGTATGAAGATGTTGAGGATCCTGATAGGGTCAAATTTGCGAAGGCCAAACTGAAAGGTCATGCGAAGATATGGTGGCAAGAGATTCAGTTAGAGCGAAATAGAAAGGGAAAGGAGAAAATCACAAGATGGGATCGGATGGTGGATAAATTGAAGCGACAGTTCATTCCTATTGATTATGAGCTTGACCTACTGAATAAAATATAGAGTTTGAAGCAAGCGGGAAGATCTGTTCAAGAGTATACAGAGGAGTTCTATCGACTTCTCATCAGAACAGGCCATGCAAAAGCTGATAAAGAGAAAGTTGCCTGATACCTTAATGGGTTAAGGCCAAGCATTCAGGAGGAGCTGAATCTGGTCTGAATTAACAGTATTGGAGAGGCATACTAATTTGCCCTAAAAATAGAGGAAAAGTTGAACAAAAAGTTCGAGAGCAGACAAAATGGAAGAGGTCACGGTGGCCGAAATGAAGATCCGAAAAATAATGATGAGGCCAGTAGAAGTCAGAATCAGTGAGAAAATAATTTCAGTCGCTTCCAAGATCAGAATAATAGAGATCAGAGAGGAAGAGGAAGAGGATAAGGATATGGAAGAGGAGGCTTCCATGGAACATGTTTTCACTGTGGAGAAGAAGGTCATAGGGCATTTGAATGTCCTCAGCGCCAAGGAAGAACAGACAGGAGAAATGAAGGCCAAGCCAGAGTTGCACATGTAGATGAAGATGCTAGATCATCAAATTCTGAGATGCTGAAAGAGGAGAAACGTTGATTAAGAGAAGAGTCCTATTGAGTGGTGAGAATGAACCTGAGCAAAGGAGGAGCCTGTTTCGCACCAGGTGCAAGTGTGAAAGTAAATGTTGTGATGTGATTATTGATAGTGGAAGCACTGACAATTTGGTGTCAAAAGAGATGGTGACAAAGTTGAAGCTCAAGAGACAGAAACACCCACATCCATATCGGATTGCCTAGGTATAGGATGACCACAAGGTCATGGTCAATGAACAATGCTTAGTGAAGTTCAAGGTTGGCGGATACCAAGATGAGGTATTATGTGATATCATATCTATGGATGCATGTCACATGTTGTTGGGTAGACCATGGCAGTTTCACAGATGTGTTGTACATGATGGTCGTGCGAATACCTATTCCCTGACAAAAGATGGAGTGCGACATAAGCTAAAACCATTGAAGGAGATTGAAGAAAAGGTATGTGGTAATGCAAGGATAACTTTTTTTGATGAAAGAAATTTTCTAGATGGTATGAGGCATGAGCATGTATGTTTTTCTTTAATTCCAAAAGCTGGTAAAGAGGAAGTAGAAGATGTCCCAGTAGAATTTGTAGATTTATTGAATGAGTTTCAGGATATTGTATCCGATAACGTGCCTGATGGATTACCACCAGTCAGGAAGATCAGTCATGAGATGGACTTGATCCCAGGAGTGAGTTTGCCAAATAAGGCAGCACACAGAATGACACCTCCAAAAAGTGAGGAGTTGAACAGACAAGTACATGAACTGTTACATAAAAGATTGATCCGTGAGAGTCTGAGTCCCTGTGCTGTACCAGCGGTATTAGCACCAAAGAAGAATGGAGAGTGGAGGATGTGTACAAATTTTAGAGCAATAAATAAGATCACCATTCCAGATTGTATATGGAAGTAGTCTGAGAAATGCATCTGAATTGAGGAAGATAGATAAAAGAGAAATAAGTAGTGCTTAAGCTGAAAATTTTGCAGAACACTTGAAGAACATCCATGGGGAGGTGAAGAAGCATATTACCAAGATGAATGCGTAGTATAAGGCTAAGAAAGATGAGAAAATGAGGCATAAAGAATTTCAGGTTGGCGATGAAGTCATGGTTCATTTGCCTAAGGAGCGGTTTCCAGTTGGTACATATAACAAGCTGAAAATGAAGAAGTTTGGACCATGTAGGATACTGAAGAAACATGATTCAGAAAATGCATATGAGGTAGAATTGCCTACTGAGCTAAATATTTCACCAATTTTTAATATTTCAGATCTGATAGAGTATCATGAAGAAGGTGTTGAAGATGAGATCACAGCAACATGGTGGAGTATTCCAGCAACTAGTTCAAACACTAAGGAGATCGAAGATATACTAGACAGTCATGTTGGCAGAAGCACAAGGAACAGGACATATGAAGAATATCTGATCAAGTGGAAAGGATGACCTGTTGAAGATTCATCATGGCTGACAAAGGATGAGGTTACCCATCTTGGTTTTCCTCTACACACCTGAGTCGTGACAGGGTCACTTCTCAAATTACCCTGGGTGTCTGATGCAGGAGCATCCTGGGTGTAAGAACAATCTTTCATCACCCAAAAATATTTCTATTTTTATATTCAATAAGGGCTATTTTGTGCAGAGCTGCTATTTATGGAAAGTTACTATTTCTGGTAATTTTTGTATGTGCTCAGAATGATCTGATTTCTTTTTTGGAGGTTCATTTTGGTCATATAAGTCTGTCAGTAAAGTTTCATTGCCAGATGAAGTGTATATTGGAAGATATTGAAGATTTTCGGTATTGGCAGTAGGGTATAGAAACTTTGAGCTCAATTTTGAAGGCTTTAGAGGCCCCAGATGAGGTCAAAATTTTGAGTGGCGGGCACTTGCGCAGGTCAAGGCTGTAGAGCACTTCATGGCATTTCTGAAATGGGGTTATAACAGCCGATCGGGTCAACTGGTGATGACTTATGGTCTTCGGAAGTTGGGCCACCTGAAATAGCAGAAAATAATTTTCTTCAAAATTTATGTTTGGGTTTCAAAGGTTATCTTGAGCCGACTCTGATGTAATAAAATGTAAAATAAAATAATTCTAAATTTGGTCGGCCTTATTGGCTAAAATTTTGGAACCTTCCCAGGTGGTGGAAAATTGCCTATATAAGGAAGGCTGTATTATTATCTTAGGCAGTTCAGAATAGTTCTGGGTAGTAGATCTGGGTATTGATTCGAGGCTTTGTCCTACAGAATATTGTAAGGGAAAGCCCATGTGGCTTTGCATATTGTAATTCTAAAAGTTTGTAATTCCACATTTGTGGAGATAATAAAAAGCCAATTTTCTATTCTTGCATATTATTGTTGTTGTTTCTCTATTTCTGTTATGTGCTTGTGGTATTAAGGGGAGCACCCTTCATCAAGTGTCACCCTTCATCAAGTGGTATCAGAGCAGGAGTTCTTGAGTGTGTAAACAGATCACCGACTGTGAGGCAGTTTGCACTAGGACCGTGGCTAAGGTTTCAGCACGCATCGCGAAAATGCCTCCACGAAGAGAACGCGGTGAAAGAGCTGGTGTTGTGACACCTGAGGTTAGAGAGCTGCAGAGACAAGTGCGAGCATTGCAAGAAGAGATTCGCAGAGGAATGAATCTTAATGTTAGAGATGAAAGCGAGGATGAAGCCGAAGAAGAATATCAAGAAGGAGAAGTCAAAATTGTGAACCAGGAGGAAGAAAGACTTTTTCGGGCCATTTCTAAGATTGGAAAAAGACCTAAGATTGAGGTTCCTATATTTTTTAGAAATCTTAACCCAAAAGAATCGATCGACTAGATCAATAAATGTGAGGAATATTTTGAGTATGAAGATGTTGAGGATTCTGATAGGGTCAAATTTGCGAAGGCCAGACTGAAAGGTCATGCGAAGATATGGTGGCAAGAGATTCAATTGGAGCGAAATAGAAGGGGAAAAGAGAAAATCACAAGATAGGATCGGATGTGGATAAATTGAAGTGACAGTTCATTCCTATTGATTATGAGCTTGACCTACTGAAGAAAATGCAGAGTTTGAAGCAAGCAGGAAGATCTGTTCAAGAGTATATAGAGGAGTACTATCGACTTCTCATCAGAACAGGCCATGCAGAAGCTGATAAAGAGAAAGTTTCCCAATACCTTAATGGGTTAAGGCCAAGCATTCAGGAGGAGCTGAATCTGGTCCGAATGAACAGTATTGAAGAGGCATACCAGTTTGCCCTAAAAGTAGAGGAAAAGTTAAACAAGAAGTTCGAGAGCAGACAAAATGGAAGAGGTCGCGGTGGACGGTCATATGGTGGCCGAAATGAAGATCTGAAAAAGAAGGATGAGGCTAGTAGCAGTCAGAATCAACGAGAAAATAATTCCAGTCACTTCCAGGATCAAAATAATAAAGATCAGAGAGGAAGAGGAAGAGGACAAGGATCTGGAAGAGGAGGCTTCCGTGGAACATGTTTTCACTGTGGAGAAGAAGGTCATAGGGCATTTGAATGTCATCAGCGCCAAGGAAGAACAGACAGGAGAAATGAAGGCCAGGCTAGAGTTGCACATGTAGATGAAGATGCTAGATCATCAAATTTTAAAGATGTTGAAAGAGGAGAAACGTTGATTAATAGAAGAGTCATGTTGAGTGGTGAGAATGAACCTGAGCAAAGGAGGAGCCTGTTTCGCACCAGGTGCAAGTGTGAAGGTAAATGTTGTGATGTGATTATTGATAGTGGAAGCACTGACAATTTGGTGTCAGAAGAGATGGTGACAAAGTTGAAGCTCAAGAGACATAAACACCCACATCCATATCGGATTGCCTAGGTACAGGATGACCACAAGGTCATGGTCAATGAACAATGCCTAGTGAAGTTCAAAGTTGGCGGATACCAAGATGAGGTATTGTGTGATATCATATCTATGGATGCATGTCACATGTTGTTGGGTAGACCATGGCAGTTTGACAGATGTGCTGTACATGATGGTCGTGCGAATACCTATTCCCTGACAAAGGATGGAGTACATGATGGTCTTCAGAAGTTGGGCCACCTGAAATGGCGGAAAATAATTTTCTTCAAAATTTTTGTTTGGGTTTCAAAGGTTGTCTTGAGCTGACTATGATGTAATAAAATGTAAAATAAAATAATTCTAAGTTTGGTCGGCCTTATTGGCTAAAATTTTGGAACCTTCCCAGGTGGTGGAAAATTGCCTATATAAGGAAGGTTGTATTATTGTCTTAGGCAGTTCAGAATAGTTCTGGGTAGTAGATCTGGGTATTGATTTGAGGCTTTGTCCTACAGAATATTGTAAGGGAATGCCCATGTGGCTTTGCATATTGTAATTCTGAAAGTTTGTAATTTCACATTTGTGGAGATAATAAAAAGCCAATTTTCTATTCTTGCATATTATTGTTGTTGTTTCTCTATTTTTGTTATGTGCTTGTGGTATTAAGGGGAGCACCCTTCATCAAGTGTCACCCTTCATCAAGATTCAATGAAGACAAGGGTAAGAATGCCAATATCCTCAAGAATCAAATGAGAATGCAATGCAAGTTAGATTAAGATGAGTATGCAAGCTAAGCTATGAAAATGAAAGAAGCAAGCTATGCTATGAAAATGAAAGAACAAGTATTACCAAGCCTCCTAGTTAAGCTAGATGAATTCATCTAAAGCATAAAAGAAACTAAGCTAAGTATGAAGCTCTGAATGCCATGACAATGCAAGAAATGAAACTATGATAACATGTAGATGCAAAAAGCCAAGAATGCTCCAAATCTTCAAAAGCTTCAAAGTCACCTAGAAAACTTTCAGCATAACATTAGCATAAAAAGTTGGAGATCTAGAATGAAGAAGAGAGCTCTCATTTTATAAGAAATGAAAAAGAATGGACCATGGAGATTAAGAGGCAAAAGATCTAATCAATGGTGGAGCTTGAAAGAGGAGCAATCCATGTGCACACATATCCTCCAATGGAAAAATAAGAGTTGACTTTTGTGTCCATATGAGACAAAAAAAATATTTTTTCCTTTTTTTATAAAATAAGAATAATGTTTTATTTGTGCAACTTAGGATAAGAGAAAAAGTGGGGGGATTTTTATTTAATTAAAAGAGGAGAAAACTCCTTTTAATTAAATAAAGACTTAGGATAAGATGGTTAGCCCATAGAAAATAATCGAATAAATGATAGAACTAGGATTTGATCAAGAATAAGCAATTGATGATTTAGCAAAAGGGGCTAATAATCTAGATGACCATTTTTAGGTGATTACAATGACCATCTATGGATGTTGAGCTAACATAGTCATGGTTATTTGAAGACATTGACTTGACATAGTAGATCCCCCTTGATGAGACAAGGGTTTCTCAAAGTCACATAAGGCACCATGTGCCATTTTATAATAGTCCATTCTTGAGTCTCTATGTTAAACCATTGTTTAGTTTTGTGTAGTGACCTTGGTTATATTTTGACTTGGTTGCTTCAGTCTGAGTGATTACATTGGAATTGTTATGCCATCATTTAATTTTTGCACTTGTATGGTCTGTGTGCACATTTAAGCCTACTTATTATGTATGCATTGTACTTTCTTTGGTCACGTGACTATCTTTGTGAGCACGATGAGGTGGGTGTGAGGGTCCACATGGTCAAGTGGCATGCCACATCACTATTGAGGACTGATGTACATGTGGTGGACTAGACTTAATGACTTTAGTAGGAAGCATGACATGCTCTTCTCCATCCCTCTATATTTTATGTTTTACTTGAACTTATATGTCATCATTTTTTGAAGGATAATGTAATAACATTTATATTGCTTTCATTGAGTGAATCTATCCTCAATTTTCATATTATCATTACTTTCTAATGTGGAGCTATTCATTTATTACTCATATGTTGGTCTCAACAATATGTATGCATAATTTTTATGCATTTTGTATTCTTTTTGGTGTCTTAGTACATGCACCTGTAAATTAGAACATGTGCCTAGATTTTAGAAAATGCAATTAGTAATTAGCATATGCATTTTCGTGTCTTAGAATTTTTTTTTGTATTGAGTATTTTCTTTTCAATATTTTAGCGCATGCACAATTTAGTGCACGAGAACCATAATTTAGAACATGTACCTATACTTTAGTGCATTTTTAAGTGGCTTGGTTTCCTAGTTTGGTTTTGGAGCCTCACTAGTTTGTATATTGCTTCTTGTGTATTCTCATGATATTTTCCTTGTGGTTTTGTTTTGTGGTTAATGGATCAATGAACATTGAATGCTTAAACATCATAGAAATAATTCTCTCTTGGTGTCTAAGATGAATATCTATTTAGATTCGTTCATATGAATGATTTAGTCTAGGGCTTATTTGGCACCTCCTAGAATAGGTTTCTAGCAACAACATAGGTAGTCACCAACTTAAAGTCACCATACTTGTCATAGTACAAGTACCCCAAGAGATAGAGTATGCAGTTAGAACTGTAATAGGAAGGCACAACATAGTTAGCCATCTTAGAGTGAGTGGAAAATTCCTAGTAGAGATAGTTTCCATTAGTCTAGTGCTCCTTTTGTAGGGAATGGTTATGGTTTAGGGGGATATTTTATGTGTGGTCGACCTGGTCATAGGGTATCATAGTGTCCTCAAAGAGTTGTTATAGGAGATGGTTAGAGTTTGGATACTTCTCAGCCTATAGTAGGGAATGGAAGTAGATCCTATAGGGTATTTGTAGTAGTGGATAACCATTAGGTTGAGTATCAAGGAACCATCATTTATAATATAAGTGTGTTATTGGGTATATCTAGCTCTATATTGTTTAATTCTGGTGCTTGAAATTTATTTATTTTCCCTTTCCTTATAGAGCAATGTGGGCTAGTGGCAGCACAACAAGTTGATAATTAGTAGGTTGAGTTAGCCCTAGGTTCTAGAGTGTTTGTAGACTTCCTTGTTCATAGTTTATTGTTGGATTTGGTTACATTCACCACCACCATAGATCTTCATATCCTACCCTTGGATTCATATAGAATTTTTTTGGGTATCTAGATTGGTGAGCTTCCTACCAGGTGTATAAAGATTGTCGATGCAAGGCAACACATTATTTGGATGAGATAGGTGGGCAAGTTAAGCTTGTTGGGGTACAAAGGCCTATTTCATTTTACCTGATCTTATCTATTTAGCTACATAAAATTATGTGATAGGGTTTCCAGTTATTCATAGTCTTTGTTAGTGACCTTGATGAGATTAAGAGTTGATGAGAGGTCTTTCTTAATGATTACCCACTTCTTTGTGAGTTTATGGATTTTTTTTTAGTGAGATCCTAAGCATGCCACCTAAGCACAATATAGTAGATGCATTTCTGAGTGAGATCCAAGGCATGCTAATTAAGTATGACATAGAATTTTATATTGATCTCATTCCGGAAGTAGAGCCTATTTCTCGGGAGCTATATCGTAAGACCACTTAGGAGTTGAGTGGGCTCTATTTACAGTTGGATGACTTATTGGCCAACAGACATATTAGGGTAAAAGAACAATAATTTGTCACCCTTTTACAAAGGAAAAGGCTAATAGCAACAAAACTATAAAACTTCAAGGGCATAAAAGTCACATTTCTGTTGAGAATTTGAAGATGATGTAAACTGATGAAATGTATGAAATAAGATGAATTTTATGCCTATTTTTTTAAAAAAAAAATGAACAAAAATTAATGTTTTTTTTTAATTTTGTAGGTCTATTTTTCATTTCCTGAAAAAATATTGCAAATCAAGGAGTTTACTTCCCACCAAATCATTATAAGTAAAACATTGTTTTCTCCTCCAATTTTAGAATATGTTTTAGATGACATGTATAGCTAGTGAAAAAAAATTAAAAAGAAGTATTTTTAATCTATAGTTTGCCCGTTATAAGTACTCAAAGTCGAACTTACCTAAAATTAACACTTTTTATCTCCCACCACTTTTCCCCTATCAAACTATACCAAAAAATAAATAAATTACATATTTTTGAAGAGGACTCTCTTCACTAGTGTTGTATATGATTTTTAAAAAAATTATGAATTGATTTAACATTTTTTTTATATTTTTCGAATCAACGACTTCTCAAAGCTTAATATACCTACATGTAGTTTTTAGCGAATTCATTCAACGTTTTGTAGTTGAAATAATATAAAATCTACATGTTTGGAATCGTAGTTCCAAGATATAGAAAAGAGTACTTTTAGTTTTTTGACATTTTCTATTTTGAGCAAAGAATGGAATAGAAATGTAAACTTTTGGATTTTTTATGTTTTTGGAGGTTTGGTTGCCAACATGGCATGCCACCTAGGAAAACTCAACCAAGTACCCTTAGGGGTCGGCCCCCCACGAGCAGTCGTGTGGGTGACCCACCCTTTCAAATATAAGGGTATATATATAAGTTATTTTTTTAAATATAATATAACAATTACAAATTTCATTACTTATTTTAGAATATAAGGGTTTTTTGAAGCTAGGGTTCTGCATTTTTGGGGGGAAGCTACAAAGGCATTTTGTTTCCAAAGGAATGTGAAGGAAACTTTTTTAGTCAAGAAGGATTCAAGAAAAAAAAATCTTGCTTCTATTTGAGCAATGGGAAATAAAAGTACTAGAACAAGGAAATATGATCGTAAAAGGGATGACCAAATGATGGGTCATATGAAACTTATCAAAGAGAAATAGGTCAATGTTGAAGAAGAACCTATCGATGTTGAAGAAGGTGCAACTCAATTAAGGGAGGATATTGGTAGTAGTCGAGGTATACATATTTATCCTACAATGCAAAATTTAATGGAGATGAATGATGAATTACTTATTATTCAAATTGCATTAGAGAACCTGGTACCTGAAAGCACTATTAAATTGCATCTCAAAAACATGTGGAAGAAATATTTTGAGGATAAATCTTTGGTGGGAAAAGTGCAATTGTTTGCAAAGTTATCTAGGAAAAGAGAAAAGACTCCAATTTTGGAGTTGTTGGGTGTTGATAATAGGAAAAATGTAGGAGGTCAAGTAAAAGAAACAATAATAAAAAATTTACAAGATGATTTGAACATTGTTAACAAGACAAATAAAGAATCTGATTCAAATGTTACTAAAAGAGAGTTGATGACTATGATTTCCAATAAGAGATTGACACATAGAAATCAAGTTTGGGTGATTTTTTATTTACTCAAGGTATCTCAAAGAACTATTCAGAGATATATTAGGAAGAGAAATATGTTGGATATGGACATTGAAAAGAATTAGGTACATATTTGTAGAGTTCCTCGAAAATATAGTTTTTTTGAAGATGTAAAAAGGCGGGTCATTGAATTTTGGACCAACCACTCTTGTGTTTCTTCCAATAGAAGGGACACTATACAGATGAAAGATGAAAAGACTGGTATGAAGATTTTACATCCAAAATATTTTGTCAATACTACGCAAAGTGAACGGTTTAAAGCATTCAAACAAGAATTTTTAGATGTGAAAATAGGTCAGAGAATGGTTGAGATATCATGCCCTTGCTTCATACACATATATAAGGTTTGTGAAATATGTTGTTGAAATAATGTTGAGTTTCACTTATACTTGCAATCATATAAAAAGTTTATGGCAATAATTAATCTAGATATGGTTCCTAAAAGTACAATAGAATTTGTGAAGTCCATTTTATGTGATAAATCAGAACACTTGGATGAATTGAATGTCTAGTGTATAAAAAATGAATGCAATAATTGTGGAAATTTATAGAAATTTCCTTTATAATTTAATAATATTGATGTTACAACACCAGTCCAGTGGAAGAGATTTGAATATGAGAGATACCAAATGAAGACAGGACAAGAAAAAAAAATGCATTGAAGGAGACTAAATTACCATACCTTCAGTTCACGGATAGACTTTGATCTATGATTTATCCACATATCCAACATTGTCATGGTGCACAATGGCAAGCTAAACAGTTCCGTGATTCCAAAGATTATTTCCCACCTGGTTGTATTCTTTCAGTTGTATATTTTGTGGAGAACAATACATTTTCCCCTCAATAAGAGCTCTAGAGTCAATATTATCATTATGAGCAAGTTAAAATATTTGTGCATGTGACCTATAGACATGCATAATTCAATTTGGGTGAGATAGAAATCATAGATCAAAATGAATGCATTATCATCAAGGAGGTTCATTTATATATTAGCGATGATAAAGTTCATGATAG
>BSBK01008946.1:2500-150000 GCA_027943335.1 Chamaecyparis obtusa
TCAAGTTTTCAACATTTCTCTATATATTTACCGAGTGGCACAATAAATAATTTGTTAAGATATTTAAGGGATCAGTGGTAATATTTTGTGGTTAATTGATTCACCCCCCCCTCTTAGATACTGCATCTATATTTCCAACAATTGGTATCAGAGCTTTTGGTGCTTGCAGGAAGGGTTTCAAGGACCTAAGCTAAAGATCAGGATGTCTTACAAAAGAGAAATTCTAAGGCTTAACAAAAATAACTTTTCAGCATGGCAAGGTCTCATGAGATTACATGTGGCTTCCATTGGTGATTTAGGATGCAAATATATTGATCAAGAATATACAATTCCTACTAGCACATTAACTTTTGAAGACATTGCAGAGAAGAAGAACCATAAGACTATGATGATAGACATTGCATCAGCTCTTAGCTATGAAGAATTTGATGAAATCAAAGACTGCACAACTGCTCATGAAATGTGGAACAAGCTGAAGAAAATCTATGGTGGTGATGACAATGTGAAGAGAGCCAAAGCAGAGAGCCTAAGAGGATAGTTTGATCAAATGAAAAATAAGAGAAGAAGAAAACATTGCAAAATATGTTGAAAGGATCAAGACAAGTGTTAGCGCAATCAGAGCCTCTGGAGGAAAAATTGATGATGAAACAGTTATAAGTAAGGTTCTTAGAACATTACTCCCTATTTATGCAATAAGAGTTTTTTCTATTCAAGAAAGAAGATGTGAAGAAAATCACAATATAACTTTGGATGCCTTAGTTGGAAGATTGACAGCCTTTGAACTGGATAACTATGACAACTATGTTCCAACTTCTAAAAATATTGAATCAGCTTTTGAGGGCAAACTTTCACTCAAGAAAGGGGAAGAAAATCCAATCAAAAAGTGAAGAAGAATCAGAGGAAAGTTCTGATAGCGATCTTGAAGTTATTGAAGCATTACTTGCAAAGAAGTATTCAAGAGGCAGAGGAAAATACAAAGGTAAAACTCCCTTAATCTATTTTTCATGTGAAGAAATTGGTCATATTGCAGCTAGGTGTCCAAACAAGCAAAGCAAAGATGAGAAGAAAAATTACAAGTACAATGCAAGAAAAATTTCAAATCATTTAAGGATAAAGGTAAGAAAAACATGTTTCTTAGCTAAAGATTTGGATGATAGTGAAGAAGAAATTGTTTTCATTGTTGTAAAGATGAATCTGATAATGATGAAGATGAGATGGCACTTATCTCTCATATAAGCAAGAATGATACATGGATTATAGATAGTGGATGTTCACATCATATGACTGGTGATAGGACCAAGTTTTAACACTTTGAAAACTTTGATGGTGGTAATGTAAGGTTTGGAAACAATGAACCCTGTTGTATAAAAGGAAAGGGATGAATCTCATTAACCAAAGAACTTATATGTGATAATGCATATTGGGTCGAAGGACTAAAGAATAATCTTCTAAGTGTAGCACAGCTAGTCAACATTGGATTCAAGGTTGAATTCATGAATGGAAAAGAAAGACTGCTGGATGACAAAGGAAAATTGATAGGATCAGGCAAACAAACCAAAGGTAACCTATTTTATCTTGATCTTGGTGATTACTCATGTTTTATTGCTCAAATTGAAGAAGTTGGTTATGGCACAAAAGGTTATGTCATGTAAATTTTGACAACATGATGAAAATAAGAAAATTCAAGAAAGTAAGAGGTATTCCTACTTTGAAGAAATCTGATGTTGGTCTATGCAAGAATTGTCAAATTGGTTAAAATGGGAAAGTCTAGTTTCAAAAGTAAAAACTATCAGTCCTGAAGATATTTTGGAAATTGTGCATACTAATTTATGTGGACCTATTGGAATTGAGAGCTATACCGGAGAGAAAAATTCTTTATTCTCTTTGTTGATGATTATTCTAGAATGATGACTGTTATGTATTTAAGAGAAAAGTCTGAAGCATTTGAGAAGTTCAAATGGTATTTAGCAAGAGTAGAAAAGGAACCAATAAAAAGAATAAAATGCTTGAGATCAGACAGAGGTGGTGAATTCATCTCTCATGAATTCAATAATTTCTGCATTGAAAGAGGAATCAAAAGATAGGTATCAGCCCTGAGAACTCTTGAGCAGAATGGAACAGCTAAAAGAAGGAATAGATCTATCATGGACTATGCAAGGACTCTAATGATTAAAAAGAACATTGCTATGAAATACTGGAAGGAAGCTATTAGCACTGTAGTTCATACCTTGAACTGAGTACAGCTGAGAAAAGACACATTCAAGACTCCATATGAGCTATGGTATGGCTACAAACAAATGTAAGTTACCTAAAAGTATTTGGTAGTAAATGTTACATCTTAAAAGAATCTAGAAAAGGAAAATTTGATGTAAAAAATGATGAAGGAATATTTTTAGGATATTCTTGCAAAAGTAAGGCATATAGATGTCTAAATTTGTCTACTCACAAAATCATGGAAAGTGCACATGTGAGAATTGATGAGTTTGGAAAAAAGATTGAAGAAGAAAGAAAAAAAGAACCAGAGGACTACAAAAAATTTGTTTACATCAAACCTGATACATTGCCAGACACATGTAAGGAGACTACATCTACCGAGCCTAGTACAGTAACCGAGTCACAAGAAGAAGTTTCTAACCGAGTCACAAAGTACTAAGTCTCATTCTGAAGCTATCGAGCAAGTATCTACTGAGCCTGAGCAATCTGAACTTGAAGATGAAAGAAGATGACAATGTAACTCATTCAGGAAGCAAGGAACCTGTATTAGCCAAGTACGTCAAAAAGCATCATAAACCAGATCAAATTATTGGAAACAAATCAGATGGTACTATGACAAGAAGTAAACTAAAAGGTACATGTTTATTTGCTGATTTTGAACCTAAAAATGTCAAAGATGCATTAGAAAATGAAAGTTGGATTGAGGCTATGAATGAGGAAATACGACGAAAATAGAGAAAAATAAGACATGGACTCTTGTACCTAGGCCTAAGGATAAAAATGTAATTGGGACAAAATGGGTATTCAGAAATAAGTTGAATGAAGATGGTCAAGTATCAAGAAATAAAGCAAGATTGGTATGTAAAGGATATTCTCAAGAAGAAGGAATAGATTATGGAGAGACTTTTGCTCCTGTTGCAAGATTAGAAGGGTGTGAGGACTTTACTTGCATATGCAGCACATAAAGGATTTAAGGTATATCAGATGGATATCAAATCTTCTTTTCTCAATGGTATTCTTGAGGAAGAAGTCTACATTGAGCAACCTGAAGGTTTTTCTTGATCCAGACAAAAGGGATATGGTCTGCAAATTACAAAAGGCATTGTGATGGTCTAAAACAAGCTCCTAGAGCATGGTATGAAAGATTACATAACTATCTTACTCAGATTAATTTCAAAAGGGCTAATGACAACAACAATTTATACATCAAAGAAGGATCAGATAACAAAATTGTTTTGGAAGAAATATTTGTGGATGATACTGTGTTTACAGGAAATGATGATCAGTGCAAAGAATTATTAGAGCTTATGAACAAAGAATTTGAAATGTCTATGTTTGGTCAGATAAAATTCTTTGTTGGACTTCAAATTCAGCAGAACAAAAATGGTATCTACATTACTCAGTCTAAATATATCAGGGAAATACTTAAGAAATTGGTATAGAAGATTCAAAACTAGTTGGTACACCCATGTGTACTAGACTGAAGCTTACCAAAGATGATGTTTCAAAAGAAGTAGATCAGACCTTATACAGATCAATGATTGGAAAATTAAAGTATGTAGTACACACAAGGCCTGATATTGCCTTAGCAGTTGGAATAGTGACAAGATTCTCGGCTAAACCCAGAGAAAATCACATGATGGCAATCAAAAGAATCTTGAGGTATTTAAGGGGAACTGAAGATTATGGCTTGTGGTATAAATTTGGAGGCATTCTAAATTTAAAAGTGTTTATTGATGCTGATTGGGCAGGAAACATTGATGACAGAAAGAGTACAAGTGGTGGTGCATTCTTTCTTGGCAAGAGGTTAGTATCTTGGACTAGTAAAAAGCAAAACTGCACATCCAATCCACAACAGAAGTAGAATATGTTGCTGCAGCAGTAAACTGCTCTAATATTATATGGTTTAAATAGCTTTTGGAAGGCGATGAACGTTGAGATCAAAGAACCAGTTGTTATGTTTTGTGATAATACAAGTGCAATAAATATTTCAAAGAATCTAGTAATGCATTCCAAAACTAAGCACATTGCAATTAAATATCACTTTGTCAGAGAATTGGTGTAGGACAAAGAAATCAATTGGGAATATATTCATACAAAAGAACAAATTGCAGATATCTTCACCAAACCACTACCTAAGGATGCAATCCTATATCTAAGAGGCAAGTTAGGGGTCACTCCCCTGTCCGAGGTTCACTAAATAAATTTTTAGTGATGCATCAACTAGAACATGTTGAAGATCAATCAGTTGATGCAGCATAGTTAGGGAATCATTGCATATGAATCAGTACATAAGGTACATTGATATTTACCAAAATTGTGTGTAAGTTGTCTTTGGCATGTGTTGTCAAAGAGGGAGAGTTTGTTGTCATTTCAAGAAATTTCTAAGAAGAATAATTTGATAAGTTAAGAGGGAGAGTTCTCAGTCAGAGAAAGAAGGTTGAAGATGATGGGGAATCAGAATGAAGCTAAGGATATGTTTCTTACTCTTGGTTTCTCTGTAAAATTTCATTGTGCTATGACATGTTGTGTTGCCATCAATGCAAAGAGGGAGATTGTTGGATACAATTATCTGAAGGACATTGTTGGATTAGCTATGTGTTGTCTTTGATGTCACACAAATGTCATATCAATTATCACTCTCAGTATCTACCAAGTTCAGTCGGTCAACTAAGCGGTTCTCAGTATCTACTGAGTTCAGTCGGTCAGCTAAGTGGTTCTCAGTATCTATCGAGCTTAGTCGGCCAGCTAGGTAGTTTTTTAGTGTCTACCAAGTTCTCTCAGGTGTCTAAAGGAAACATGACAGGATAACAGTGTTAACCGAGCCTCCTCAGCTATCGAAGGAAAATTAGTGGTTACTGAGCTCTCCTCGGTCTCCAAAGTATGTTGCAGAATTTACTGTGGTTACCAAGTTCTCTCGGTCACCAAAGGAAATCTTTTCAGGATTAATATTTACCGAGCAAGGTCAGCCCTTTCAAAAAAAAATTTTATTACAGTTTGTTTATCCCAGCACTGTTATAATAATTATTAGTGCCGACTTGACAATCTAAATGATTATGAAATATATATATAGAAGGTCAAATGGTGAATAAGATATACAGCATGCAAAAATCATTTTGAAGAAAGGCGTGTGCAAATTTTGAAGGATGGTCAGATATCCTTGAGGAGCAGCAAAGATTTAATTGATCAGTAAGGCTCTAGTGAAATAGAACAGAGATCTATATTCAGCAATTCAGTTGTAGGTTATTTCATTGTTACTCTCTAGCAATAGTAGCAGTGATATCAAAATCTCTTAATCGAGTTGGTTTAACAACCATTTTGTAAATCCTCTAACAAGGTAACAGTTCTATTGAATTGTTTCAAGACCTTTTACAGTGCCACTCCTTGCAGGGTGATTAAATCCTCTAACAAGGTCACACCTAAGAGTGTGTTTTGTAACCTTTTACCGGGTTGGCTTCTAACCAGGCATCACTTCAGAAGAGTGAAAAATAGTAACTAGTTACATTGGTGGTTTTTCCCATATTGGGTTTCCATGGTAAATCTGGTGTCTCTTGTGTTCATGTTATTTTCTTTATTCATGTAAGTTAATCAGTGATGAATGCTTAAGAATAGTTTAATTATGACACATTTCAAGGGTCAAGTTTTCAGCATTTCTCTATATATTTACTGAGTGGCACAGTAAATAATTTGTTAAGATGTTTAAGGGATCAGTGGTAATATTTTATGGTTAACTGATTTAGCCCCCCCTCTTAGTTACTGCATCTATATTTCCAACAATACATACATACATACATACATATATATATATATATATATATATATATATATATATATATATATATATATATATATATATATATATATATATATATATATATATATATATATATATATGTATATGTATATGTATATGTATATGTATATGTATATGTATATGTATATGTATATGTATATGTATATGTATATGTATATGTATATGTATATGTATATGTATAATGTATATGTATATGTATATGTATATGTCTATGTCTATGTCTATGTCTATGTCTATGTCTATGTCTATGTCTATGTCTATGTCTATGTCTATGTCTATGTCTATGTCTATGTCTATGTCTATATCTATATCTATATATATCTATATCTATATCTATATCTATATATATATATATATACATATATATATATATACATACATACATATATGTATATATGTATATATATGTGTGTGTGTGTGTCTATATACATACATACATACATACATACATACATACATACATACATACATATATATATATATATATATATATATATATATATATATATATATATATATATATATATATATATATATATATATATATATATATATATATATATATATATATATATATATATATATATATATAATTTTTATTAAGGCTTTTGAGACCCCATACTCAAAGAAGATTTAATGAAAATGGGAAAGGGAACCCATCATCCTAGACTACCCTAGACTTTTCTAAGGTAGTTAAGAACCCTAATTACTATAGAAATTCTAATAGTTAGTTCTAAATTTTGGTGTCAAGATCTTCTTTTTGTCCTAAGCTCTAGTCTTCCACATAATTCCTATATTTGATGCTACATTAATTATATGTTATCAATAATTATTTATTTTATAATTCATAGCCTATTCATCTTCACAAACTTCACTATCAAGAAACCTTTTTTAGAAAAAGAAGAAAACCCAAGTTCCTTGCAATTCTATTGGGTTGATAATTATGCTCTTTCCTATTCCAATTGTTGGTTCCTTTTCTTTCTACTTGTAGATTCACAATATGATTGATAAAAAAATGTCTCTAACTCTTGTAACCCACTCCAAATATGAAAATAAAAAGGGCCAATTAACAAGGACTGGGATATTAGTCCTCCTACACTTTGAGCCTTAATGATCAGACAGGTGTACCTTGGATTCACTTCTTAAAGGAATCAAGAAATATTAAGTATTGATGTTCATGAAGCATTGATTGGAATATTTTATCATTTATAAGTTGGTTGATGATGAAGAACTGCTTCCTAAGAATAGATCAATGTCTTATCCTAGGGTATAGAGTCAAATACAATATACATCAATAGAAAACTTAACTCAAACACACCAAAATCCAAAATAAGTGCTTTGCGTATTATTCCTCTCACTCTCACATTCAGACATCAGATTGTCATAAGAACTATGAATTCTCTGAATCTATCCTTAAGAATTTAATCCTTCCTTGAAGGAACTCAAGAACAACTTCACAATCTACTTTGTAAACCATATATTAACTTTCTTTGCAACATTAACATATAAGAACTCAAGCTCAAAAATAGAAGACATTCACAAATCTGAGATGGAATTGAAGTGTATTCTCATTAAAAATTTTAGTATCAATACATTGAAAATGGAAAAATGCTAGACCAAGACCCTAGATCCAAACTCTTTCTCTATTTAGTTACTAATTTCACCATCCTTTGAAAAATATAAACAACTGCTATATGTAGTCGCTAGTCATCTTGGGATCCCTCAAAATTAGGATGCAACAAGCTATAGATGACTAGGATAGGGTTAGGGTTTCCAACAACCACGCCAACCAGATTCAATCGATAAATTACTACAAAAAAGAGATTTTATGTGATCCAAAGTGATTATATCTAATTTGATCTTCATTTATGGCCAAAATATCATATGGTACCTTAGAGATTCTAAATTGCATCATTTTAGCTACCTATCTACTTCACCTATATCATAATTAGTGTGACTAATTCACCTATTTCTCCATGACATGGACATCCTCGATAGATAAGTATCATATCTCGACCATACTGTGACAGTGTACAAGATCAAATCAAGTAGATCAGCCACCCATGCATTTAATAACTAGTCAATCACTCACAAAAACCCCTTAAATAATTCAAATCTGTAGCAGCAATGGTCAATCAATTAAGTTTAAAACATGGTCATTGATCTCTATCCTTTCCCAGTACATTAGGCGACTCTCATTAGCTGGAAAAAATCACTTAAACCTTTAAAATTATCTGGCCACATCATCACCATTTGGCCACCAATCAGAATCAAGCACTTTAGCACATCTAGCACTAGCTTTATCTCTAACCATGGTAAGTCCCTTAACCTTAACTCATCTATAGATCTCATGATTGAAGGCATTTTCTATGTCTTGAAACATTTTACTTAACATGGGTCAGGTCCTAAGATCATGCTGTTAGCATGTGCAAAAAATTTCATGGCTTTAGCAATTTTCTGCCAGTCTTTGCAATGTTTTTCATGTCTCCAGCTAAACCCTAAGGCAAAAAAATTTCAAAATTGTAGCCATTGGGTCTAAAAATTTTTAAAATACCCTAGCCTTGTTCTAATGTTGCATTACCTTTTTAGGGTGACTTAAAAATTTAAATCCACATGTGCTAATTAAAATGACCAGCTTCAGGTTCGTGGTTAGGTTTTTCATGTGTCGGTAGGGTCCCCTTTAATTCTTCCTAAGTCCTAAGTTTCCCCACCCAACTCTCTGACACCATCTCCATTCGACGGTGGGTGTATCTTCTCATGAGATGTGTCAAAGGCTTGCAAACTTAAGATGTCCATTGATTCTCCTTTATGATAGAGCTTCTCAAATAGGCGGGTCCATTGCCATGTTGGCATTATTGGCATTCTCTCATTGGTCTGTGTGTTGCTGAGAGGGATCCCATCAGTGGGGCCTGCAATTAAGGCTTTTCAATCTACGGTCGGCACATGATCTTAAGGAATATTATTCCCCTTTAAGATCATGCACCATCTATTGATTTTGAATCTTACTCAGCACCTGTCAGTGGGACCTAGTTTCTAGATGTGTTAGTGGGTCCCGATCCTGTTAGTGAATTGATGAATGACGTATAATCTTATGGGTTTTGCAAGAGGCTTAAGATTATGTGCCATCCATTGATTTTGTTTCTTGTCAGTAGGTTGTTAGAGATGGGAGGAGATTCTTCATCAACGATTGGCATGTAAGTGCATAGAATCTTTTGAGGCTTTCAGATCTTGCACCAGCCGTCTGATCTTCCAAGCGGCTTAATGTTCTCAGTGGGGCCATTTGCTAGGTGGTGCAGGATTGTTCAAATTTTATTGGTTGACATGGATGATGTAGTAGGGTGGGGTCATTGTCATAGAGATAACTGATGAGGACATGATCTAAGGTCTGCGTAAGTTCTCATGAGTTTTTTTAGAGCTATGAGATCTTACACCTGCCATCTGATTATAGGGCTTAGGTGGGTGGGTCCTTTGTTAGTGTGACCAAGCATGAGCCATGAATGATGTAGTGACAAATGGCATAAAGAGGGCCCAAGTGGGATCAAAGGGTTTAGCGGTCCAGATAAATGAGGTTAGTAGTGCCGACAAATTTCAAAGGCTTCACTCGTTCATGTGAATTGGTGGTGCTTCTCTAAGTGTTTTAGTGGTTTAGCGAACAAGAGTTCACGGAATCGCTAAACTTAATGGAAGAGAGAAAAAGTGTTTCATGAACTGGTAGAAACCTTTGTCACCAATTCACTAAATTTGACTGGGGCCCTTTTAAGAGGTAAATCATAAAGCTCATGAAACATGAAGATCAGACGGTCACAACTTAAAGTGAACCTGATTTCAAATATCGACCGCTGATTTGCTGCAAGCACCATAAAGTAGTCATTTGATTTCAAATTCAAATATTTGAAGGATTTCCTATGACCAGAAGGACTAGAATTCAATGCAGAAGCAACTGGTGTTGGTGAGAGATGATCTAATTTCCATTGCAGTGTGGTCTAGGGTGTTGAGTGATCATCTGCAAGATTTGTACTGTGTGATTTTGTGCTCAAGGTGTGTTGCAGGGTTGACATTTTGAGTGTTGTTCATGATTCTGAGTACCTTCACAGAGAAATTTTCATGATTGAGGATCATTCCAAGATTTTCTTTCTCCTGGTTGCCTGGTTTTCCACCCCTGTAATAAATTTTTGACCATTTCCAGTTGGTTGGGTGGTTGGAACCCTAACCCTAAGTCATCCATAGCTTGTTGCATTCTCTTTGAGAATTCCAAGATGACTAGGGAGTATAAGTTGCAGAAATTTTGATTTTGTAGGGCTTCCAAACATTCTTTGGTCCCAGCTAGTTGTTGATAGTGTTATACTGATAGAAGAGCTAGATTTTGTATATTTTCCTATCTTTGTGTTGTTTTGATTGTATATTGATCCTAAATATGTTAATAAGGATGTTATTGAATTCCAATCTTGCATTTGTGCATGTCTTCTTATTTCGGTTCTAAGCTCATAAATGTCAATGTTACAAAGTGTATTAGCATATGGTAAACAAAGAGTATTGTCAAGTCATCTCTGAGTTCCTAACAAAGTTAGGATTAAAGTCTTTTAGGTGGGTTCAGTGAGTTTGCAACCAAGTAGGAATCTGATGTCCTTGTGTCTGAGGGAGAGGTCTAATAGGCAAAGCAATTATCCTGGATTCAATTATGTTTGAATTAAGGTATTTAGCTGATGTATGTAATTGGATGACTCTTTGCCCTAGGTTAAGGCACTGGTCCATCCTCTGGAGGCATTGCATTGTCATCAACCACACACACAAACATTCAAATGATAAAATCTTAAAGCAGTTAGTAAAGAGTATATAGTTGTATATCATTTAGTGATTCCTTTCAAGAAGTGAATCAAGGGTACACCCACCTGAGCAATAAGGCTCAAAGTGTAGGAGGATCTCTCTTGATCCTTTTAAATTGGTCCTCTTCCTTGTAGACTTTGGAGTGGTGATAGAGTCAAAGTTATATTAAAATTATCCATCAAAGTATAAATCTGCAAGTTGAAGATCAAAGGGAATTCCCAATAAATTGCAGACTCTACTGGGAAGAGTCTAGAGATAAAGGTTGTAAGTGCACTCTTGTTTTCCTATTGTATTTCAAGTAAAGATTTTCCATCTAGGTGGGTGGTGACTCAAAAAGGTTAAGAACCAGTGCTATATATTGTAAATCATGGACAAGAGGAGGAATACTAGGTCCTTTGTCAAAAAGAATCCAGAGGTCACTCTGGAGTAATTGCCTAAACAAGAGAAGAAGAGTTGGCTTAGAAGGAATGGTGAGTCTACTAGTGCTCCCAACAAAGAACAAAGAATTACTAGAGGTAGAGCACCACAAGTTTCCTCAAGTGAGGAAGGTTCACAGGACAAAGTTTCTAGATCAGATGGTGGTCGCTCCGAAGATAGATTTTATGATACCCTAGAAGCTATATTTCAGGACAAAGGTCCATTGATTGCAGGTCAAGATGAACAAGCTAGAGAGATGGGTTTGGAGATTGATTTAGATCTTGATGAGGACAATTTCAGAAGAGAACCCATGAGACCAAGGCAAGTCCACTTCCCATATCAAAATCTTCCTGATATGGATGTGTCATCAGGTTCTGATGACATTATGGTAGATCCTAATGATTTAAATGCATTGAGGTTGTAGTTGTTAGAGTAGGATGCCATACATAAGAGGTTACAAGAGTAGAGAGAGGTTGAAAAGGTGAATTCTCTGATAGAAAGACAATCTCTCCTTAGAAAGATTAATGAAATGAAGGAGAGAAACAAGATGCTTGCTTCTACTCCTAAAACTTTGTAGCATGATGTCTTTGGTGATCTTGATGCCTTGAGGAGTGAGAAAGAGTGCTTACTACAAGATCATGAATTTGATAGGGAGGGCCTTGTGGTTAGACAAGTGCAAAGTTATGTTCCTTTGCCTAGAGATAAAGATGGGCATGAGATCAATAGGCCAGATGTTGCCACTGGTGAGAAAGGAAAGCAAAAGATGGTGGGACATCAAACAAGTAAATCATTGACAATACCCAGGGTCCCACCACCCAATTTAAATAAGGACACAAAAATGGAGAGAAGAAGAAAAGAAGATTAGGACCTTGCAAGAGAATTAGAGAGGGCTAAAATTGAAGCTTTCATTGCAGAAAAAAGAAGAAAGATCCAGTTCTTGAAGGCTTCATCAGCTAATGCTCTTGGCCCATCTGCTACTGAACTAGGTATGCCATCTATGACTACTTATATTCCACTTAGTAATGCTACTATTTCAATTCCTTCTTCATCTACTAGGATAGGTGTTGATCCTAGGCAGTAGTCAAATGCACAAATAAATGTAGATGCTAATGTTGATCCTAGGGTTGACACTAGTTCAAGTTTTCAAAGAAGACCTATGCAATTAGAAAGCTATAGGCAAATTAGTTTTAATGGAATTCCTAGCTACCCAAATGCTTTTCCAAATGATATTAGAGATAAGGTACCTAAGTTTGCTAGTAATAATGCTATTAGTTGTGAAGAGCATCTTAGGTTATTTGTTGATATGCTTAATGATTATGAGGTAGAGCATGAGGATGTGGTCATGAAGTTATTTGTTCAATCTCTAATGGAGGATGCTAGAGATTGGTTTAAGAGATTTCTTGACAAATGTATTGATACTTGGGACTCTTTTGAGAGATGTTTTAAAGAGCAGTATGGTGATAGGCCTATTGCTAGTTTCATGTTGAATGAATTCAATACCATAAGGAAAAATCAGAATGAGACTGCAGCTGAATTCAACATGAGATTTCAGAAAGATATGCATAAGTTGTTCCAAGTTATGCGGTTAGATGACAATGTCTGTCTAACCACATAGTTCAATGCATTTGATGGAAAGATGGGATATTTGTTGAGGGACAAAGAACCAAGAACTCTTAGGGATGCTTTTAGGATTGTTGTCAACATTGAGAATAATATGAAAATATCAGGGAAATTGGGTGGAAAGAGAGATGACCCAAAGTTGTTTGGGGACAAGAAATACAAAAAGGAAAATGATAAGAATGTTGGAGCTAGGAGGCAAGAGGAAGATAAATTAGATAAGGTGCTTAATGAATTGAAGGATTTGAAGGCACCTACAAATAGGAACATCAGTGCTCCTACCAATGAGAGGCCTTAGCTCAACAACAATTTTAACAAACAGAATAGATTGTAGAACTACCCCTACAACACACAATGGAAGGATGGCAAGCCTATTGTCCCTACTGTAAGAGGAAACAATGATAGAGGTGTCCCTGACCCTCTACAAAAGGCTTCAATAAATTTCATGGAGGACATACCTTGGTGTGTTGCATGCCAGTCCCCTCATTCTACAGAGCATTGTGTGGTTGCACATTCTATGGCTACAAATCCAGATTGTGGTGATGAGGAGATAGATCAAGAAGAAGATCAAGATGATGTTGGATGCAACATGGCTTCTTCATATCTAGGATATGAAGATGATTCTAATTTTGATGAAGAAGTAGATGTAAATGTAAAGAGACACAATCAAGCCCTTTTTCATCAAGAAGTTTTTTCTGATAGTGAAGACATTGATAGGAAGACATGTAACATGAACTCTTCTTTTGAGCCAGTAAATTTAAGAAGACCTTCTACAGAAGAGATGGATATGATTACTATAGAAATGATTACCCAAGTGCAAAATAGAGGCATGGTGGCAAGGAATACAAATGAGAAAGCTACAGGAATGTTTATAAAGAGTACCAACTCTAGAGAAGCTAATGAGAACAAATCAAAAGGTGATCATATGGTGAAATTCAAGAATGTAAAAGGTAAGAATTGTGAGCCTAAGGGAGTTGGAATTGAAAAGATTTCAAGTGAGATTGAGAGGCCAGTTAACACAATGGCTAAGATTGAAAAAATGAGGGTGGCCAATACATCTAATTTTTCAAATAAGCAAAAGGATATTAAGGCAATGCAGATTGAGATTCCTTCTTCTACTCTTGTTGATATGTTATCTGTATTGTCCCAAATTATAGTTAAGGTTCCATTGTCAGAATTGTTGAGGATCCCTAAACACAAAGACAAAGCTATTGCATGGGTAGGTAATGTTCATAAAAATGATGTTGCATGCAATGGATCTTAGGATAAGGCTTGGAAAGGTGTTGCTACTTAGGGAATTGTGTCTCAAATTCCTGCAATATACTTGGATGGTTCTATCAATGCCAACTTTGAAAATATTGATCCATTCTTCTTGAGTGTTCTTGTGAATGGAATGAAGTTGAGAAATTGTATGATTGATAGTGGTGCCTCTAATACTATCATGCCTTTCAAAATCATGGAGAAGTTGGGCCTTAAATTTGATATGGTGCAAGGTAGATGTTGTGCAATGGATCAGAGGGAGGTACTAGTTATTGAGACTATCAATGCAATGCCATATAGGCTGGCAACATATCCAAAGAAAGAGCTAACAATGAGTGTTTTGGTGGTGGATATCCCTCCTCATAATGGGATGCTACTATCTAGAAGGTGGAGTGCTACCATGGGTGGAAGTTTACAATGTGATCTATCCTATGCCACTTTCAAAATTGATGATCAATTTGTCAAGATTGAATGAGAGCCAAGAGTATGCCACATGATTGAGAGAAATATTGATAATGAAACTACATGTTTTGTGGATATTGATATTAATGCTTTTAGGGAAGAGATCCCTGTATTTGAAGAGGAACCTATTTTTCCACCTATCTCTATTGAGGTAAGTGCTAATTCTATGAAGGGTTATTTGTGGGTAATGTACTTTGATGGTGCAAATTGTAAAGATGGTGCAGGAGCAAGTATTTACTTATTTCTCCTTATGGAAACACCTACAAGTTTTCTTTCACATTGAATTTCTTTTGTACCAACAATATAGAAAAATATGAGGCTTTGTTGTTAGGATTGAGGTTGGCACAAAAGAATGGTATTAAGTGTTTAAGTGTTGTTGGTGATTCAGAGTTGGTGGTGTCCCATGTTAGGTCAGTATATGCTTCCAAGAATAGGAGGTTGAAGCAATATAGGAATGTAGTTTGGGATTTGATTGAACATTTTGATGCCTTCAATATTCAGTGGAAGGATAGGAGTAATAATAAGATGGCTGACTTGTTAGCCAATATTGCAATCAATCCCAATGATATTCCATTTTCTGGTATCTCTAAAGTTGAAATTTAGGCTAGGCCTAGCATACCAGATAATATTGAGAATTGGAAAGTTTTTGATGATGATAATGATATCTTGAAGTTTATGGGTTGTGAGGATCAATATCATGGTTAGGAATTTGATTGTTTAGCCTTGGTTGAGTTAGTAGAAGGAAGGGAGGTTGTCTTTGGAAATGAGGTCATTCAGCTTAGAACTAACAAGGTGCCCAAGGGGCTTGTTGTTTTGGAGACTGTCTTTGATAACTAGGATAGAGTTCAAAAGAATATCAAAAGAGAAGTTCATGCTGATCTAGAGGAGATAAATCTTGGAACACATGAGGCACCTAAGAAGGTATACATTGGTAGAGATATATCTCAAAAGGTAAAGAAATCTTTGATTGGATTATTGAGAAAATTTAGGCATGTATTTGCATGGTCATATGATGACCTAAAGGTTTATAGAGAACATTTATTTCAGCATATTATTCCATTGAAAGAAGATGCTAAACCTTTTCAGCAAAAACAAAGGCCTATTAATCCCACTTTGGCACCCAAGATGCAAGAAGAGTTAATGAAGCTGAGAGATGCTAGAATTATCAAGCCTATAAGGCATTCTTCTTGGGTGTCAAACCTTGTTCCTATGAGAAAAAAGAATGGTGACATCAGGCTTTGTGTGGACTTCAGGAATCTGAACATTAGCTCATTAAAGGATAATTATTGTCTGTCCAATATGGAAGCTATGTTGCAGAGATTAACCGGATCAGAATTGATGTCTATGATGGATGGTTTCTCTGGCTACAATCAAGTCATTATCAAGGAATCAGAGCAATTCAAGACAACTTTCACAACACCTTGGGGGACATATGTTTATGTGAGAATGCCTTTCGGCCTCACAAATGCTAGTGCTACTTTTCAGAGGGCAATGGATGTTGCCTTTTCAGATTTTATAATTGATTTCCTTGTTGTATATCAAGATGATCTAACTAATTATTCCAAGGAGGAAGAAGACCATTACACTCATTTAGAAAGAATATTTGTGAGGGCCTTGGAATTTGGCATTGCTTCAAACCCAAGGAAATGTGCTTTTGGTGTCATTGAAGGTAAGTTGCTTGGCCACTTAGTTGGGAAGCAAGGAGTGAGAATTGACCCTAAGAGGGTAGCAGCCATGGATAAAATTTAGAGACCAAAGAATGTTAAAGGAATTTAGTCCTTCTTTGGTCAGGTCAATTTCTTAAGGAGGTTTGTGACAAATTTTGCAGAGGTTACTAGACCTATTTCTAAGATGTTGAAGAAGGGATCTGCAATCAATTAGGAGGGTGAGCCTAATGAGGCTTTCAAAAATATCAAGCAGGCTATCAAAGATGCACCAATGCTTAAGGCACCTGATTATAATGTCCCAATGCATATCTTTTCCTTTGCATCTTTTCACACTATTACTGTAGTTTTGTTACAAAAGAATAAGGATGGTTTTGAGTAGCCTATTGCATTTTTCAGTAAATCTTTGTAGGTTGCAGAATTGAAGTATGACATAAATGAAAAATAGGCTTATGCACTTGTGAAGGCAATCAAGGCTTTTAAGTGTTACTTGATGGGAGAAGCTATGATTTCTTTTGTGCCAAGTGCAGCTATGAAGGATATTTTCTCACAGCAAGAGGTGTTTGGAAGAAGATGTAGATGGATCAATAGGATCCAAGAATTAAATGTTGAGGTCCAGATTACTAAGTTGGTTAGATGGCAAGGATTGGAAAAACTGATGGCCCAATCCAATCTTGATGCAAATTAGGTAAATCATTCTGAAATTGATTACACATGTGACATGGATGATTGTATCTGGTATTAGGATATCATCTATTACTTGAGAAACATGAAATGTCTAGATAGTATGAATGATAATCAAAAGAGGACATTAAAATTACAGGCCATCAAGTATGTAATTATGAAGTGTAAATTGTATAGAAAGAATTTGGATTGCATACTTTTGAAGTGTGTAGATGAAGACCAGGCTAATAATTTGTTGAAAGAAATGCATGAGGGAATTTGTGGTGGGCATTATATGGGTAAAAAAACTACTCATAAGATCTTGAGAGTAGGATTCTGGTGGCCCACAATCTCTAAGGATGCAGAATAGTTGGTGAGGAGGTGTGATGCTTGTCAAAGGTTCTCTGGTAAGCTTAAATTTTTAGGTAATGTGCCATTAAGACTAGTAGAAGTTCAAGCTCCTTTCCAACAATGGGGAATTAATTTCATAGGGGAGATACCAAACAAGTCAAGTGGAGGACACTCATGGATCTTAGTTGCCACTGATTACTTTACAAAGTGGGTAGAAGCTATACCTACAAGAAGTACAATTAGTAAGGTGGTAATTGATTTTATGATGAATAATATTGTTACAAGGTTTGGGTTCCCTGAGAGAATAGTAAGTGATAATGCCATGTGCTTTAGATCTGCTGAATATAAGGACTTTTGCAAAGGTTTGGGAATTTAGATTTCTAATTCCTCACCTTATCAT
The DNA here is from genome assembly GCA_027943335.1 of Chamaecyparis obtusa. Lineage (NCBI taxonomy): Eukaryota > Viridiplantae > Streptophyta > Pinopsida > Cupressales > Cupressaceae > Chamaecyparis > Chamaecyparis obtusa. Next base: position 20,187 of record BSBK01008946.1, read on the forward strand.
CCACAAGAAAATGGTCAGGCAGAATCTACTAATAAGAGTTTGATTAAAATATTAAAGAGAATTCTTGAAAAGAATAAGAGGGCATGTAATTCAAAGCTACCATTAGCTCTATGGGCTGATAGGGTAACTATGAAGAGGGCAATTGGTTGTGCACCATTTGACCTAGCATATGGAATTCATGCAAGAATGCCTCAGAATAACTTATTGGAAATTTATAAATTTGTTCAGCTATATGATGATGACATAGATGATGATATGTAGTTGAGAATTGAGGACCTCATTAGGTTGGATGAGACTAGAAGAGAGTCAGTCGCAATGAATGCCAAATTGCAGTTGCAGGTTAAGAATTTATATGATAAGAAGACTGTTGACAAAAAGTTTGAACCTGGTGATTTGGTGTTAGTTTGGAATGCCATACTAGAGGATAAGGGGAAACATGGTAAATTTGATCCCATCTAGCTAGGGCCATATCTAATTCATGAAAAATGGGGCCAAGATTCATATATACATTATCAAAGAATTAAATGGTGATATTTAGGAATTGCTAGTTCATGGATAATTCTTGAAGAAATACTTCAATTGAGGTATTCTATTTTCCATGAACAATAGTTAGGTTTGTACATTTTGTAAATTCTATAAATAAGCTACTTGCCCCTACCCTGTTTTGTCCTGGTTTGTCAATTTTTGGTCCTGTTGCCTGCTCTACCTTGCTTGTTCCCTGCTGTGTGCAATTTTTCTAGTGGGATGGTCTACTTTGAACTAGTGATTCTAAGTCCTTGCTATGCCTGTAGGAGGTATACATCCTTAGATAGAGCCACTATTAGCACATGCAAAAAATTTCATGGCTTTAGCAATTTTCTACTAGTCTCTGCAATGTTTTTCATCTCTCTGTCTAAACCCTAAGGTAAAAAATTTCAAAATTGTAGCCGTTGGGTCTAAAAAATTAAAAAATACCCTGGCCTTGTTCTAATGTTGCATTACCTTTTTAGGGTGACTTAAAACTTTAAATCCACATGTACTAATTAAAATGACCAGCTTCAAGTTCACGGTTAGGTTTTTCATGTGTCGACGGGGTCCCCTTTAATTCTTCCTAAGTCCTAATTTTCCCTGGCCATTTTATTTTCCTAAGTTCCTTGGCATTGATTTTCCCTATGTCCTACCCTTTAATACTTCCTAATGTTTTGACTTTGTATTTTCCTAGGCCCAGCTCTTTGACACCGTCTCCATCTGATAGTGGGCGTATCTTCTCATGAGATGTGTGAGAGGCTTGTGAACTTAAGACATCCATTGATTCTCCTTTATGACAGAGCTTCTCAAATAGGCAGGTCCACTACCATGTTGGCATAGTTGGCATTCTCTCATTGGTCCATGTGTTGCTGAGAGGGATCTTGTCAGTGGGGCCTACAGTTAAGGCTTTTCAATCTGTGGTCAGTGCATGATCTTAAGGAATATTCTTCCCCTTTGAGATCATGCACCATCCATTGATTTCGAATCTTACTTAGCACCTGTCAGTGGGACCTAGTTTTTAGATGTGTCAGTGGGTCCTAATCCTATTAGTGAATCAATGAATGACGTATAATCTTATGGGTTTTGTCAGAGGCTTAAGATTATGTGCCATCTATTGATTTTGTTTCTTGTCAGTAGGTTGTCAGAGATGGGAGGATTTTTCTTCATGGATGGTTGGCGTGTAAGCACATAGAATATTTTGAGCCTTTCAAATCTTGTGACAGCCATCTGATCTTCCAGGTGGCTTAATGTTCTTAGTGGGGCCATTTTCTAGGTGGTGCAGGATTGTTCAAATTTTATTGGTTGACGTGGATGATGCGGTAGGGTGGAGTCATTTTTAGAGAGATCAGTGATGAGGACATGATCTACAGTCTTCATAAGTTCTCATGAGTTTTTTCAGAGCTATGAGATCTTACTCCTGGCATCTGATTATAGGGCTTAGGTGGGTGGGTCCTTTGTTAGTGTGACTGAGCATGAACCATGAATGATATAGTGACAAATGGCATAAAGAGGGCCCAGGTGGGGTCAAAGGGTTTTGCAGTCTAGATGAATGAGGTTAGCGGTGCTGACAAAGTTCAAAGGCTTTGCTTGTTCATGTGAATTGGTGGTGCTTCTCTAAGCATTTTACTGGTTCAGCAAACAAGCGTTCACGGAATCACTAAACTTAATGGTGGAGAGATAAAGTGTTTCACAAATTGGTGGAAACCTTTGTCGCTATTTCGCTAAATTTGATTGGGGCCCTTTTAAGAGGTAAATTATAAAGCTTGTGAAATATGAAGATTGGACGGTCATGACTTAAAGTGAACTTGATTTCAAATATTGACCACCGATTTTCTACAAGCACCATAAAGTAGCCCTTTGATTTCAAATTCAACTTTTTGAAGGATTTCTTGCGACCAGAAGGACTAGAATTCAATGCAGAAGCAACTGGTGTTGGTGAGAGATGATCTGTTTGCCATTGCAATGTGGTCCAGGGTGTTGAGTGATCATCTATAGGATTTGTACTATGCAGTTTTGCACTCAAGGCATGTTGCAGGGTTGACATTTTGAGTGCTGTTCATGATTCTCAGTACCTTCACAGAGAAATTTTCATGATTGAGGATCATTCTAGGATTTTCTTTCTCCTAGTTGCCTAGGTTTCCACCCCTATAATAAATTTTTGACCATTTCTAGTTGGTTGGGTGGTTGGAACCCTAACCCTAAGTCATCCATAGCTTGTTGCATTCTCTTTGAGAATTCCAAGATGACTAGGGAGTATCAGTTGCAAAAATTTTGATTTTGTAGGGCTTCCAAACATTCTTTGGTCCCAGCTGGTTGTTGATAGTGTTATACTAATAGAGGAGCTAGATTTTGTATATTTTCCTATCTTTGTGTTTTTTTGATTGTATATTGATCCTAAATATGTTAATAAGGATGTTATTGAGTTCCAATCTTGCATTCGTGCATGTCTTCTTGTTTCTATTCTAAGATCATATATGTTAATTTCACAAAGTGTATTAGCATATGGTAAACAAAGAGTATTGTGAAGTCATCTCTGAGTTCCTAAAAAAGTTAGGATTAAAGTCTTTTAGGTGGGTTCAGCGAGTTTGCAACCAAGCAGGAATCTGATGTCCTTGTGTCTAAGGGAGAGGGGTAATAGGCAAAGCCCTTATCTTGGATTCAATTGTGTTTGAATTAAGGTATTCAACTAATGTATGTAATTGGATGACTCTTTTCCCTAGGTTAAGGCACTGGTCCATCCTCTGGAGGCATTTCATTGTCATCAACCACACACACAAACATTCAAATGATAAAATCTTAAAGCAGTTAGTAAAGAGTATATAGTTGTATATCATTTAGTGATTCCTTTCAAGAAGTGAATCAAGGGTACACCCACCTAAGAAATAAGGCTCAAAGTGTAGGAGGATCTCTCTTGATCCTTGTAAATTGGTCCTCTTCCTTGTAGACTTTAGAGTGGTGATAGAGTCAAAGTTATATTAAAATTATCCATCAAAGTATAAATCTGCAAGTTGAAGATCAAAGGGAACTCCAAATACATGTGACCAAAGCATTCACATGATCTCACAATCATTTCTTGACCCAAGGTTTCATCTAGCAAATACGCGACTAGAGCTTGATCTTATCTACATCAGTGACCCATATTCCAACTCCAAGCCTTTATCTTTAACCCATGCTCAATCTAGCGACTTAGTGACTGAAGCCATCTATAATTCACTAAACACTTTACTTAACCAAGGCTTCATTAGGAGAACATGCAAACAAAGCATTCACAAGATCACTCAATATTTCACTTGACCCTAGTTAAATCTCAAGATTAAAAAACTTGTTGATATTTCTTGTCATCTGTGGTTCTCATTCATCCCCCAAAGGCTTGTCTTAACTCAACTTTATATGGCAATCCAACGACTGAAGAGATCTCCCAATTGCTAAATGTTTGACTTAAATCTTTCTTGGCTCGGAGAACACATGACTAAATGCTTTCACTAAATTTTTTGATACTTTCTTAACCTTGAGTTCCATTAAGAGATCACACAAACACTTCATTCATTGAATCACTGAATCTATGACTTAAACACTACACCAGACTGTTGGAGATTTGCCAGTAGGCTAGTATTGATTGTATGTTTGTCATTGATGACAACATATGGAAAGTAGAATGCATGGAAGTCTTATGTAGTAAGATTTCAATATATGTAGCATGGACATGATATCACCATGATATCATGGGTATAGAGGTTAACTGTTAGTATAGATAGTTATATAGCAGCTTGTGTCAGCAGTGTTCCTGATAGAGTTACATGCAGTGTTTTATGTATGGTTGTCCATACAGTTGTCATGGATCCTTGCGCACTTGGACATATGTTGAAGACATTTTAGTGATTTTTTAATCATGGACGCATAGTCTTTTAATGAGTAGAAGTGAAGTTATGCAGTCGCTATTCGCCAGCAGCAATTTCTTGTGTTTATTTAGAAGAGTAGATAGAGATTTTATTGGTTCTTTAGTTGCACCTATATTTAGGGAATGCACCCTTGGATTTAATATTAGAGAAGAGTATTGATGTTTGGTTAAGGGCACATGACTTAATTCAGCTTGAGGAGAAAGATCCAATTTTTTTGGTAGAGCTGACAGTGTGTTGTGTGTGTCTACAATTATATTATTGGACAGGTCCCATAATGTGTTGCATGCATAGTAGAGTCAAAAAAATGTTTATTGGAGTTTTTTATGGTTTCTCTATTATGATTTCAAGGTGGTTCTAATAGGATGACTTGATTATATCATTTAGAGGAAAGATATTTATAGGTAGTCATTTGTGATTACCGAAGTGTGGTTTATGGTTGTTCAAGCAAAGTAGAGCCGAGTGTGTGAAGTTTTGAGCCATCAGAAGAAGGTCTATGTGACCAATTAAAGTACTTGTGCTATTCATTGGAACTGATCTAGATAATAGTTTAAAGCGTAGTTCACCAAGATCTAGATGTAGTGTGTATCTGTTAAATAGAAGGTTGTAGCCTTCACCCCTTTGAGCAGTGTGCTCTTGGATAGTGCGACCTCTCCCCTAACAGGAACAATTGTAAAAGAATCATAATAGGGTCCAACCCTTGACCAGGTCTACTGTACTAAATATATTGTAAAGAAACTCCTAATAGGGTTAAGGCTCTTCTAACAAGGATCATAATACTCTATTGTAGAATATTAGTGGGTGTCAATTCCCATTGGTGTTTTTACTTATTTGGGTTTCCCTGTAACCAAAATATTGGTGTTGTGTTCTTTTATTATTGCATTGTGTTTATGCTTAATGTTTAAGTATACTTAATTAGATAAAGAATTGAATCTTGTAGATAACTGATTCACCCCCCCATCTTAGTTATCTCTTGGTACTATTCCTAATAATTGGCATCATAGCCAAGTGCCTCGGAGAGAAATTTTAACATCTTGAGGTTGATCAAATGGTGTACTTTAATAAATAAAGTCCTAAGTTTGATGGAGAGAATTATCTTGATTGGAAGAAAAAGATGGTTACTCATTTGTAGTGCATTGGTTTTGAAGTTTTCGATGTGACTATCAAAGTAGCCAAGATACCTACCCTAGAAGACATTGCATAGGATTATGCTACTGATAGATAAAAGGAATTGTTTCATCAAAATACTATTGCTAAATAAGCCTGTATCATCTCCCTATCTTATCATGAATTTTTAGAAATAAAAAAGGTAGATACAACCCATAAAATATGGAAGCATCTAGAAGACATATTTGAAGGAGACAAACAAGAAAAGGATGCACGCAGAAAGACATGGAAGAAAAGATACAATGCATTAGAGATGCTGCCTAAAGAAAACATTAGAGCTTATAATCAAAGAATAAATGAAGCAGTTGCTGGAATCAAAAATAATGGTGGAGAGATTTTAGAGGAGGATATCATGGAAAAATTAATGACTACTCTCACTCTTGAATATGAAAGCAAGATAAACATCCTTGATGATATCATGCAACTTACATCTAATTTCAAAAGAGAGACCTTGATCAACAAAATCTTAGCTTTTGAGATTTAAAGATTGAAGACAGAGCCAAAGAGTGAAACATCCTTCAAAGAAACAGTTCATAGTAAGAAATATATAAACACTTCTGGTAATTTTGATGATAATGATGAAGAGAAAACATTAGATGATTTCATTGCTATGATTTCCAAAAGAGAAAAGAAAGGAAAAGGAAAATATGAAGGTCAATTACCATTCAAGTGATTTTCATGTAATAAGATCAGTCACTTTGCATCTAAGTGTCCTACTAGAGCTAGAAAGTTCAAAAAGGATTACAAGCCTAAGTACTCTAAGGAATGCTACTATGCTGGAGATGGAGTTTCAGATGAAGAATCGGGTGAAGAGTAAATTGGATTAATTTCTATTGTAGACAAAATGAATAATAAGACAAATCATAAAGATAATAAGAAGGAACAAGAGCTAGCATTTATTTCACAAGCTGACATAAGAATAGACAAGATCATAGATAGTGGTTGTTCACATCACATGATAGGTAATAAAGGCAAGTTTGTTCATTTGGACAAATACAATGGTGGTATGGTCAAATTTGGAGACAACACTCCTAAGACAATAGTTGGTAGAGGAGCCATCACCTTGGATAGAAAGAATAGTACTAAGGATGTTCTTTATGTTGATAGTTTGAAACATAACCTTCTCAGTGTTGGACAGTTACTTGGAAAAGGATATTAGTTGGAATTCAAAAATGACAAATGCATCATTAAAAACAAAGATGGTGTTATGATTGCATCAGGCTCAAAGACAAGAGGTAATGTTTTTCAACTCAATTCAGAAGGAAGTTGTTTTGTTGCTAAAGTTGATGACAGTTGGTTGTGGCATAAAAGACTATGTCATATCAATTTTGATAACATAGTAAAGATAAGCAATATAAAGGAAGTAAGAGATCTACCTAGCATATGAAAGCCAATTGATACTATATGCAAGGAATGTGTAATGGGAAAGAATGTGAGAAATTCATTCAGGAGCAAGCAGAATTTAGTAGAGAACAAGTTGGATCTGATTCACATAGACCTATGTGGTCCAACTCAAACAAGATCATACTATGGTGAAAGGTATTTCATTTTGTTTTTTGATGATTATACTAGAATGATTTGGGTTACATTCTTGAAAGATAAGTCAAAAGCATTTGAGAATTTCAAAATATTCAAAGCTAAGGTTGAGAATGAATCTGGACTAAAGATAAAATGTTTGAGATCAAATAGAGGAGAATTCACCTCTAATAGATTCTATGAGTACTGCAAAGAACATGACATAAAGAGACAGTTAAGTGCACCTAGAACCCCTCAGTAGAATGGAATTGCAGAGAGAGGGACTAGGATCATCCTTGATACAACGTGGACCATAATGATTGAAGGAAAACTTGCACACACCTATTGGAGAGATGCAGTCAATACAGTAGTCTATACCATCAATTGAATTCAATTAAGGCCTAGCACTGACAAACCACCATATGTGATATTGTTTGGTAATGTTCCCATAGGTAAAATACTTCTGAATCTTTGGAAGCAAGTGCTAGATCAAGAGGGATGAAGCAGTAGGCAAGTTTGATGCAAGAAGTGATGAAGGTATTTTTCTTGGTTACTTTACTAAAAGTAAAGCTTATAGATGTTTCAATTTAATATTGAAAAAGATCATAGAAAGTGCTCATGTAAATATTGATGAAAATTTTATGATTCAAGAAAGATATCATGATTACTCACCCATGATTGAAGAAGAACCTAGACCCTCCACAAGTGAGATAGTTATTGAAGAAATGTTTGATAGTATTGATGTATTCTTCAATGACCCTGAGACAAGTGAAGAAGAAACTCCTAAGGCTGATAAGTCAGCATCACCTAAAGTTCCAAAGTTCACATCTAGAAATCATTCCAAGATAGACATCATTAGAGATTAGAGCAACAAAGTCTTAACAAGATCACAAGTAAATAACTCAGCTAGCAATGAAGTGGTATGTTTGCTATCTCAGATTGAACCTTTAAGTGTTGAAGATGCATGTAATGATTCAGATTGGCATGATACTATGAAAGAAGAACTTGATCAAATTGTTAAGAATGACACTTGGGAATTGGTCCCAAGACCTAGTGATAAGAATGTGATTGGAACCAAGTGGATATTTAGAAATAAGATGAATGAAGATGGTACAGTAGTAAGAAATAAAGCAAGGTTATTATGTAAAGGGTATGCACAAAGAGAAGGTATTGATTATTCAGACACATTTGCACCTGTGAGAAGATTAGAAGCTATTAAGTTATTTCTAGCTTATACTAGAGTCAAAAAACTCAAAGTATATCAGATGGATGTCAAGTTAGCATTCCTGAATGGTGATTTGAAAGAAGTACACATTGAGTAACTAGAAGGATTCACCTTATCAGAGAGACCTGATATGGTATGAAGATTGAAGAAGGCACTCTATGGACTTAAGCAAGCCCCTAGAGTATGGTATGAGAGACTAGATGGATATCTAACAAAGATTGGATTCAAGAAAGGAGCAGCAGATTGTAATCTATTCATTAGAGAGATATATGAAGGTCTACTACTTGTAGCAATATTCATTGATGACATTATCTTTGGAGGTAATGACAAACTAAGTGCAAAATTTGCCAAAGAAATGAAGAATGAATTTGAGATGAGTATGATTAGTCCTATCAAATACTTTTTAGGACTAAATGTGCAGCAAATAGAAAAAGGATTTTTTATTAATCAGTCAAAATATGTGAAAGAGATATTGAAGAAATTCAAGATGGATTATTGCAAGCCAATAGGAACACCTATGATCACTAGATGCAAGCTTACAAAAGAAGATGACTCACCAGCAGTAGATATAACATTGTATAATTCTATGATCGTTAAACTCATATGTCTTACATAGGCTAGACCTGATATTTCAAATGTAGTTGGCATAGTTGGAAAATTTGTAGCAGAGCCTAAACAAAGTCACCTCATGGTAGTAAAGATAATATTTAGATACTTGTAGGGCACTATAGATTATGGTCTATGGTATCCTAATTTAGAAAATGTTGAGCTTCATGTGTACATTGATGCAGATTGGGTAGGATGTGTTGATGATAGAAAGAGTACTTCAAGTGGAGGAGTGTTTCTTGATGATAGACTTGTCACTTTGACAAGCAAGAAACAAAATTGTATTTCTCATTCAATAGTAGAGGCAGAGTATGTTGTGGTAGCCTTGAATTGTTCTACAATTGTTTGGATCAAGCAGATGATAAAGGATTTTGGAATTCATATTGATTATCCTATTGTTATTCACTATGATAACACTCACACTATCAATATGTCAAAGAACCTTGTGATGCATGCAAAGAAAAAGAACATTGAAATCAACTATCACTTCCTAAGAGAGAAAGTGGTAGAGAAAGAAGTCAATTTGGACTATGTGAGTACTAAAGATCAGTTGTAAGATATATTCAAAAAGCCCCTACCTAAGGATATTTTTGAGTATCTCAGGTAGAAGTTGGGAGTCATTCCCTTCCTTGATTCTACTTAGAATAAAGGAAAGGCATTAGTCCTCAGGGATTGCTAGAAGGTTGACTACTATACCTCAGGAGTAGTACCAGTGCTTAAAATGAATGACACCCTTTTCCATTGATGTCAAAGGGGGAGTAATATATAGAGTCATGAAAAAAAAAGCCAGAAGTAAAAAGGAGGAGTAATATACTAAGGGGGGGGCAACATTCAATTATGACAATAGTTTAGTTGAGGAAATGGAGAATATTGGAAAATATTGTAGTAGATGGAGGATTCATCTTTGGGGGAGTTTTGAAGAGGAAATGGACAATGTTATAAAATAAATGCTCATTTGGGTTGGTGGTGGTTTTTCATTCCACATGTTGCCATCAATGCCAAAGGGGGAGATTGTTGGAGATTTTCCAGTAGGCCAGTACTGACTGTATGTTGGTCATTGATGACAACATATGGAAAGTATCATGCATGGAGGTCTTATGCAATAAGCTTTTAGTATATGTAGTATGGACATGATATCAGCATGATATCATGGGCGTAGAGGTTAACTATTAGTAGAGATAGTTATATAGCAACTTGTGTCAGTAATGTTCCTGACAGAGTTACAGGAAGTGTTCTATGTATGGTTGTCCATACAATCATCATGGAGCCTTGCACACTTGGAGATATGTTGAAGACATGTTAGTGATGTTTCAGTCATGGCCGCATAGTTTGTTGATGAGTAGAAGTGAAGTTATGCAATTGCCATTTGCCAACAATAATTTCCTATGTTTATTCAGAAGAGTCGACATGGATTTTATTGGTTCTTTAGTTGCACATATCTTTAGGGTATGCACCCTTGTTTTTAAGCTTAGAGAAGAGTTATTGATGTTTGGTTAATAGTGCATGATTTAATTCATCTTGAGGAGAAAGATCCAGTTGTTTTGGTAGAGCTGACAGTGTGTTGCATATGTCTACAATTATATTATTAGACAAGTCTCAGAATGTGTTTCATGCATAGTAGAGCTGACAAAATGTTTATTGGAGTTTTTTATGGTTTCTCTATTATGATTTCAAGGTGGCTCTAATAAGCTAACTTGATTATATCATTTGGAGGAAAGATATTTATAGGCAGTCATTTGTGATTGCTAAAGTGTGGTTTATGGTTGTTCAAGTAGAGCAGAGTAGAGTGTGTGAAGTGTTGAGCCATTAGAAGAAGGTCTATGTGACCAAGTAAAGTACTTGTGCTATTCATTGGAACTAATCTAGATAATAGGTCAAAGTGCAGTTCACCAAGATCCAAATATAGTGTGTATCTATTAAATAGAATGTTGTAGCCTTCACCCATTTGAGCAGTGTGCTCTTGGATAGCACATCCTCTCCCCTAACAAGGACAATTGTAAAAGACTCCTAACAGGGTCTGACCCTTGACCAATTCTACTGTACTAAATATATTTTAAAGAAACTCCTAACAGGGTTAAGGATCTTCTAACAAGGATCATAATACTTTAGTGTAGAATATTAGTGGGTGTCAATTCCCACCAGGATTTTTACCTATTTGCGTTTCCCCGTAACTAAAATATTGGTGTTGTGTTCTTGTTTTATTTCATTTTTTTTATGCTTAATGTTTAAGTATACTTAATTGGACAAAGAATTGAGTCTTGTAGATAACTGATTCACCCCCCTAGCCCCCCTCTTAGTTATCTCTTGGGACTATTCCTAGCACATAGTTCATGTTATATTTGACTTAACCCAGGCCCATCTAGAGATCACGCAACTAAGGAAAGTCTCATAATCTCATAAAAATGTTCTTAACAAGGGTCAAATTAGGAGAATTTACAAATGAATTAATCTCTAAATCTCTAGATACTTGGCTAACCCTGAGTTTTTTTAAGAGATTCAACAATAGTCATTGATCACTCTTATCATCTATGATTCTTATCTAATCTTTGAATGTTAGCACACTTGACCGCATCATTTGGAGATTTGAGCGACTGAAGGAAACTATAATAGCCTGCTGAATCACTGAATGTTAGACACATAATTGCCAAGATCAGGATATCACACAAATCACTGAATTTTAGACACATAATTAAGTATACTTAAACTTTAAGCATAAACAAAATGAAAGAACACTTGAACACAACATCAATATTTTGGTTATGGGGAAACCAAAATAGGTAAAAACCCTGGTGGGAATTAACACCCACTAATAAGCTGCACTAGTGTATAATGATCCTTGTTAGAAAATCTTACAACCCTGTTAGGAGTTGATCTTTGCAATGCAATAAGTACAGTGACCTGGTCAAAGGTCAGACCCTGTTAGGAGTCTTTTATGATGGACCCTATTAGAGATGAGGACGTAGTGTCTGAGACCTCACTACTCAAAGGGGTGAAGGTTGTAACCTTCTGAATAACATATACACACTATATCTAGATCTTGTTGAACTACAAGGTAGACCTAATATCTTGATTAGTTGCGATGAATAGCACACTCTATCTTCTCTTTCACATAAACCTCTTCTTGATGAAACAATACTTCACACTCTCTTCTCTGCTCTAATCTTTCATCTTCATCTCATGCTTCTAGCAATCACAAATGACTGGCTATAAGTATCTTTCCTCTAAATAATATAATGAAGTTAGCATTTTAGAACCATGTTGAAATCATATTAGAGAAATGATAACACTCTCCAATAACATCTTTGTTAGCTCTTCTAAGCACACAACACAAACTGGGACCTATGCAAATTATTAAGTGTAGACGCACGCTACACACTATTGGCTCTACCAAATTAACTGATACTTTCTCCTCTAGCTTAATTACATCATGCACTCATTAAAAAACATCCTTAACTCTTCTCTAATCACTAATCCTAGCACACATACTGAAATGATGGGTGCAACTCCTGTACCAATATAATCTCTATCAACTCTTCTAGATAAACACAAGAAACTGCAACTGATGAATGGCAACTGCATAACTTCACTTCTACTGCATATCAAACTCTGCATCCATGAATGGAGAAACACTAACATGGCTCCATCATTTATCTAAATGTGTAAGGCTCCATGATAATTGTACAGACAATTACTCACAGAACACTGATTGTAACTCTGTCAGGAACACTATTGACACAAGTTGCTACATAACTGTTTGTACTAAAAATTAACTTCTACGTCCATGATATCATGTTGATAACATGTCCATGCTACATATACTCAAATCTTATGGCATAATTCTTTCACGTGTGCTACTTACCATATGTTGTCATCAATGACAAACATACAGTCAGCACTGCCTTGCTGGAAAATCTCCAACAATCTCCCCCTTTGGCATTGATGGCAACATATGGAGTGAAAAACACCACCAATCCAAATGACCAATTCTTTTATAATATTCTCCATTTCCTCACCAAAACTCCCCCAAGGATGAATCCTCCATCTACTACAATATTCTTCAATATTCTCCATTTCTTCAACTGAACCATTTCCATGACTGAATACTACTATCCCTTGCTGCTACATATTAATCCTTCTTAATTTTGTATGTACTCCCCCTTTACTACTATTTTTCATGACTATATACTACTCCCCCTTTGACATCAATGGAAAAGGGTGCCAAACATTTCAGCACTGGTACTACTCCTAAAGTAGAGTAGTCAACCAATCATCAGTCACTCAGGAATGATGTTTTCTCTACTTTCTCTAATCAGAATCAGGGAAGGGAATTACTGCTAGCTTCTCCCTGAGATACTCAAAAGTATCCTTTGGTAAAGGATTCGTGAATATATTTTCTAGTTGATCCTTTGTACTCACATAGTCCAATTTGACTTCTTTCTCTACAACTTTCTCTCTTAGGAAGTGATACTTAATCTCTATCTGTTTTATCTTTGCATGCATCACATGATTCTTTGACATGTTGATAGTGCTAGTGTTATCACAATGAATAAAAATAGGATAATCAATCTAAATTCCAAAATCCTTTATCATCTTCTTGATCAAAACAATTATAGAACAATTCAAGGCTACTACAACATACTCTTCTTCTGCTTTTGACTGAGAAATATAATTCTACTTCTTGCTTGTCCAAGTAAATAGTCTATTAACAAGAAATATTGCTCCTCCTAATGTACTATTTCTATCATCCACACATTATTCCCAATCTGAATCTATATATACATGAAGCTCAACATTCTCTGAATTAGGATACCATAGACCATAATCTATAGTGCCCTATAGATATCATAATAATCTCTTTACTTCCATGAGGTGACTTTGTTTAGGCTCTGTTGCAAATCTTCCAACTATGCTAGCTACATTAGAAATATCAGGTCTAGTTTGAGTAAGATATATGAGTTTACTAATCATAGACTTGTACAATGTTGTGTCTACTACTAGAGAATCATCTTCTTTTGTAAGCTTTCATCCTATTATTATAGGTGTACCCACTGGCTTGCAATCATCCATCTTGAACTTCTTCAATATCTCTTTCACATACTTAGTTTTATTAATGAAAATACATTTCTCTATCTACTACACATTTAATCCCAAAAAGTATTTGATAGGTCCAGTCATGCTCATCTCAAAATCACACTGCATCTCCTTAGAAAATTTTGTACTAAGTTTTTCATTACCCCCAAAGATAATGTCATCAACAAATATAGCTACAAGAAGTAAACCTTCATATGTTTCTCTTATAAATAGATTACAATCTACTGCTCCATTTTTTAATCCAATTTTTGTTATATATCCATCAAGTCTCTCATACCAAGCTCTAGGGGCTTGCTTAAGTCCATAGAGGGCTTTCTTCAATCTACATACCATATTAGGCTTATCTGATATGGTGAATGCTTTTGGATTCTCAATGTATAATTCTTCCTTTAACTCTGCATTCAAGAATGTTAACTTAACATCCATCTGATAAAATTTGAAGTTTTTGAATGTTGCATGAAACTTACCTATTAATTCATCCCTCTTGATGTAGCACTTGCTTCCAAAGATTATGAAGTATTTTACTATGTTAACATTACCAAACCATAGCTCATAAGGTGTCTTGTCTACGCCAAGCCTCAATTGTATTCTATTGGTGGTATAGACTATTGTATTGACCACATTTCTCCAATATATGTGTGGAAATTTTCCTTCAATCATGATGGTGTGCGCTATCTCAAGGATGATCCTATTCCTTCTCTCTGCAATCCCATTCTAATGAGAGGTTCTAGGTGCACTCAACTATCTCTTTATTCCATGTTCTTTAGAGTATTCATAAAATCTGTCAGAGGTGAATTCTCCTCCTCTATCCAATCTTAGACACTTTATCTTTAGGCCAGATTCATTCTCAACCTTAGCTTTGAATATTTTGAAGTTCTCAAATGCTTCTAACTTATCTTTTAAGAATGCAACCCATATCATTCTAGAATAATCATCAACAAAAAAAATGAAATACCTTTCACCATAGTATGATCTTGTTGGAGTTGGTCCGCATAGGTCTGTATGAATCAGATCCAACTTGTTCTCTGTTGAATTATGCTTTCTTCTGAACGAATTCCTCACATGCTTTCCCATCACACATTCCATGAAAATAGTATCAACTGGTTTTTCTATGCTAGGTAGATCTCTTACTACCTCTACATTTCTTATCTTTACTATGTTATCAAAATTGATATGGCATAGTCTTTTATGCCATAGCCAACTGTCATCTACTTTAGAAACAAAACAAATTGCTTCTGAATTGAGCTGAAACACATTACCTTTAGTATTTGAACCTGATGCAATCATTACATGATCCTTATTGTTAATGATGCACTTTTTGTCTTTGAACTCCAATCTATAACCTTTTTCAAGAAACTTTCCAACACTAAGAAGGTTATGCTACAAACCATCTACATAAAGAACATCATCAGTGTTGTTCTTTCCAACCAATGTGATAGCTCCTCTACAAATGATAGGTTTAGGAGTGTTGTCTCCAAATCTAACCATGCCACCTTTTTATTTGTCCAAATGAACAAATCTATCTTTATCACCTATCATGTGATGTGAACAACCACTGTCTATAATCCAATCTGTCCTTATGTCTGCTTGTGAAATCAATGCTAGCTCTTGTTCCTTTTTCTCATCTTCACAATCCATCTCATCATACATCTTCTCCATAATAGCAATGAATCCAATTTCACCTTCAAGTAAATCATCATCAGAAACTCCATCACCAACATAGTAACATTATTTTGTATACTTAGGGTTGTAGGTAGTACTGAATTTGTTAATTCTTGTAGGACACTTAGATGCAAAGTGACCAATCTTATTACATGAGAAACATTTGAATGGTAACTGACCTTCATAATTTCCTTTTCCTTTTCTTTCTTTCTTAGAAATCATAGAAATAATATCATCTATCTCTTTATCTTCATCTCCACCATCAAAATTACCAGAAGTGTTTAAAGATTTCTTACCATGGACTGATTCTTTGAAGGTTGTTTCACTTTTAGGCTCTGTCTTCAATCTTGAAATCTCAAAAGCTAAAATTTTTCTGATCAAGGTCTCTCTCTTGAAATTTTTTGTAAGCTACATGGTCTCATCAAGGATTTTGATCTTGTTTTCATAGTTTTCTATAAGATTAGTCATCAACTTATCCATAATGTCTTCCTCTGAGATCTCTCCACCATTGTTCCTAATTCCAACAACTACTTCATTTATCCTTTGGTTGTAAGCTCTGATGTCTTCTTCTGGTAGCATCTGTAATGCATTTTATCTTTTATTCTAAGTCTTTATGCGCACATTATTTTCTTGTGTATCTCCTTCAAACATGTCTTCTAGGTGCTTCCATATCTTGTAAATTGTCTACTTTCTTTATCTCTAAAAAATCACAATCAGATAAGGCATTGATGAGGACTTCTTTGTCTATTACATTCTGATGGAATAAATCCTTTTTTTTTCTAGTAGCATCATCCTTTGCAAGATCTTATAGAGAGGGGATCTTAACTTCTTTGATAGCTACTTCAAAAACATCAAAAGCAATACACTGCAAATGTGTCACCATCTTGTTCTTCCAATCAGAATACTTCTCTCCATCAAACTCAGGACTATATTTTCTAAATAATGACATCTGATCAACCACAAGCTATTAAACTTTCTCTCCGAGGCACTTGGCTCTAATACTAATTGTTAGGAATAGTCCCAAGATATAACTAAGAGGGGGGGTTGGGGGTGAATTAGTTATCTGCTAGTTTCAATTCTTTATCCAATTAAGTATACTTAAACTTTAAGCATAAAAAAATGAAATAACACTTGAACACAACACCAATATTTTGGTTATGAGGAAACCCAAATAGTTAAAAACCCTGGTAGGAATTAACACCTGCTAATAAACTGCACTAGTGTATAATGATCCTTGTTAGAAGATCTAACAACCTTGTTAGGAGTTGATCTTTACAATGCAATAAATATAGTGACCTGGTCAAAGGTTGGACCCTATTAGGAGTCTTTTATGATTGACCCTATTAGAGGTGAGGATGCACTATCTGAGAGCTCACTGCTCAAAGGGGTGAAGGCTGCAACCTTATGAATAACATATACACACTATATCTAGATCTTGGTGAACTATGAGGTAGACCTATTGTCTTTATTAGTTCCAATGATTAGCACAATCTATATTCTCTATCACATAGACCTCTTCTTGATGACATAATACTTTACACTCTCTGCTCTGCTCTAATATTTCATCTTCATGTCATGCTTCTAGCTATCACAAATGACTAGCTATAAGTATCTTTCCTCTAAATGATATAATGAAGTTGGCCTATTAGAACCACCTTGAAATCATATTAGAGAATCAATAAAACTCTCCAATAAAATATCTATTGGCTCTACTAAGCACACAACACAAATTGGGACCTATTCAAATTAATAAGTGTAGACACATGCTACACACTGTCGGCTCTACCAAATTCACTAAGACTTTCTCCCCTAGCTGAATTACATCATGTGCTCTTAACAAAAAATTTTTAACTCTTCTTTAATCAATAATATAAACATGCATACCGAAATGATAGGTGCAACTCTTGTACCAATATAATCTCTATCGACTCTTTTGGATAAACACAAGAAACTACAACTGGTGAATAGCGATTGCATAACTGCACTTCTACTACATATCAGACTCTATGTCCATGAATGTAGCAACACTAATATGTCTCCATCATATATCCAAATGCGCAAGGCTCCATGATAGCTATATGGATAATTACTCATAGAACACAACATGTAACTCTATTAGGAACACTACTGACACAATTTGCTACATAATTTTCTATACTAACAATTAAACTCTATGTCCATGATATCATGCTGATAATATGTCCATGCTACATATACTTAAATCTTACTGCATAAGTCTTTCATGCATGCTACTTACCATATGTTGTCATCAATGACAACCATATAGTCAGCACTGGCTTGCTGGCAAATCTCCAACAATTATGCAAGAGGTATTTACCCTAGAGGTAATGATCATAAAATAAATTATAGAACTTGGCTTTAGGTCATTTGCTTCAAATGTGGTAAATAATGAAACTAGGCATTTGAATGTAAGAAGGTTGGTAATAATAGAAAGAATGCACTTGTGTAGGAAGATTCACCTGATTTAATGAACAAACTGGAAGGGAGTGAAAACTTGATGATTAGTAGAGATTTTTGGAATGAAGGAACTAAAGAGGGCTATTTGAGGATAGGCTTATTAAAAATAAGATGTAAGGTTTCTAGAAAGTGTTGCAAGTTGATCAATGATAGTGAAAGTTCAAAGAATTTTGCATTAGAATAGCTAGTTAAAAATTTGCAGTTACTGAGGATGAAGCACCCTAAGACATCAAATTTCTTAGATTAATGATGAGCATAAACTCTTGGTAAGTGAATAATATCTTGTGAAATTGAAGAGTGGAAACTATCATGATGAAGTTCTTGGTGATATTATGCTAATGGATTATTGTCACATCTTGTTTGGTAGACCATGGTAGTATGATAGACAAGCTATAAATGATTGTACATTGAAAAGGTATACTATTGTGGATAATGGGAAGAAATAAGTTTTGTTACCTCTGGTAGAAGAATATAAGAGTTAGAATGATGCACGTGTTATACTTTGATTCCTAATAGGTTGATTGTAAAGATAGGTGATGATTCACCATTGGAAGTTAAAGAATTGATAACAAAATTTTAGGATATCATTTTAGATAATATACCATATGGGTTACCTCCTATTAGAAGCATTAGTCATTGCATGGATCTGGTACTAGGAGATAGTTTACCTAATAAGGAACCTCACTAGTTGACACCTATAAAGAATACAGAATTAAATAAACAAGTTTATTAATTGTATAGATGGGTTTGATGAGAGAAATTTTGAGTCTTCATGTAGTACCATTTGTGTTGGCATTTAAGAAGAGTGGAGAATGGATGTTGTGTATAGATTCAAGCGATAAAAATAAGATCATAATGAAATACATGTTTCCTTTGGCTAGGAGGGATGATATCATGGATTTTTAGAGTGGAGAAAAATTCTTTACGAAGATTGATTTAAATCAAAGAGGGAGATGAATGGAAGACTCCTTTCAAGACAAGAGAAGGGTTGTATGAGTGGTTGGTTATGCCTTTTGGTTTGACCAATGCACCTAGTACTTTTATGGCATTGATGAATCAGGTCTTGAATAAATTCTTAGGTAGGTTTGTGATTTTTACTTGGATGACATCACAATATTGAGTTAGAGGAAGGAAGATCATTTCTTGCATCTGAGACAAGTATTACAAAGATTGAAAGAGGAACAGTTGTTGATTAACTTGAAAAAATATTCTTTCACGGAGGAACAGATAGTGTACTTGGGTTTTTTGTTTTCAGCTAAATGTTTGAAGATGGATCTTGAGAAAGAGAAATTTTGTAATGGCCTACACTTGAGAATTCCAGTGAAGTCTGATATTTTCATTGATGGTACTGTATACACCTAAAAATGGCTTCATTAATTAATTAAATATTTATTATTTAATTACTATTTACTTGATAAATTAATTAAATATTTATTATTTAATTAATAATTATTCTTCTATTTATTAAATAAATTATTCAATTTATTTAGTGAATTCACTATAGTCTATCCTTCTATCCTAAGTCTTCTAATTAGTCTTATTAAAGTGATTTAAATAAATATACAATCACGTAAATATGACTAAGACTCCTAGTCCACCTCATCTACCCACTCACTTGACACATCATCTTGGCTAAAATAAATAATAATTATTAATTATTTATTAGTAATTATCCTCACCCACACATGTCCTATTCTTAAGGGCTATGTGACCTCATAGGACTTGGTCTCATGACCACATGTCCTCTCAACAATCAAGTCAAGAGACATTCCCTATTCCTAAGGGGCTTCTCAACCCACCTCTAAGAGTCAAAGGTGACTCATAGGACACTTGTGCAATGAGTCCTCATGAGGAAAAGGTCTCTCCCTCTTTCTCTCTTTGGTCTTTGTGAGACACTTGACATGTGTCTTTCCCTTGCACCTTCTTTTCCTCCATGTCAATGTGAGAGGAACATCATCCCTATTCTTCCTCTCACATTCCAACTACAACCCCCTTTCTCTCAACTCCTTCAACCAAGTCAATCCTAGCCTTAGGATCTTCCACCTTTCATTCTCAACCATAGGATTGTGCCACCTAGGCCTAGATCCTCCAAAACTCTATAAAAGGAGCCACATTTCCCCTTTGTGAGCTAATAGGTATTTTCTAATTGGCATTCAAGCAATCAAGCATCTAAGCATCCAAGCATTCAAGTATTCTAAGAGAAATCAATCCATACTATCATCATTTCATTTGCATTCCATCCATTAGATTGCATAAGCTATTGTGCGCTCATTTCATAAGATCTCCACACTTTGGTAGCATCTTGGGAGAAGGCTTCGTTTGGAAATCTGAGAGCTCAACCTCTTCAAGAAATCAAGGCTAGGAGGACAATGGAGACAAGCTGCATGGTAGGTGAAGGTAAATAATTTAGCTTCATCATTTTATAGTTACTTTGTATTCTTCATTGTGTCGCATTGGATTGATTTATTGGCTTGTAATAGTTAATTTATTCCATCTTACTACTCGTGCTCAATCCAAAGTTACTCTCCAAGGAGTCCAATCTAAACCAAATACACCTCACAACAAGTCTATTTATGTCCTAAAGTCTACAATGAATATTTCCAACCAATACAACCTTTTGGAACAACTCAAGAAAACACCTGCCCAGATATCCATCTTAGAGCTTTTGTGTCTATCCCCATCTCACAAAGATATCCTTGAAAAAGCTCTTTTAGAAACCCAAGTCCCCACAAATCTAGATCATGATCAATTTCAAGCTATGGTGGGCCATTTAACAACCCCACATTACCTATCCTTCACTGAGAATGATGACTTAGCTATTACCCAACCTCATAATGCTCCCCTACATATCAAAGTCATTGTCCAGAGTCACAAAATCAAATGAGTACTAATAGATGGAGGAGCTGGCTTAAATATATGTACATTGAAACTAGTCCTTGCATTGGGATTTTCTGAAAATGTTGTTGATCCCAAGAAGAAAATCATGATAAAAGATTATGATGAGGAAGAGTGGTCATCCAAGGGGTCTATTGTTTTACCAATTAGAATTGGTCTTATAATCAAAGATGTACCTTGCCAAGTCCTAGACATGGATCTTGCTTATAACGTTCTCTTGGGATGACCATGGATTCATTCCATGTAGGCTGTACCATCAACCTATCACCAATGCTTGAAATTCCCTCATAATGGTTAGGAAGTCACTATCAAGGGAGACACTAATCCATTCTAGTATTGTAGTTTTATGAAGACATCTAATTCTTTGATACCTTATAACCATACTGGATCTTCTACAACTACACCCATTGATCCTAGTAATATAGCATCAACATCAAAATCAACTGGGATCAAGATAGACATAAAAGAAAGAAGTATGGGAGAATACACTTTAGGTCAAGCTCTTTGTATCATAGAGTTACCTTTATCTCCTAGATCATATGGTAGATCTTTGATCACTAAACAATAATCAGAACCCCCTTCCACACTTGTTTATGACACATTTATAAGTGGGGGCACAATATCCAAAGAGGCAGTTTATTGTAATGCTACTCATTTGCTTAAATCATAGAGGAATGAAGAGGATATCAAGCATGAATGTATATCACCTGATGTCTATGGTAAAGGGTATACTTTGTTACAAAAGATGGGATACCAAGGTGCTGGACCTATAGGATTACAAAGAGAAGGTGTTATCAACTGATCTTGCAAAATCCAAACTATCAAAGAGACACTATAGGATTAGGATATAAAGGAGAAGGACCAAAAGAACCAAAAGGAAAAGCAAAGATCACACCTTTTCATGAGATATCTAAAGCTCCTGCTTTGCAATTTAGAAAGAATGGTATGTATGTGGATCTAGAGAAACAAAGGATAGCATAGAGAATCATTGATAGACTTGGACATAATGATGATTCTGACTCAAATGATTATGAATGGGATTCATTATCTGATTGTACTACAAAAATAGGAGTTGATGTTTTCCATCACTATAGTAATGATTACCATGAGGGAGAGAGTTTAAGGAGTGACTCACTAGGATTGGTCCCACATAATACTACTCTTGTCGATCGTGAAGGAAGTGAGCATTATTTTGTGATAGATGAATCAGATGAGAGTATGGAAATAGACCTCACTAATACAATCATAAACCTTGACAAATTTTCCATCAATACCATCTCTGCCTTTGAAACTGACCCGAATGATCTGATGCCCCTTGTATATCCCGAACTTATTGATTGGGATTCTCCTGATCATCCAAAACTTGATGTATTCCATAATGATGATGCAATCATTGACTATCTTGGAATTAGAGATCATTTACCATTAGGAGATCACAAGTTAGGATTTCTGATAGAACTCAATGACATGGCCTACTTTGGTGAGAGTGCCAATCCTTTTAGTCATAAAAATATAAAAATAATCAACAGATCTAATGGTGAAAACCACTCAGTGGTAGTATTAGATCCAAAAATAGTAAAAAGAAATGATGCATTTGATGGTGAAAACCTCTCTAAGGCACCTGATAATGGAAGGATTGACACTCTTCCCAACTATTTGTATCAAGAGCAATCTTCTATTCTTATAGAATCAACAGTACCTCTTAGCATTGGAACAGAAGAGTCTCCATGCATCCTCAAAGTAGCAGCATCCTTGATAGAATCAGAGAAACTCCTAGATGTTGGATTCATTTGGGCTATTAATTATGCTAAGTGGATTTCAAATATTGTCCCCATCTCAAAACTAGACAAATCTATCAGAATTTGTATTGATTTTCAAGATCTTAATAAGGCTTGTCTGAAAGATGACTTTCCTCTGCCAAATATTGACATTATTGTTGACTTGACAGCTAGGCATGAGATGTTATCATTAATGGATGGATTTTTTGGCTATAACCAAATCGAGATTGCACTAGAAGACCAAGGAAAGATGGCTTTTATTTGTCCATGGGGTACATGCTACTGGAATGTGATGCCTTTTGGCCTCAAAAATGTTGGAGCAACTTACCAAAGAGCAATCACCACAATCTTTCATGATATGATGCACACCATTATGGAAGATTATGTTGATGACATTTTAGCAAAATCCAAAGATAGAGCTGGTCATTTGAGAGTGTTGGATAGAATATTCACCCAAATGGAAAAGTATCAGATTTGACTCAATCCAAAGAAATGTGCATTTAGAGTTACATCTAGTAAACTATTAGGGTACATTGTCTCAGCCAAAGGAATTGAAGTGGATCCAAAAAAAGTTAAAGCAATATTGGAGATGGCTTCCCCCACTAACATCAATCAGTTAAGATCCTTATAGGGACATCTCCAATCCATCTGAAGATTTGTTTCTCAACTAGCAGATTGAAGTCATCCCTTTCAACATTTGTTGCATAAAAATATCTTATTCCAATGGGATGATCAGTGTGAAGCAGCTTTCAATAAAATCAAGAAATATCTGGCAAATCCTCCAACTTTGATGTCACCAATTTCAGGCAAGCCACTCTTGCTCTACATTTCAGCTACAATAGTTTCACTAGGCTCTCTATTAGCTCAGCAAGATCATGAAGGAAAAGAAAAAGCCATCTATTATATCAGTCACACCCTAGTGGGATATGAGCTAAACTATTCTCCTATAGAAAGAGCATGTCTAGCTGTTGTTTTTGCATCATAGAAATGGTGACATTACATGTTGTCACATTCAATCTAGCTCATCACAAAGATTGATCCTTTAAAATATCTATTAAGAAAAATAGCATTGATAGGTAGATTGGCTAAGTGGGTCATGCTACTTAGTGAATTTGATATTGAATATGTAGACAGGAAGGCTATCAAAGGTCAAGTGATAAAAGATCAGCTAGTAGATGCTCCATTAATGGATGACCAACCTATACATATAGAGTTTCCTGATGCACACATTTTGGCTTTATCTACACAAACCTGGCAACTATATTTTGATGGATCATATACTCAATAGGGTTCAGGAGCTAGTATTCTTTTTGTCACACCACAAGGATACACCATTCCAAAATCTTAAAAGTTGCTCTTTCCTTGCACCAACAATGTAGCAAAGTATGAAGCCTTGCTGATTGGGTTAAAGATGGCTTTACAATGGAGAGTAACTGAAATAAATGTCTATGGGGATTCTTAGTTGATTATAAATGAGGTTAATGATGATTATCAGACTAAAGATGATAAGTTATTGCCATATAAATGTATGGTTAAAGACTTCAAACAATATTTCTCAATCGTCACTTTTGAGCAGATTCCTTGGCATGATAACAAGGCTATTGATGCCATGGCAATGATTTCTTCTTTGTTTGATACAGAAGATACCAAGGTCCATTTTGAGTTCTTGGTGGAATCCTTGACTTGTCCTGCATATGATGATGCTGATATGAGTATTATATGTCATCTAATTGGACATGAATCCCCAATCTATGGAAACATTTATTCCTATTTGAAAAATGACATCCTACCCCCTAACCTATCCTGCAATCAAAAATGAACTTTTCTCCGCCAAGCCTCCCACTATGTCCTAATATCCGATATCCTTTATTGGCGAGGTCTTGATGGTACTCTCCTTTGATGTCTCGAGCATAATGAAGCTGAAACTACCTTGTGAGATGTACATGAGGGTATTTGTGGGACACATTTGAGTGGTCCCTCTTTGGCTAAGAAACTCATGTGTATGGGTTATTATTGGCCTACCATGGAAACATATTCCTTTCATTTTGCTAGAGCATGCAAGAAATGTCAGATACATGGAAACCTTATTCATGCTCCAGCACAAGAGTTACATCCTTTTACAAATACCTTGCCATTCAGTTGGTGGGGGCTTGACCTTGTGGGCACTATCAACCCTCCATCTTCTAATGGTCACAAATGGATTCTCACTGCAATAGAATATTTTACTAAATGGATTGAGGATATTCCATTAATTACCGCCACAGGAAACAAATATCCATGTTTATCATAAACTATATCATTTGTAGATATGGTATACCTATGTATCTCATTACTGATCATGGGAAATAGTTTCAAAATCAGGACATGGATGAACTGTGTCCAAACTTCCATATTACCCATAACTATTCTACCATATACTATCCCCAAGGAAACGGCCAAGCTAAGGCGTCAAATAAAACTATTGTTAAAATCCTACAAAAGACTGTCAATGATGATGGTCATGATTGGAATATCCAACTAAATCCAACCTTATGGGCTTACCATACCTCCATCTATACTCCTATCGGAGCCACCCCATACTCCCTTGTCTATGGATCTAAAGTAGTCCTGCCCCTCGAGGTCGAGTTGCCTTCACTTCATGTCACTCTCAAAGATTTGATTCCTGATGAAGACTATAGAGTTGCACGATTGATTGAACTAGAACTGCTAGATGAATGCCATCAGAGAGCTTATGGTCATTTTAAAGTCTATCAGTAGTGTATGTCTTGTCAGTATAATAGCAAGGTAAAGATCAGAGACTTTCAATTGGGTGACTTAGTCCTTTGCAAAAATCCAAAGAATCAATAGTACCATGAAAAGAAGGGCAAGTTTGAACCCAATTGGTTAGGTCCTTTTGTGATTACAACAGTCTATGGTTCTGGGGCTTATCAGTTGTCAACACCTGAGGGAGATCCCTTGGATGAACCTCTTAACAACATCCATCTCAAGAAGTTCTATCCTTGAAATCTCAATGCAAGGGCTATGCATATATTTTGTAAATACAAAAAATCATAAAAATACAAAAAAATAAAAAAATGAAAAGAAAACTACAATAAAAGCATGTGGTGAAAACCTGGAAACAAGTGCTATGTGTATTAAGTTAGCTCCTTTACCTATTAGGATTCTTCTAGTGTGTCTGTTCATTGTATATGTCCATGATAAAATGGTTAGTTAGTCCTCATACCTGCCATGTATACATCATAATAAAATGGCCAGTTCATACACCATCCATTGTATTTACGCATAATAAAATTCCACCATAGCTTGATCATTTGTCATGGTCTTCATCCTAGTCTTATTGCGTCTTTCTTCATCCATAATAAGTCAGTCCATCACCTAGCCGGGGGCATGTCCTCGACCTAGTTCAGGAAGTGGATCTATGATAGTCATGACTCTTAGAGGACACAATGGAGTGATTTTCACCAGACAAAGCAAATGCAATCAAACATTCTTTCATAATGATATCTTTATGATGAATTAGAATCTGTAATCTATCCTTCAAAACATGACTATTTATCTATCGAATCTTGACTATACATCATCACTTGAACTGATCACTATATCTTACACTATCTTTTTGGAAAAAGAAATGTATATTCATGACAAACATGTTAGAATGATTTGTTGTAAATTATGCATTCATATCTGGATTTCATTGTTATCATGCTTCCTATGCTATTCCATGATATCTTTGACATGAGTTTGAAACTCTAAAATGTCATTGATTAGGATAGCCATGATGGGGCATGGTATTTTCTTTGGTTGCTATTTGTGGGATATTTCCCCATGAAATCAAAGGAACAAATAATTGGGGTGTTTGCGCATAAGTGCCTTCATTCATTTAATAGTATTGACAACATCCAAATCATGTTGTTCTACATATGCTATTTATGGTGATACGCCAACACATACCTCAACTCCAAGTATTTGTTCCCCAATGGAGGAGGGAATATTCCTTATCTATTATGCAAATGAAACTCAGGTCATCTCGGTTCAATTATACCTAGATGCTTGTCAAGTTTGCAATATTAAACTCCATGCAAGAAGTGCTCAGGTCATCCGGGTTTAATTATACCATGATGCTTGCATTTTCTTGCAACATAACGAGCTCAATGATGAAACTTAAGTTCCAATTATTATGAAGTTCTAAGATGTTACCTAAAGTTGTGGAGATACATTCATTTCATATTGCATTTCATTTAAATAGTTCATAACTTACATATCAGTGCTCCTTTTATAGAGATTTGTAGGTTACCTTTCTTATTAGGTTATTTGTTCTCTTAGTCTATTCTTCTTGTGTCAAATACATTGTTATTTAAGTTGAGGACATTTGGACAACCAAAAATATTAAGACTTTTTGCATTTAACATTTTCCACTTAATCATTTAGCGACATATATTATCTTCATCAGGAGTGTTCATTTGTATATACTTTAATCATTTATTATAGCAATCATTTTTTTCATTAGGTACATTATCATGTTATTAGTTTTTATATTCAAACATCTTAGCTATATTATCATTTATTACATTAACCATCATTTGCATTAAACTATCATTTATTATCCATTACATGTATTTTATCATCATGCATTTATTGTTTATTACATTGTTCATTAAGTATCCATTCATTATCCACTATTTGCATTGTTTTACATCATTGTATTAGTAATCACATAACATAGCATTAGTAAGCATCATTTAAGACATGCATTTATATGTTAATATCATATGTTAGATTTTTAACCATTATGCATCACATAGAGAGTATATTATCTTGCATTCTAAGATATCCATTCTATGCATATCAAAGTAAATCATCACATCCTACATATGTCAGTACACACATGTATATACATCATCAAAGCAAATCATGATAGAACTGCATCACTGTAAATATAGAATCAATCATATAGCATCCATCATATAAAGTCCATAAAACAACAAAAATGTCCAAATGTCCAATGATATAAATCAATAACAATGTGTCCATAGTTAGTGTCTATCAAGTCCAAATATAATGATACAATGAAAAATAATGGTACAATAGTGTATACAATGCTCTCTCAACATCTATGAACCACTACCTCCAGACTCTATCTGTCGCTATCTATGAGATGTAATGTGGCCCTGTGCTACTAAACTCCCTGATGCTGAGGATCCACCCTGATATCTTGAACCTATCAGTACTCTAGGAGGGCATGATGATACACCCTCTCCACCAGCTGGTGCCCCTCTATCATGAACTACCATCCTGATAGCCACTGAGCTCTCCCTATAACTCTTGATCCACTGATCCCTCGGGACCACCTATCTATACACCTCTTGCTAGTAGGATATCTCCTTCCTGGCATGTATCATGGCTCTGATGCTATCTCCATGAGGACCCAACTCCTCTGTCTGCTACAACTCATCCAATAACATCTCTGACTCTCTGAGTCTCTCAAGTGTTCCATCCCGCTCATGTCTCAATACTCTCATCTGTCTATCCATCCTCTCAATCTATCTCTCTAAACTTGGAACTTGATCTGCCTGCACCTATGTAACTACTAGTCGGACTAGCAGTGCATCAATATCTAGCTCCTCCTTAGTAGCATCTCTCTAAAAATAGGGATCATGTCCCCCAATATCCATGTCTACCTACTTATCCTATGCATATACATCCACCATCTTAGCATCTGGCTCATCCAATACGTCATCATGAACTTGGCCACCCTATACAACACCCCCCTATGCCAATAAAATGTCTGCCTCATCTTGTCCCTACACCTATACCTATGCAGCTGGTCCCTGTACTGGGGTAGCTGGTATCTATACCTGAGTGACTGGTACCTATAATGGAGCTCCTATGGCTAGCTGTGCTAGCTATGCTGGAGGCTAGCTTCATCCCTATCTAGTTGGGGGAGGCATCAATCCCCTCTATCTCACTCCACCTCCCCTCATCCATGGTCTTTTCCTATCCCCTCTCCCTCCATCTCCACCACCATCTCCACCATCTCCTCCTCCATATCCTCCACTGTCACTACCACCTCGTCTCCCCCACCAATGTCTATCTCTCCCTTGGAGTCTCCCCCATCAACTCTTTGTAGGATCTCTCTCTGGAGGCCTAGCTATTAGATCTATAATCTATGGTACAGGAAAGTCTCTCAAGAACTGCTCAAGATCTGCAATCATCCCAGGGTCTACCACTATCTATCTCATGGTCCATGCCTAAAATGGCATGTCCAAAAAATCCTGTCGGGCTATATCAAATGATGCCATGGGTCCCCAGTCTTGCCTCTCCTAATGAGTATGAGCATGCTCTATCACTCCCTACGGCATACCCTGGACTCTGCCAAACTAGCACAGAACTTGGTTGACCAACTGTCTCTCCAAAATAAAGGGTGTCCACCCTATCAACCACTGTGACTCAAAGCAAAAACCTAGCTACCACTCATCACCCCATGGCTCACAACCTAAGTATGGTCTCCATGTCACTGTATCTAAAGTATCGAATGTATACCGCTAGAACTCTAAATGGCCCAGTTTTTCCTATGAAAAAATTGAGGAATATAAATGAATGTAGGGCTACCCTGCACCCTGAAATCTAATGGCCACTGGTTGCATCACTGCAATGTGATCCCATGCTCAAACATGGAGTAGTGTCACACCTGCCGATAGAGATGCACCCCCATGGTACACCACCTGATGCATATCATGATAAAGATGTGCTAATAAACACACCCCCCAAGGAAATCAAGTCCCCTCCATCATCCATTGTAATGTGTGGCCCCATCCAACTGCAAATCCATGTGACCTCTAATTAGGGCATACAAATCCCCCAATCACTCCTGCTAGCACTACTAGAAGAGGATCATACAGATCAACCATGTCCTCCCAGCTAATCTCTCCATCCTCTATATCATCATCACCGAAGATGGCTCTGCACTCTTTGACTCCATTGTGCTGATCATACTGAACTAGCTCACTTGTGATGGGAAGC
The DNA here is from genome assembly GCA_027943335.1 of Chamaecyparis obtusa. Classification (NCBI taxonomy): domain Eukaryota; kingdom Viridiplantae; phylum Streptophyta; class Pinopsida; order Cupressales; family Cupressaceae; genus Chamaecyparis; species Chamaecyparis obtusa. The sequence continues at coordinate 50,027 of BSBK01008946.1, forward strand.
TGGAGGATGCGATATACATCCTCTAGTGTGACTGTCATCTCCCCTCTCAGAAGATGGAAAGTACTCATCTTTGAGTGCCATCACTCTACTAATGCCATCATCATACTGAGATTCACTTGAATCTTAGGTGTTTAGATCATGTAGTACAACCTAGACACTTCGATCAGTAGTTTGTCAGTCTCTGATAGTGCTGGTCTCAGATTCTATGTGATAGGATATCTCTCCCGTGGCATCAGAGTATCTATAATATCCTCCTATTCAAGTCAACAACAATCAACCTATCAGATTTTGATAAAATGATGTATCAATCTATCTGTCCTATCATATCAATTTCAAACATGTTTTATCACAAGTTTCAACAAGATAATTCTATCAATTATCTACAAACAAGACTGGTTAACTAGCGGCCATGCTACAATGTTGCCTATCTTAATCAAATCAATCCAAATCAACTGTCAACAGATCAAATCCACTTATTGACATCAAGTTTTCCCTCATTAACTATCTACTTTGGCCAAATTCTACCATCTAACCCACATGTGTAGCATTGAAACATGCATGCACAACTTTCTACTTCATTTGTGTAGGTTTTTACCTTTGCGCAACTTTTTAACATGTTTGCGCAGGTTTTCATGATTGCACAACTTTCTTGCACATTTGCGCATCAATTCTACACAAACGCGCACTTTTCATTCATCCTTGTGCAACATTATTTTTCCTTTGGAACACATGCATAGCTGACCTCAATGCATGCACAAAAAATGAAATTTTTTGTGCAAACATTTCTAGTTGCTGCACATTGATGCGTCGAAATTGCACATTCATTCTTCGATCAAGAACAATAATTTTCTACACTAATTCTATGATTGAATCTACCCTAACATGCTACAATTCTACTCTAACATACATTCAATCATGAAATCACAAAGTAGGATCGAATCACCTACCAGCTAACCCGAATCGGGTGGTCGCTGCAAGCATTTGACCCTCTCGAAGCGGTGATCTGACAGTGGGAATGACATCCTAGTAGCTCTGCTCTTCTCTCTCTCGTGCTATGCTCTCCAAATGACAAGTGTGTACAATGAGCTTATTGTGGACCCCTTAGCCATATTTATAACCTATGGACCCTATGTGCTTGGTGTGTGGACCCTACTACCCATTTTTCTCCCATTCCCTCCTATTTTCATCACTCTTTTTACTATTCTTTCATGAGATTGATAATCCAACTTGAAAAAATAAAAAATAATCATAAACAAATTAAAAAAAAAATCTTTTTTTGTCAATCAATCTCTCGAGGGGGCATGCATAGGTTGTCTAAGACATTGTCTGGGGCAGGGGCAAAAAATGCTTGAATTTTCTTTGAAACAATGTGACCAGCACATTATTTCAAAGAGGGGCAAAATGTATACACCTAAAAATGGATTTATTAATTAATTAAATATTTATTATTTAATTACTATTTACTTGATAAATTAATTAAATATTTATTATTTAATTAATAATTATTCTTCTATTTATTAAATAAATTATTCAATTTATTTAGTGAATTCACTATAGTCTATCCTTCTATCCTAAGTCTTCTAATTAGTCTTATTAAAGTGATTTAAATAAATATACAATCACGTAAATATGACTAAGACTCCTAGTCCACCTCATCTACCCACTCACTTGACACATCATCTTGGCTAAAATAAATAATTATTATTAATTATTTATTAGTAATTATCCTCACCCACACATGTCCTATTCTTAAGGGCTATGTGGCCTCATAGGACTTCGTCTCATGACCGCATGTCCTCTCAACAGCCAAGTCAAGAGACATTTCCTATTCCTAAGAGTCTTCTCAAGCCACTTCTAAGGGTCAAAGGTGACTCATAGGACACTTGTACAAAGAGTCCTCATGAGGAAAAGGTCTCTCCCTCTTTCTCTCTTTGGTCTTTGTGAGACACTTGACATGTGTCTTTCCCTTCCACCTTTTCCTCCATGTCAATGTGAGAGGAACATCATCCCTATTTTTCCTCTCACATTCCAACTACATCCCCCTTTCTCTCAACTCCTTCAACCAAGTCAATCCTAGCCTTAGGATCTTCCACCTTTCATTCTCAACCATAGGATTGTGCCACCTAGGCCTAGATCCTCCAAAACTCTATAAAAGGAGCCACATTTCCCCTTTGTGAGCTAATAGGTATTTTGTAATAGGAATTCAAGAAATCAAGCATCCAAGCATCCAATCATCCAAGCATCCAAGCATCCAAGCATTCTAAGAGCAATTAATCCATATTATCATCATTTCATTTGCATTCCATCCATTAGATTGCATAAGCTATTGTGCACTCATTTCATAAAATCTCCACACTTTGGTAGCATCTTGGGAGAAGGCTTCATTTGGAAATCTGAGAGCTCAACCTGTACAAGAAAAAAAGGCTAGGAGGACAATGGAGACAAGTTGCATGGTAGGTGAAGGTAAATAATTTAGTTTCATCATTTTATAGTTACTTTGTATTCTTCATTGTGTTGCATTGGATTTATTTGTTGGCTTGTAATAGTTAATTTATCATCCCTAGTTATTAGACATCTAATTTGCATACATGTACGTTTCTACTGAAATTTCATAAGGAATTTTAGTTCTATTTGTAATGCTATGACATAGACAATGAGAGAAGACAAGAAAGATTTCAAGTGGACGCATGGAGCTGTGACAAGTTTTGAGACCTTGAAATAGATGGTAGTTGAATTACTGGTATTAGATTTACCTGATTTCTCTAAGGTATTTGAAGTTGATTGTGATGCAAGTGGTAGTGAAATCAAAGTATTATTTTGTCAAGAAGGTAAACCTATTACTTTTTACAGTGAGAAATTGAATAATGCTAAGAGAATGTATTCAGTCCATGGTCAAGAATTTAATGGTATTGTTCAAGCTATGAAGAAATGGAGACACTATTTGATGCCTAAGGAATCTTTGTAGTACTCTCATCATAAAGGATTGCAATATTTGGGTAGTCAGAATAAATTGAATCAGAGACATATGAAGTGGGTCAAATACTTGTAGAATTTTACTTTTGTGTTGAAACAAAGAATTGGATTGACAAATAGGGTTGCAGATGCATTGATAAGAAGAATTTTATTGACTGAGATGAGAGTTGAGGTAATTTGTTTTGATGATTTGAAAAGTTTTTATGAAATCGAGCCTAATTTTGTAGAACCTTACAAAGAATGTACAAAGATGATGTAGGGGAATTCTAGGGTACTCGGTGAATCTGCATGGTGGTGTGTTATTTTGGTTCTTTGGTAATTGGTTGTAGATTTAACTGATGGTCTCCATTATTGAAGGAAGCTCAGTTGTTGAAGGAACTCAGTCAAACTTCTTGTGCTTTGTGGAACTTATGCTTGGTGATGCCTATGTTTCTCGGTGTTGCTTGGCTTGGTTGGTTGTTTCATTAGTGCCCAGTTATTTCTGTGGTGCTCGATAGTTCTGGTTTACCGACTGGAGTTCTTGGAGATTTGGTTGGACAACTTGGTGGTTGGCCAACTTGGTGCATTTATTGTTGGTATCTTTTATTTTATTCTCCTATGTAGATATAGAGGCCAACATGGAGAATTAAATGTTTGTAAGGCTATTTGAGATTCGATTGTTGTTGCATTTAATATTTGTTTGTAATAGGAGCTGACTTGGCTTAGGAGTTAATTGTATTATCCAATCGACTTGTGGCTGAAGATTAGTATTTAAGGAGTGTTTGGGTAGTTGTTTAGGCAGAGAGAGATTGGAGTCAGTGGATAAAAGATTAGATCTTGATCTTGCGAGACCTTAAAGATCAGATTTTTATCTGATAGTTTGTAATAGCATAGCTAGTGGTTTGTTAGCTTGGAGACAAGGATATTGCTTGGAGGCTTATGAGCTCAAGTTAAGATATGCCTTAGGGTTTCCATCAATTGTTGATTATTTTCAGAACTGAACTAGGTAGGGTTAGGGCTTGGATCTTTGTTGATCTTTTAGAACTATTTCTTGATTGTAATTAACCATAACTTGGAAGGCCTTACAACTAGGCATATTAATGAAAATTCAGTTGAAAAAATTGTCTTGTTGAGTAATTCCACATTATGGTGTTTGGCTGCTTGTGAGGACTATTCTTAATTGGATTCTTCTTGCCTCTTCTATGTCAAAAGAACCGATCACCAATAATAAGAGTAAGTGGGTTGATTACTTCATTCAACAAGGTATTTAGTTCAAAGGATTTCAATTATGTATATCAAGAGGATAAATGAGGTAAAATATAATCAAGGATAAACGTAGTGGAGGACTTGAAGGACATTTTGGCATTGATTAAATAGTGAGTTTGATTAAGTAGAAATACTTTGGTCCTTAGTTGTATATGGATGTTCATAAATTTTCTATAATTTTTAGAATTTTTCAAGTTTCTAAGGGAGTAAGTTAAAATACAACATTATACACACCTTTTCCTATTCCTAGTAGACCATGGGAAGACATTAGCATGGATTTTATTCTTGGCTTACCAAAGACATAAAGATGTAATGATTCTATATTTGTTGTGGTAGACAAATTTTCAAAGATTTCACATTTTATTCCATGTAAGAAAAAATTAGACACTATTCATATAGCTAATCTATTATTTACATAAGTTGGAAGATTTCATGGGTTTCCTAAGATTATTGTTTCTGACTGGGATAGTAAATTTGTTGGATACTTTTGGAAGACACTTTTGAGGAAGATGGGTATAGATATGAAGTTAAGTTCTACATTTCATCCAAAAATGAATGGATAAGAGGAAGTTGTAAATAGGATTCTGGGTAATTTGTAAAGATGTCTTGTTGGAGATAAACCTAATAATTGGGATTTGGTTTTGGCACAAGAAGAGTTTTCATATAACAATTTAGTGAATCAAAGTACAAGTAAAAGACCTATTGAAATTGTTATTGGCATGCATCCTAAAGGATTATCACATTTGAAAGTTCTTGGCCTAGAGGAGAAGAGAAGTACTGAAGTGGAGGGATATGATAAATTCATGAAGACTTTGCATGATAAGATGAAGTATAATTTAGAACATAGCAATTAGAAATAGAAGGATACAACTCAATGATCTAGGATACATAAGAATTTTATGGTTAGTGATGAGGTTATGATTAATTTAGAGAAGGGAATATTTCTTGTTAGAACCTATGGTAAGATGAAGATGAATAAGTTTGGGCCTTGTAAGATGTTAGTGTATTTTATTACAAATGTTTGTAACAAATCTTGCAGATCCTGATTACAAGTCTAATGCATAACTCTATGAACCCAAAGATGCATCTAACAATAATAAACACCAATGCATTAAGGATATTCATCCTTCTTCACTTTGAGTTTCAGGCTCAAGTGGGTGTACCTTATGGACTCACTTCTTCAAGGAATCAATAATAGTTATTTGTATTATTCACACAAATAGTAAAAATATATTCTATTCAAACATAAACTAAAAGATTATTTATCATTTAAGGATTGATGATGATAATTGCCTATCAAGTATAGACTAGTGCCTAATTCCAGGGCAAAGAGTCAAATAAACATACATTCATAGAAATATTTTAAATTAAACACACCCATAACCCAAATGAAATGCCTTATAAATCATTCTTCTCATTTTAACACTCAAACATCAAATTCTCATATAAACTATGAATATCCTAAAACCACCCTTAAGAATTACCTTTCCTTTGAATGAAACTTAAGAACAATCTCACAATTTACCTTGTAAATGATATATTAAAAATACCTTGCAAATTCAATACATAAGAACTTAGAATTAACATACGAAGACTATTACAAGTAGTGGTTTCCGTTGCACCAAAATATTGACCTATTAATGCCTGATACAACCACTAGACTTATAGAAGACACAGGAGGTGGTTAAGCCATGTCACAAATCCTAAGGGGAGCACTGACCATTTTGCCAACAATCTCCCCCTCAGCATTACCCCAGGGGATTCAAACCTATGACCAACCTCCGATACCACTTGTTACAAGTAGTGGTTGCCATTGCACCAAAAGATCAACCTATTAATGCCTGATACAACCACTAGACTTATAGAAGAAACAGGAGGTGGTTAAGCCATGTCACAAATCCCAAGGGGAGCACTAACCATTTTGCCAATAGAAGACATCATACATTTGTAAAGGAATTACAATGTATTATCATTAAAATATCTTTGTTTCAATATATTCAAAATGACAAAAATTTCAAAATAAGACTCTAAATTCATAAAACCCTATTTGCAGTTGTAAATTCAGCCCCTTATAAATTACAAAAGGCTTGCTATTTATAATATTCACTAACCATCTTGGAATCCTAGGAGAAATAGGATGCAACAAGCTTTAGATGGCTAGGAAGAAAAAAGATGCTAGAAGACAAAAATAGTTACAATCATTTCCATCAGTGGAGAATAAAACTCAAGTAGCTCTTCACAATCATTCTTAAACTTTAAGAACTAGAACCTTTGTCCACAGATGTTCAGGTAACTTCTGAAAGTTGTTATGAGAATAGTGACTGTGTATCGGGCTAACATAAACTACGCTTTTAAAATAATTACCCTCCCTTTTCTCATTGATCAGGTGCCAAGTGTCATTTTAATCCTCCTCCATTACCTCCAATTTTTTTGTTGGCTGCTTCTTCTTTTTCGGCTTTGTGCTTTTGTCCCACTATGCAAGATCCTCCTCTAATGGACACTCAAAAATATTTATACTCTATAAGTAATTTACATGTTTGTCCCACCTGGAATCAACTATGGCCCTTATATATACAAAAAACTTAGCACAATCTATTTCAACCTTAAACATATCATCCATGACATTATTAAACTTGTCCATATTCAGGGTATTATCCTCATTTAGGAAGGATTCTCGCTCTATCAGCAATGCACCCAACTCATTTTTCCACTCCATAATACCTTTTACTTCATTATTCTCATCATGTATGGGAGGCATGTATTTTCTAAAGTTGGGGCCAAACATATCCAATTTTGATTTTACCTAATTTTCCTTTCCCTTAAAGAAAGATAGGGATGCACCAATTTGTTCAATCATTTCCCCAACCTGACTAACTAACTCGGGAATCTCTAACCTGTGAGGCTTTAGCATTTCTAATTTTTCAAATAAGGGGCCCCTACATGAGCAAATTTTGAATAATGGATCCATATTTTCCATTGTATCATTGTCAATCTTGTGCAACATATTATATAACTCATGGACTGCATCCAACTTTCCTTTTATTACCTCAATTCTATATTGCACAATATTGACCAAGGAAATGAGAGCAACCTCATTTTTGTCTTTGTTAGACTTATCAAGTGACTCAGCATGATCCTATGTGATAGGAGGCACATCAAATTTAGTTTCTTGAATAGAAGGGGGAACAACTTTGGATGCCTTTTCTAATTTGATTTTTAAGTCTTCCAAGTCATCCTCCAATACTTTAATTTTCATTAGGACCTTTTCCTTGTACTTGGCCAAATAATTGTTTTATAAAAAATTCTTCCACGCATGTTTGACAATTGTGTTCTCTTGGCCTCATTTAAATGGGAAAAATGTGTAATAGCCTTAGAAACTTATAAGTCTATTATATTCTGCACTATCTAGATTATTTTATCCCCTTCCATATTCTCTACCACACTTACTAGGGAAGGATTTTGTGTCCTTGGAGCTAAGGACCACATGGAAAGAGTTTTAGATCTTGAGTCATAGCCACAACCTCTGATCATATCCCCTATCTAAGTCTCAAAAGATAATTGAGCCTTAGGTTGCCTCCTTATTTGATCAATAATAAATTATGCTGAGGCCAGATCCCACCCTAGGACAAGCAACATCCCACTAGATTTTACCAACTATCTAGCCTCTTCTACTGTAATACTTTCTGAGTTGGGATCATAAGATGTAAGGGCTTGCAGAGCCTCATTTCCTAGATCAATGCCATCAGTGACTTGTAATTGACTACCTATTTCTTTCTACTTTCTCCAAGTGAGAAAAATTAATGAACTCATCCCTTTTGATGAATTCCTCATCACTCAAATTCTCCACTTGATAAAGCTCCCTCTCATCATTGCACATTTGGAGGGGCAGTTCAACCTCTTCTTGGGTTTCCATCCTTTTACCCTCTTTGATTCTCTTTCTTAATTGGTGATGGTAATGCATATTACTAGGAACCAATGCAACCACTCTATCCATTTTATTTTCTTTTGCAGAGGTTCACTAGTTACTTGTGCATTAGGGAAATTTGGTCCTTCCTTAGGTGGCTCAGTCACTTGAGGAGGGATATTCTGCATGTAGGATCTCTCACTATCCTCCTCATATTTAGAGGATGAGTACTCTCTTAGTACTTCCATCTTTTCCTCTAACTAGGCTTCAAGTTGATTTTATAATGTATCATATATGCCAATGATTATGTTGATCTTAGACATGTAAGGGAGGCCATGCAAGAACCCTCTAAATGCAATCCCTTCTTTCTTTAGTTGTGTTTTCAAATTTATTAAGTCTCAGAACTTCCTAATTTTCTGTTCAATTTGATGCTCATCCAATATATTTCTAATGATATCCTCTTCTTCACATCCATCATGCTCATAGATGGTGTCAATATTGGGAATTAAAAATTTCTTTGCATTCTTAATAAAGTCCTCTAGGTCCACATATCTGTACTCAATAGTACCTAACTTGTACTAACTAAACCACTTGTTAATCTCAACAAGAGCCCTTTTTCCAATAAAAAAATCATTGATTTTAAATTTCCTAGGTGTAAATATCCCTTTTATGTGGGGATCTAGATGCTCTTTATCTGTCCACGCCAACTACCAAATGAAATCCATGAGAGCAGCCCTTGGGGGAACAAATTTTGGTAGCACATGTGGAGGCTGAGGGCACCCATATACTCTAATCAAAGTGAATGTCTGCCCCAAATAAAAGTCACCGCAATTATGGTCTCAAGGCCACTTATCTACATGCACACAAGGCCTTAAAAGCCTTAGCACCTTGATAGATAATCTAGTAATATTAACCCCAAGAAAATTAAGAATAGGGTTAACAACCCAAGTCTGAAAACCACGTAATTCATTCTCATTTCAAGTGTAATTATAGACCCTAATCCACAACTGCATAGGATTTGGTTGGCCATTCATGATTATTCTAGGTCTCAACATTTGCACATAAAAACTATCAACATTATATAATAATATCAAATGCATCAACATGGAATAATGCATAAAATATGACTTCTTGTTCTCTTTTATACTCATTAGATCCTCATGCATCTGGTTAATCACATACTGAATGTAGTCATAATCATTATTGACATGGGAGTTTTGGATATCAAGGATAATCATTAGTAGGTCAGCATGCATTCTATCAACATCTCCATCTATTCCTAATACTATGGACAACCCATATGCCAAATATCTCATGTAAAAATGCATGTCCTTAAACTCATAAGGTGCATTCATGCGACTGGTTAGAGGGGCTATATATTTCCCCATTTTTGGCATGAAATTTGGGATTATGGTTTTCACAAAATTGACATGTTTCTTATATGTTTCCTTCTCCTTGGCCAAGTCAATCTCTACAGATGAATAAAAGAAAGTTCCAAAGCCTTTCATAAGGGAACCTCTATCTAGGGTCACTAGGGAAGACCGATCACTCTTTATAATAGTCTTAGAAACTTGGTCATACTTTTGAAAACTAACTATACTATTGTATATGACTATGATTTAGTGTTTTCATTATGGAAACAAAGTCATATGAAGTTTTGGAGTCAGTGCATAGTTTAGAAGATCAGAAAAATGGTTGTATGGAAGATAGGACAGTCAGTATAGCACCTGAGGAACATAGCATCAACACACATGCGTATAACCAAGTTTTGGTATGCACCTTGGAATATAATCTTTTGACTATGTCATTAAGCTATGGTTAAGAGTGCATGACCAGATGAGTTAGTATGATGAAGATACAGTGAGTTGAAGTGACACAGACATTGAGCGGTAGAACAAAACAAAGTATGGAGCTGACTGTTAGTATTTTGATTAGTGGTTATAATATTTTTTTGTAAATGCTATGCACCTATTGTAAATGTCTTATATACTTATTAATATCATTGTATATAAACACACTTGAGCCAATTAATTTGGAAGCATTGTATGTAATTAGTTATAGGCTAACTTAGTAAATAGTTTTGTTTGCCCATATAAATAAGACATGCACCTTTGTATTTGTTTATGGTATGAAATATAGAGTTGGTATAAGTAGAGAAGAAGTATGGGAAGAGAATTTAGTATGATAAAGATATTTACAAGAGGTTAAAGCATCGGCACACAAAAGGAACTGATCAGACAAGTAGTGTCATAGTAGCAATTCTGTTGGCAATTTGGCTGAGTTGGTTACATAGATGTTGTCATTATGGAAACATATGACCTACATGAAGATCACATAGGTCAAAGAGCTAGTATGTCAGAGTGCATTACAATTGTCTAAGTATGAGACAGTGTGTTTTTACCAGTGCACCTGATGATAGTTTTTGTTTGTGATGTTGATTGGAGTAAGTTCAGTGCTTGTGCACTTAAACATAGACTCTATGGTGACTATTGAAGACTCACCTTAAAGTGAAAGTTAGTACAACATGTAAGAAAGAAGTTATGATAGTTTTACTAAAGATAGTGTTAAGCCGACAGGACAGAATAGATAAAGAGTTAAGGGATTATTTTGTTTATCAAAATAATGACTTAACAATATAAAGGGATGACATCCTAGATGTTAACCCTTGGATAAAGATATTTTTTAATATGAGAGCTAACTGGAAATTTATTAATCTTAATGACTTGTATAAACATATGTAAAGATGTAATTATAAAAAAGAGGTAATGAATGTATGTAATAGTGATAGTGAAAAAGAAGGGGGGAGATATTGATGCAAGCAATATAAGGTTATGTACCTTGACCTAATTTTGTAATTAGTAAATATTGTATATTACTTGTTTGGGTAGTGGGCTCATCTGGTAATCACATTTTGTACTTCCAACTCTTGATAGGGTTGAGGCTTCTAACAAGGCCTATAGTCCCTTAATCATGATTGAGACACTATATGCATGTAATAGACTCCTAATAGGGTCAACATCCTTAACAAGATACTTTTGATTAGTGGATCTTTGTGGGTACCATCCCCACCGGGGTTTTCCCTTGGCCAGGGTTTCCTCGAGAAAAAATAATGTGTTATGAGTTCTTTAGTTTTATTTCTATGCATGTTTTTTAGCTTCTTATGTTATGCATGTGTTAAGATAATCTGTTATATCCATAATTGGGCAAAATTTAAAGTTTGTAGAATACTGATTCACCCCCCCTCTTAGTATTCCCTATTTCTAACAATTGGTATTAGAGCTTAGTTACTTGGAAAAGAATCATTCAAGGAAAGCCTAACATCTTGAGTAAGATCTCTATGGATATGGATCAGCTACAGAAGAATCTTGAAGAAGCTCTTGAATAGATTGATATGCTTACTGAAGAAAGAGATACTTTGAAAGGAAACTATGATGATGCAAAGAACCTCATTAAGAAACTGAAAAGCAAGTTGCAAGATCTGAAATCTATAAAGGAATCCAAAATTCATATTGAAGATTGTGATGACAACTTAGAGAAAGAAAATGAGATCCTTAAACATGAACTAAAGATAGCAAATCTAAAGCTAAGTCTGAAAGATGGAAATGGCAAGAATGAAGCAAATCTAAAATATAAGAATGAAAATCTTAAGCATGAAAATGAAGGGCTAAAATCTAAACTTGGTAAAGTAACATCTGAACTTGAGAAAGTCAATTTGTAATATGCTCAACTTGAGAAATACAATGCAATTGTGAAAGGATAACTGACTCAATCTAAGCAACAACTTGAAAGACTATATTCAACTAGTGAGAAGATTCATGAACAAATATCTTATCAAAAACCATTCTATGATAAGAATGGTCTTGGATTCAACACTTTTAAAGAAAATGAAGAAAGCAAGGAACCAGATCTAAAGATATCTAAAAGTATAGATGAGAAGAAGTCTAATGAGATTAACAAATCTAAAGATACACTTAAGGAAGAAGAACCACCTAAGCAAGAGGAATCACCTAAAGGTATGCAAAGAGAATTCAAAGGTAGATGTTTTTCTTGTAATACTGTTGGTCATATGAAGAGAGATTGCACAGGTAAGAAATTTAAACCTCTTAATGGTTATTGTTATAATTGTCATGGTTTTGGACATAGAGCTATTGTATGCATAAAACCTAAATTTGTTGAGAATAACAATAGTAGTAGAATGTTTAGAAATACTAACCATGTAGATAAGAAACCTACCAGAGATATGAATAAAAGAAATAGAGTAGTCTGTTATAGATGCAACAAGGTTGGACACATTACTAGAAATTGCAGATCATAGATCAATCAGCCTAGACCAAGATATGGAAACAATGGAATATTTTGTTAGATATGTAACAAGATTGGACATACAACAAGGTTTTGCAAAATGAACAATAGAATTTTTCCTACCAATCCTAATCCTAGAAGTTATGTAAGAAGAAATGAAGATGGAAGCAATAGTTAGAAAAGATGTTGTAGTAATTCAGATGAAGTGAAGTTTGTTAAAAGCACAAATCAAGGAGACATATTCAACATTGAAGACATTTAGAAAGGTGAAGTATTAAATGGTAAGAATGAATCTTTACCTGACCCATCTCAAAGTACTTACTTCATGAAAATTATAGTAGAATAGGAACTTAGATTAGTGTAGAAGTTGATATATGATGAATTGAGTCTTATGCAATTAATGCAAGGTATTATATGATGTCCTAATGCTATGGTTAAGAGCACAAAGAAAAATATTATGTTTTGTGAGATCGCAAGAAGTTTTAAGTTTTGTAGGTTAACAGAATCAACTTTTTGGAAAGAAGCGGAAAAAGAATTGAATGCGATGTCGGATCTAAGTGAGATTGAATTAATAAAAGGCCATGGATGGTGTTATTTGATCATCAAAGAAAATACAAGTTTTAAGGAGATCAAAGAGTAGTGATTGGAAGTGTTTTGCAAGGATTTGGTGATGAATTTTGTGTCGAATCTATGCAAGCCCTAAATCATGAAATCGAGGTATTTTACTTGGCAGATCTTTAAATTAGTTAAGGAATTAGAGGAAATCATGGATGTTTCTTTGATTCACAATGTCAGAGATAAGAATAGACCTAAGATGAAAAGGGAACAAGTAGAACCCTTGGAAGATGATCCTAGGTTAGCTTTATCATCTGTACTAGACATAGTTTTAAACCTAGAGAATGTTAGAAGATATCTGGGATGTAAACTAGAGACTATCAGTGATAGTGACTTCATAGAGGAATATCATAACATCTATAATCAGGACATGTCATTGAAAGTAGGGTTTGAGAATTTGAAAAATAATGAGATCATTAAGTATGCTTTGCAATATGAATTTGATAATGAAGAATGTACCAAGATAATCCTAAGCAGAATTCACAATGGAAAGTTTTGGTTAGATGATAAAGTGATAGATATCATAGTTGACTTAATTCATGAGGTAACTAGAGTATCTAAAACTAGATCCATTCCTTTGAATGAGAAAAACATGAGGAAAATAGTCATAGACAACACAAATTCATCCTACAATGGTAGAGGAATTGTAATTAGCAAGATACAACAAGATGATGTTAGATACTTGTGTAAGATCCTAACAACTAAGTTTTGTGCTAACTCGAGAGAGGATGACATGGCAGCTGGAATGATATATGCAGCTTATTTGATGTGTGGATAAAGTACAAGTTGATATGTGTGATATTTTGAGGATACAACTGTTTGAGAATTTGGAAAAGATAAAGAAGACTAAGTATTCATGGTTTAGGTTCTCATCTTTAATAACTTATATGTTCTTTCATTTATTGAGAAGATTTCCATTCACCATTGGAAATGACTGGAATGATGGGAAAACTACAATGGAAAGGATTAACCAAGTGTATAGGAGGCATGTTATTGATAAAGTGAATGAAAGTATAGTGTTGATAATTAAATCATTTTAGAATTTGATGTCTAGCAGATCAAGGATCCCACAATCTCTTGTGGAGAAGTATAAAAATGAGATATGTTTCATGGTTGATACTAACTTTACTTACATTGAAGTAGTAGAACCTAGAACATAGTTCATAGACCCTCTTGGATATGAGATATCTGAGATTAAGATAGAAGAATATGTGAGCAGATTACTTAAGTGCAAGTTGGATACTCACTGTAATAGGTTTGGAACCTTTGAGGAGAACTTCAACTCTACAAAGACCATCCTTGAAGAGAAGTAGTCAAAGAAAAGACTTGAGAGTACTATCAAGAAAATTCTAAAAGATACAAAGATGACTGAGCATAAATTTTTGATAGCCAAGAAAACAATATTAGAAATTAGAGATATTGGACAAAAAGAAGTTTTGTATGTTCCAACTCTATCATCAATTGCAGCACAACAAGGGGAGACACCAGTTAAGGTGAAAGTGGAAGAAACAGAGAAGGATCAAGAAGCAAGAATATCCACTAGATCAACCTCCTCCACACCTAGCAAAAGAGTAAAAGAGATTGCTACTGGACCGGGTAAGAGGCAGAAGACATTGGTGCCATGGTTCAAAGGAAAGTTTTAGATATCAAAGATGATGAAAGTACTCCTGTTAAGAAGAAAACTTGGAAACCTAGAGTTGAGAAGGTTAATGAATAGATTATTCAAGATGGAGACTTTACAAAGATGAACAAATATTATGATCTCTATGATTATGTAGAAAGACTAAATCTAGAAAATGCAATGGTGAAGCATATGATTTTATCTAATAAGAAATTTGATATAATTCAAGGTAAGATACCTGATGACTTGTACAAGAAACTTGTAAATAGGAAGAAGAGAGCATCAGAAGAAGATATAGCTATTAGAGAAAAGCTTGTAAGAAAGCTTTGTGTTGTAAGATATGAAGTACATTTTAATTAGATTATGAAGGATCTAAGCACCCATTTGAGAACCAAGAAGAGAACTATTCAGATTATGGGAGGCATATATGAAGAAGTTAATGCAGAAATAGAGAAAGCAATCATTAAGGTAATGTTAAAGAATGCTGGAGAATCATCAATTGTAGTAGAATCCAAAGATCAAGTAGAAGAACTAGAACAAGAGGACATTCCCTCTCCACCAGCCATAAATATTGAGGATGAAGTAATGAATGTTGAAGGAACTAAGATCACCTTGGATAGTGATGATAACTTATTCAGGAATCTTGAAAACATTGTTGACAATTCATCTTTTGAAGAGCAGGAGACTACCAAAGGAGAAGAAGAAACATAAACCATAGTTGTAGAACCTAAAGTGAAAGAGAAACTAGAACCTATTCCCACTCAAGAAGAAATTAGTCTTACACCTGAGACTGGCAAGAAAACTCAAATTGGTTCTATGATTGATAATTTGGGAAAGGAAGTAGATGATGATGATCAGATGGAATTGATCACATCTTTGAACAAGATCATCGGTAAGAAAAAGAAAGTAAAGGGCCTTGAAGGAGCTTACTAAGAAATTACAAGGTATTATTACTACATAGATTGCAGAAGATGACCCTCTAGTAAGAGAAAATAAAGTAATGAATAATTTTTATGATGAGTTTACAAATCTATCTGATATAACAAAGATGAAAGCTCAAGCAACTTATGAGGCCAAGACACTTTTGAACATCAGTCAGAATATAAGGAATGATATCAATAACCTTGATATCTATATAAAGGACGTGAGAAAGAATTTGGAAAGAGGAAAATCCTTGTACATTCAGTGTACAAAATCAAAGAACTTGGTTGCAGAGGAAGATCAGAAGATGAAGATGAAGGAAGCAGAAATTCAGAATGAGACAAACCTTCTTTCGAGCCCCAATGTGAAGGTATTTGATATTGAGTAGAAAATTTGAAAAATCTACGATGAAATGAGAGTTTTGCAAGATGACAAGGATGGGAAGTTGAAGAGATTCACTCTTTTAAGAGAGCACATTTTTATAAACTTGAGCACTATTGAAGGGAAACTGGAGGAATGTCTTTCAGCCAAGACATCTTTTTTAGAAGTTTAGTTATGAAAATCTCCAAGCATGTGAGATTGCATCTTATGGATTATGTGCACTACTCAGTGTAGAAAATTCAATTAAGAAATCATGGGAGAAAGAGTTAGAGGCTATGAAGATCAATTTTGCAGATTGTGTTGCAAGCCTACTGGCTTTGCAATATTGAATTAAGGTATAACCTTTTTGTGAACACAGTTTTGTAACCCCCCTTACCTTTTTTTGTCATTGTTGTCAAAGGGGGAGAGATATATAACAAAAAATTGGTAAGGATACATACTCTTAGGGGGATTATATTATATAGATAGGATTAATGAAGTCATAAGGATAGTACATATATATTTTGTATTATGGCCACAATTTTGAGATTTTGAAGTTGTAAGACTTAGCCAATTTTCTCATATGTTGCCACCAATGACAAAGGGGGAGATTGTTGGAAATTTGGATGAGTTGGTCACATAGATGTTGTCATTATGGAAACATATGATCTACATGAAGATCACATAGGTCAGAGAGCTAGTATGTCAGAGTGCATTACAATTGTCTAAGTATGAGACAGTGTGTTTTTACCAGTGAACCTGATGATAGTTTTTGTTTGTGATGTTGATTGGAGTAAGTTTAGTGCTTGTGCACTTGAAAATAGATTCTATGGTGACTATTGAAGACTCACCTTAGAGCACAAGTTAGTACGGCATGTACAGAAGAAGTTATGAAAGTTTTACTAAGGATAGTGTTAAGCCGACATGACAAAGTATGAAGACAGAATAGATAAAGAGTTAAGGGATTATTTTGTTTATCAAAATAATGACTTAAAAATATAAAGGGATGAAATCCTAGATGTTAAACCTTGGATAAAGATATTTTTTAATATGATAGCCAACTGGAAAGTTATTAATCTTAATGACTTGTATAAAGATATGTAAAAATGTAATTATAAAAAAGAGGTAATGAATGTATGTAATAGCGACAGTGAAAAAGTAGTAAGGAGTTATTAATGAAAGCAGTATAAGGTTATGTACCTTGACATACTTTTTTAATCAGTAAATATTGTATATTACTTGTTTGGGCACTGGGCTCATCTGGTAATCACATTTTGTACTGCCAACTCCTAACAAAGTTGAGGCTTCTAACAAGGCCTATAGTCCCTTAATCAGGACTGAGACACTATATGCATGTAATAGACTCCTAACAAGGTCAACATCCTTAATAGGATACTTTCTATTAGTGGATCTTTGTGGGTACCATCCCCACCAGGGTTTACCCCTAGCCATGGTTTCCTTGAGAATAAATAATGTGTTATGAGTTCTTTAGTTTTATTGCTATGGATGTTGCTAGTGTTCTTTTTCCCCAAAGGTCAGATTGGCATTAGGATTAATAGGGCTAGTGTCACATTCACTCAACACTCCAAATCTAACAAGGAAAAAGGCCAACTGACAAGGATCAAAGAGAGATCCTTCTACACTTTGAGCTCCACATCACTTAGGCAAGTACACCTCATTTGCACACACATACAACTTATGTCACACTACAGGCCTACAGGTAACTAACCATGGAATGGTTCTCAAACCCTTGTAGGTATCATGTACCTTAATGAAACCAAGATCTCATGTAATAGCCCTACTTGCATAGAGTGAGTATGAAAACTAGAGACCTATCCTAACAAAATGAAAGGGAAAGGGTGGAACTGAATGTAAATGATTTAATGATGGGTTGGAAAGGTTCCTTGAGATACCCTAAGTCCCTCATAGACTAGTGCCTTGTCCAATGGGCCACAGAGTCAAATACCCTATTGCAATAGATAGCTATGAAACAAGAAAGCAATAAATTCAATGTATTGATGCCTAAAATCAATCACACACCATGACCAAACCTCACTTCAACAACCCACCTATGTATCCAAGTATGTTATTACCCTTCCAAAGGCTTTTAACCCTCCCCTTAGAAGATCTCTATAAATAGATAATACATTAACCAGCACCCATTGGAAGACAAGCATGACATATGTTTGACACCTCAACTCATACATACATGAAAACTAATCCTAAACTAGTTATCTCTGTGAAGACAACTCCACTTGTAAACACATAGGAAATGAAAAACACCCTTGATGTATGATTAATGAATTCAGAATTCAAATGGAGATAGCTTGCTAACAGTAAGAATAAATTGAGTCCTCATACATAAGATAGATAAATTACAATATGCATTATATTATCTAAAGCAACAAAGGAAGAAAGAACACCCTATATGCAGAGAGAAGGAGAAAATCTACAGGACAAAACCTTTCTCGAAACTAGAATCCTCCAAAATTGTGGAACTCTTACAAAGTCAAAATTACAGCCATTTATACCCCTAGTTATCTTGGAATCCTACAGAAGTTAGGATGCAACAAGCTATAGATAACCATGGTAAGGGTTATGGTTTCCACCCACCAAAATAATTCAAAAGATCAGAATTCAATACATTGGATAGAAAACCAAGCAACCCTAAGCGATCAGACCTAAAATCAATCTTCATTTATTGTAATTCTTCTGGAACTGTACTGAAGATCATGAAATTTTGTGCAAATCCATCTGATTTGACCCCCTGCATCATGTCATAAACACCTTTATTCATTCTTCCATGACATGAAACTTTCCTGCAAATACTCATCAAACCCTCTGGACCGCACTACAACAACTCACACCACCAAACCAATCAAATCTGGCCTCAAAAGAAATTAAAACCAATCCTTTCTATCACTGGAAATGTCTCAGGAAATTTGAATATTTGAATTTGAAATAAAATGGTCATGACAGAAGACTTTTAAAACGTGACCGTCGATGCAGTATTTTTCTTGATAGATCGAGCGACTCATAATAACTTTTAAAAATGTCAGCAGGATCCCCCAACAAGTTAGCCACCACCTCACCACACCAATGACCAATCAAAAGTGAGTAACTTAGTGCCATGAAGTACCCAGGACCCACCGCAAAGCTTCCCCTTTTGTGAATATCAATGGTGGGTGCATGATCACAAGGGAGAAGAATATTCCTTGCGATCATGTGCCAGCCGTAGATCTGTCATCAACCTCCTTGAAAATACGCAGACCCACTAACATAGTCCACCTAATCCCACCTAGACCAATGAGAAACTACCAATCAATTCCATCTGACATTGGGACCACCACCATGAAGCACATAGCCAAAAGTGAATTGATGGCTATCACTAAAGCGCTGACTTATCTAGCATGCATCTTGACCTTGCGGTAAAGTGAGAGCCATAAGATTAAGTAGGTCATTAACTATCTGTCAGACCAAAAACCTTAGGTCCCACTAACACATCCCCATCACCAAACCCTTCAACCAATTAGAAGAAAGCCATGTCATTAAATTTGACACAGTTCCCACTGCTCTTTATCCCTCATGAGCTATTCTAACAACATCCACCTGTATACTGACACAATCAATGAAAAAGCACCATGGTGGCATGACATGGCATAGGACCCACTGACACCCTACACATCAGATTCCAAATCAACGGCCGTCACATGATCGCAAAGGGGAAGAAAATTTCTTGCGATCATGCGACAACCACAAGATCTTCAAGCGATTGACAACTTGACCCCACCCTGCCACATAAGCCTTTGTAGTGAATCACAAGTTGCCATGTTACAAAAACTGATAGGCAGACCTTTGACTTTTTCTTCATTCTTCAGACCTTTGACACATGCCACATTAGAACCCACATTGACCAATCAGAAGCTATTGACTATGCAAACCACCTCATCACCCAGAGGACCAACAAGTCTATCATCTACCATTGCATTGGGCAGTTGTCACTACATCGCCATGCTAAACAATGGGCACTTTACCTAAGTGGTATAACAATAGCCACTAGATCTTGCAATACTTTAACTCACTACAGACCTTGAAGATGGGCCCGCCAGGACAGGTGGCACCTTGTCACATGTTCGCAAGGGGAAGAAAGATTCCTTGCGAACATATGACATCCACAAATTTTAAAGAGTCTGCAAGCTGTCAGGTCCCGCTAAGATAGATGGCACATGATCACAAATTTTCATGTTAGAACCCTCTGACATCACACAGTCTTGTGAACAAGTGAAAACCACAAGTTTTAAAGCTTCAAACATTTGGAAAAATTAACGATGCAGGGGCTTAGGACTTAGGAAAAATTAAAGGGGACCCCGCTAGACATAAAAACCTAATTGCCAAATAATATAAAAGGTCATTTTAATTAACACATGTAGATTAGGATTTTAAGTGGCCCAAAAAGGTAACATGGAAATAGAACAGGGCATGGTAAAGCTAGGCTAATTTTGAATTTTTTTTCCACCCAATGGCTAGTTATTTGAATTTTCAACTAGGGTTTTAGCCAGAGACCAGGAAAAACATTACAAAGACCAGGGAAAAATCTATGAGGCCATGAAAATTTTAACAAGTGCTAACACATGTTGTTTAGCTTCTTATGTTATGCATGTGTTAAGATAATCTGTTATATCCATAATTAGGAAAAAGTTAAAGTTTGTAGAATATTGATTCACCCCCCTCTCAGTATTGCCTATTTCTAACAAATTGATCATTGCAGATATAGTGTGTATCTAATACTCAGAAAGTTGTAGCCTTCACCATTTGAGAAGTGAGCTCTAGGATAGTGTGTCCTCACCCCTAACAGGGTTAATTGTAAAAGACTCCTAATAGGGTCTGACCCTTGACAAGGTCATTGTACTTAAACATTGTAATGACAGCTCCTAACAGGGCTAAGGAACATTAACGAGTTCATAATATAGAAGTAGCATTATTAGTGGGTATTAATTCCCATCAGAGTTTTTTTTTTGGCCAAGGTTTCCCCATAATCATATCTGGTGTTATGTGTTATGTGTTGATTACTTTACATGCTTTAATGTTCAGTTCAAAAATTAAGTTATTGAGTTAAGTTTCAAGTATCAGAAAGTAATTATATAGAACACTAATTCACCACCCCCCCTCTTAGTGTTTCCATTCTTAACAATTGGCATCAGAGCTTTGGTCCTCTCAACACAAGTTTAACCACTTGAGGAGATCATGGGTTCAGAAGAAGTGAAACATCTAAAGAAGAATCTTGAAGAAGCTCTTGAAGACCTTGAAATATCTGAGAAAGAAATTGAAGAACTGAGATTAAAGGTTAGTGGTTCTCAAGTATTCATCAAGAAACTAAGAAAACATTTGAAGGATTGTTCAAATAGATTTAGGAAAAATGGTAAAAAATATGGATGAGGAAAACACATCTCTAAAGGATCAGATCAAAGAGTTGGATGAAAAGATATTTAAAAATCAAGACACCTATGAAGAACATGTCAGAGAAAACAAGCAGTTGGATGAAGAACTGAGGCAAGGAAACATGAAAATCTTGGAGTTAGAGAACATTAAGAAGAAGATGGAATCTAAATTAAAAGAAGAAAAGAATCATATTGAAAAATTACACACATGAAAAGATCTAATAGAGTTACAGTTGTATGCACAAAAGATTAAAGGAGATACCACTCGTATTGGATTCAATGAAGCATAAAATCAAATCAATGATATGCGATGAAGAATGAAAGAACTAGAAGAATCTACAGAAGCCAAGAAGACTGAAGATCATACTAAAGCTAAATAAGAACCATCTAAAGATGAGTGCAAACTAGTAAACAAAAAATTTTATGCCTCTAACAAGCATGGTCACATAGCAAGAGATTGTAAAGAGTTAAGACCTTTCAATGGTTACTGTTATTGATGCAATAAGTTTGGTCATAGCTCTATGAATTATAGATCAAATCAAAGAAATCAAACTTGGCATAATTAGATAAGTCATCCACAACAAAATGTTATAAGTCCTTAGAACATTACATGTAAGAAATGTAATTATAATGGTCATACAGCTAGACAATGCAAATTGGTAACTCACATCAATGCGTCGAGGAATATAAGGCCTCCAATTATTTGTCACACTTGTAACAAGGCTAGACATAGCTTTAAGTTTTGCAGATCAAAATCATAAAGATAAGAAAGCCCTAATAAGTCTCAAAGATCAATATTGGATGAATCAGGAGAAGTCAGGTTTGTGCAAGCTATAGAGGATGTAAGCTTGATTTGGATAGAAGTAAAGAAGGATAATGTTGATGAGTATGTATTGGATGCATCTGGAATGGATACACCCTCTACTTCTAGATGAATGATCCTCATGGTCATAGGGGGAGCTAGATTAGTTGTAGACCCCTGTGCGGCTGGTATACTCACCCTCAGAGTGTGCACTTTTGGTTATAAAAGTTTGGATATAATGTTTTGTAGTATTCAAGAGCACACTGCCTGATTGATAACAAAAGTGAAGATTGGAATTCTCTGTAGGATTTTGTATTTACATGGCAAGCATTAATGGTGGAAAGTTTATTTAAACTCACCGAAGATTCATTATTCACATATTTTCATTCAATTTCAAGACTTTGGTGAGCGCATGAGATCAAAATAGTTTGTGTTGAAAGATCGATGTTGGTTTATTAGCAAATAAGTGTGAAAGATTGGTTGTGAATCCCTAGTTTAGACGTGATGATTCAGAAACCCTTAGAAAATTATTTTAGCAATTAATCAAGTAAGTTATGGTCACTCCAATTATCTTTGATGTTTCTAAAAGGAAGAAATACATTTTTAAGAAGCATCCTTTCAAGTCGGTCCTAGATGACCTAGAAGGAGAATTCTCTAGGACTTCGATGGGAGTTATGCACCTAGAGGACATACGTGCATACAGTTATTGCAAGAAGGAACCTGCTAGATTGGACAAGATTAGGTTGCACTTAGAATCTATGATGAAACCAGACATGACAATCCTAGATGAGTTCACGCACTTAGAGTATAACCCTATTATTGAGTATGCGACTGCATGACTTTTATGAATCTGAATTGATTAAGATTCTATTGAGAAGAATTCATGATGAATTTTTCTAGATTGGAGAAGTCCCTATTTGGATAACTACTAATCTCATTCATGAAATGACTTGACTACCTAAGACCAGCACAATCCTTCCCACTGGTAAGGATGTTAGGAAATTGGTGGAACAATCTTGCAAATCCTAGAGTAATAAGCATGACATGACCATAGAGCCAATTGAAGAGAAGGATATCAAGCTTATGTCTATGATACTAGGTTATAAGTTCCAACATGAAAATAGGGTAAATAGTGTGTCTATAGCCACTATTTTGGTAGCTATTAGATTAGTAAATGAAAATGGAGACTTCAACTTGTGTGATATATTGCGCACATAGTTGATGGATAATATCAGAGCTATCAAACATGATAAGAGAAAAGTATTTAGGTTTGGGTCACTTATCATCTGTATGTACTTTCATATAGTCAATAAAGTATATAACCTATACCTTGATAAGAGTCTTCCTACAATGCCAAAAATCTCATTCAAGGCATCAACTGATAGCACCTTGAAGGATTTCATAGACTTGGACATCAAGACATTTAGAATAAAAATGCAGAGAAGGTATAGGATACCTAAGAGTATAGTGGAAAAGTCCAAGGATAGCATTTGTTTCATGGTGGAGATAGATATCACTTGCATAGAAGCTATAGAGCTGAGAACTAAGTGGATACATCCACTTGGTTATGAAGTGGAGGAACACATTCTAGAAGCATATGCAAAATTTCCCCTATCAGCACCGAAGGATCCCAATGAGCCAAGATGGGGTACCTATGAGGAGAAGACAAGACAAGTAGATTCAATCTTGAACAATGATGTGACCAATAGAAAACCATCAAGGATCACTTCCAAGATACTAAAAATTCATGGTGTCACTCAAGAAGACCTAGATAAGGCAAGGGAAGCCAAGATTGTAATATAAATTGAGAGTGCACCCTCTTGAGAAGTGAAAATAGAGAAAATTGTTGACTCTAAGGAAAAGAAGAAAAAGATAGAAGAAAACATTCATGTGCCCACAAATACTATTGATCTGGAGTCCAATCAAGCACCTCCTGAGCCTACCAGGATGCCTAAAAGGAAAAAGTAGTCTAGCACAAGCCATCCATCAGAAAGGTCCACATGAAGCCAGGGAAGAAATATTCAAGCACCTCCCATGGTAGGATTTGTAATGAATCCATAAGTGTTGAGAGCAAGAGTAGTCGATGAAGGTGGAATTGATCAGATAACTAAGTTCTATGATAAATATAGTGAGATTGATAAATCTAAGATCCATGGTATGATCCTAAAACACATGATTAAGTTCAAGAAGATAGTCTTGGAACTTAAGAAGGTCATTCTAGATAGTGTATGCAACATATTATAATTTTTTAAGAGATAGGCTATAGAGGAAGACTTCAGAATAAGGGAGAAGATACTAGATGAAAGCCTCCCCATTTGTTCAGTTGAAGAGAAAACATTGCTATTTGATTTGGTGAAGCCTCACCTAAGAACCAAGTTGAGAAATCTATAGATTATGAATAAGGACTATGAGTTGGTTGCAAAGGAAACTTAAAAATCATTTGAGAAGGTATTTTTGGAATAACACATGCATCCATCATCTGCGCCTACAGCTCAAGCTCCCTCTGAGAAAAAAAATGTAGCTAAGAGGTAAAATGCACCGATGACAGGTCCACAAGATTTAGCACCTATTCCTAAAGCCAAGGAGGACATAATTATGATAGATAATCTAGAAATATCCATGGTGGCATCAAAAAAAGACTTAGACAAGTTTGAGGAAGTATTTCTAAGCACTGAGGAAGTAGGGATTCTATACACTGATAATTCACCCAAGTAGCAAGAAGATGTATAGATCAAAGATATAACAAGACAAGAAGAACAAGAGGAGAAATAAAAAGAAAAGGAGAAAGAAGAGAAGGAAGATGAACCTACAGAAGGACCTTGTTAGCTCTTTTTCATGTAGAATCGCCAATATAGCTATCAAACTTGACTCTCAGGTTCCCAATTCTGGATTCTTATAGGGAAAAGGATAATTGATAAGGACCAAGTCCTTCTTCTACTTTGGGCTCCACAGACCCAGGCGGGTGTACCTATCTTCAGACTCACTGCTTCACAATGAAATCCTATAGTGGATCAAAGGTTCTAGAAATGATTTACTAATGCCTCTTGCTACAACTGATGCAGAGCTTAGAAAGCCAATCCATGATATTAACATAAGTAAACACTCATTGCAGAAAAATGGCAAGTGTGACAAGGATAAACTCCTTCTTTTCAAGCTTTGAACTCGGGCAGGTTAACCCATGTCAAATCTACTTCTTGAAAGGATCACAACATTAGTTTATATCCTTGATACAAACATTATCTTCTCAGTCATTCAAACATACATGAAAGTAAATAATCATTTAAGTTTTGTTGATGATGAGATCCTTACAAATCGAGGATAGACCCGTGCCTTATCCTAGGGTATAGAGTCAAACAATGAAACATACATTAACAGAAATCTTCTAAATGAAACATAAAAAAATCCTAGATGAAATGCCTTACAATTCATCCTCTCTTAAACACATTTGATAGTCAAATGCTTTCCAAACTCCTAAGCTCTCAGAAATTAACCTAAAGATATTACCCTTTCCTTGAAAGGAACTAGAGATTAAAATCACAGATACCTTGTAAATGGTATATCAAAACTACCTTACAGATTCAATACACAAAAGCCATAGAATTCAAACAAGAAGACAACTAAAACCATGCAAGGGAATTCTATTGTATTCCAGTAAAATTTCACTGCATCAATACATTTCAAAATTTGACAAAATATTCTAAGATTTCAACAATGGAGCCAAGCCTCCCTCTACAGTATATTTTCAACCTCCTTTCAAAAGAGTAAAAACTTACTATATATAACATAGCCATCTTGGAATCCTTGAAAGAATGCAACAAGCTTGGGATGGTTAGAAAAGATCCTACACTAGAGACAAAATTACAAACTGACAAACAGATTGTAACAACATATTACAAAAATCTTTTCTCAACAATTCCACAGGTGGCATCTTTGTCTAAAGATATATCAGAGTAGTTGTTGAATTTTCTGCATGAATGATGACTGCCATTGTAGCTAACTTACATCATCCTTTGTTTGAAACTTGCTCTCCCTCAATTTCTGGATTTGGTGCCATCTGCAACTCTATTCTTCCTCTTCCTCGATAAGCTAGACAACTGGCCTCTTTTTCTTCTTTATTGTTAGCTTCTCCCAAGCCACTACTTCATCATCCAATGGCTAGTTGTAAGTCTGCAATTCTTGTAACAAGCTGACTTGCTTATCCCAAATGGAGTCAGTTATATTTTTGGCTTCTGCCACAAAGCATATGCAATCATTTTCAATTTTAAAAAGACTGTCAATTATGCTATTACACCTCTCAAAATACAAAGTGTTGTCACTATTAAGCAAAGCATCTTATGTAATCACCAACTGATCCATTGATAGTTTACATTCCTCCAACTTGATTAGGTTTCCATTGTCATCACATACAGCAGGTAGATACTTGCTATAATTTTTATCAAACATAAACAACTTAACCCTCACCTGGTTGGACTTACCTTTAAAAAACTTTGAAACAACATTGATTAAGCCAATCTTCTCAAAAACTTCTGTAGCTACTCCAGGGATCTCAGGCTTATGCTCTTATAAACTATAAAGTTTATCAAACAAAAAACTTCTTCCAAACCAAAAACTATGAAGTGGCTCCAAAGCAGCCAATGATTCATTTATCTTTCCGTTGCTTTGGTGCAATTGGCTGATTGATTGATAAACTGTATCCATTTTCTCTATTATCTTATCTTGCCTGTATTGCAAAATCTTTGACATTGTGTCCAAAGATGCCTCTATCCTTATCTTATCCAAATCTTTAGTAGGTCCCTTAGGTACTTCATCAATTTGAATTGGGACCTCAATCTGCATAGGGGGGACAATAACTACCTTCAAAGCTTCTTCAAGCTTAACTTTTATCTCTGCCAATTCATCTTCTAGCTGCTTGATCTTCATCAATTTTAAATCTCTATCCTTGGCCACTAGGTTTTCACTTTCAAACAACTTCGAGTACCTTTCAGATAATTGAACTATTTTTGCCTCATTCAGGTTAGCCCAATGAGTCACTGCCTTAGAAACTTCAAGGTCAGCTATATTCTACACAATCCAAATAATCTAATTCCCTTCCATTTTATCCTCTATACTCAATAGGGATGGCTTTTAAGTCCTAGGGGCCATGGACCACATTGCAATAGCTTGAGACTTAGGGTCATAGTCACTTCTCCTTATCATATCACCAATGTGAACCTCATATGACAGGCTGCCCTGTGGTTGCTTTCTTATTTGATCTATGATGAAAGCAGAAGTTAGATCCCATCCTGGAGTCAATAGCATTCCACTTGACTTCACTAGTTGTCTAGCTTCATCTATAGTTATGGGATCAAGGCTAGGATCAGAAGAATTTAAGGCTCTCAATGTCTCTTCACTTGGCTCCATACCTTCAGGCAGAAGTTTCCTCACTTCTTGTTGCTTATTCCAAATGAGGAAACTCTTGAATTCATCAGTTTTAATAAACTGGTCATCACTCAAAAATTCCTCCTGATAGACCTCTCTGATATCCCTTTCTAACCATAGGGACTATTCCTTATCTATTTCATCAGTAGCCACCTTCTTTCCTTCTCTTATTGCTTTTCTCAATTGGTGATGGTAAACCCTATCACCTGGCACTAGAGCAGATGCTCTATCAATTGTTCTCTTTTGTTTTTCCTACCTTGAAGGCTCTCCTACCTCAATCCTCTATTTCTTCAAGGGTGGCTCTGGAGTATCCCCTATTTCTGGTTGGTCTTCAACAGGCCTAACACTTTGTACATCTTCCATTTGTGGAGGGTTGTTCCCTTCCTGTGACTCATCAGAAAACTCCTCTTGATCAGAAGATGAATAGTCTTTCCTTTTCTTTGGTTGACTCTAGTCAATCAACTTCACCAACTGATTTGATAGAGTGTCATGCATCTCTATCATCTTGTCAATTCTTTCTAAATAGGGAAGGTCAGGGAAGAAACCCTCAAAAGGAAGCTGGGCTGCCATCACTTGTTTTGACAAATATATCAAATCAAAGTACTTGTTCCATCTCCTTTTGACCTCATCATCATCAATGATATTTCTGACTACATCTTCCTCGTCCAAGCCTTCATGTTCTTTGTTCACACCAATGTTTGGGATGTAGAGCATCCTAGTAGTTTTGATAAAGCCCTCAGGATCTACATGTCTACAAGCACCAGTAGCCATTTTGAACTGATTTAACCATGCAGTAATTTGAGGAAATGCCCTCTTTCCTACCAGGAAGTCACCTATCTTGAATTGCCTAGGTGTGAATTTACCCTTCCTGTGAGGGGCTAGAAGTTCTCTATCTGTCCACATCAACTGCCACACAAATTCCAAACAAGTAACCCTTTGAGGTACAAATTTTGGTAACAGATGTGGGGTCTGGGGGCAACCATAGACTCTTAAAATTGTAGCATTCTCCCCCAAGTAAAAATCACCCCAATTGTGATCTCCCTCCCATTTGTTCACAAACTGCACTGGTCGTAGGAGCCTAAGGACCCTTGGGGATATCCTTATAGTATTGACACCTAACATCCTTATAAGAGGATAAATAATGAAATTCTAAAAGATACAAAAATTCCACTCATTGGAAGTAGAATTCCACTTCCTCACCCATAATTGCACCAGATTATACTGGCCTTGAAAGTTGAACCTTGGCTTTAGCATGTTTGAATCAAAACTATTAATATTGAAGAACAAAATTAAATGCATTAGCAAAGAATAATGCATGAACATAATTGGGCTCTTACTATCCTTGAAAGAAATCAAAGCCTCATGCATTCTATCAATGATATACTAGATGTAATCATATTCAATATTAACAAAAGAATTCTGGATGTCCAGGATAATCATCAAAAGATCAGCTGGTAAAAACTCTGCATCCCCATCAATTCCCAAAACCCTACACAACCCATAACAAGTTTGCTTCATGTAATGCTCAAGGGATTTAAATTGATAAGGGGCATTCATGTGAGCAGGGAGGGGAGCTATATACTTATCCTATTTTGGGATATGCTTCATTATTTGGTCCTTCACTATCCCTATGTTCTTCTTGTACCTCTCCTTTTCTTTGCTCAGGTCAATTTTCGTAGAAGTGGATGTATAGACATTAAAAGCCTTCATGAATTAACCCCTATCAAGAGTAACCAAAGCTGACTGGTCCTCTTTCCTAATAGTCTTAGAAATAGGGTCATAACGCCTAGGTAGAGCAACAATTAAATCTACATCCAGGAATACATCCAGCACTACTAATTTCCCTAACCCCAAAGCCCAACCATTACATACAGGGATATGACTATCTCTATTTTTATAAAAGAAGTTGAAGATAGTATAACCTATGGTATCCAGTGTGATAGGATCTCTGCAAAACCCTAGAACATCTTTGAAAACATCATCAGGAGCTCTTTTGTTTTGACTGGAACCAGGTAGCAATTTCAAAAACTCATCTGAATAATTAGGCTTGCCCTTGTCTTCACCACTTTTATCCTTTGCTTCACTACTGGAAGATGTTGTGCTTCTCTTAGGTTGACTCATCTTTGCTATAGAATTATCTTCATTCTCTGCAAAATAGATTCACTTGGCGCTCAAAAATCACTTCAGAATGACACAATTCTCTTTGAATGATTTTCGACACAAGAAACAATGAGCTTAACTTATTTATCAACATAGATCAAGTGTGTACAACTACCACAATCATTGCAAATCTCCTTAAATGCTCGCTCATTCAATTTTGCATGTCACCAGTTTTCAAAATGGAGCTAGCCGATGCACAGATGTTGACAGATAGATTTTAAAACTCCAAAACAAGGTAAAGAGGCAAATGATTAAGATCCTACACTTTAAACCTATTTACATCATGCAATCTTCCTTTGAAACTGATTGGATGGCTCATTAGTTTACTTTCTAGCTTGATACTATACTTTATCCATGCAGGCAACGGTCCCTTTTCTTTTCTTTTATTACCTTTTCCAACTGGGCCTATTTAGCAAATCCATGACTGAAAGCTTCTCATGATCACTGAATGCAATGTTAACCCTAGCATATATTCATAGAACTGGTGACCAAAGCCTTCGCGGGTTCTCGAAATGCAATCCTTAACTCATGATACTTTTCATGAATTAGCGAATACAGTGACACCCTTTGAGAACTTGACTGCAGTTATTATTTGGCAAACCAGCGAACAAAGCCATCTCACATTCTCTTAATGTCCTAGCTAACTATTAAATCTTTTGGAGATTCAGTGAACAAAGGGTTCACACATTCGCTTAATAGATCACTTAACCGCTAAATTACTTGGAGAACTGGTGAAGCCTTTACTCTCTGAATCACTGAATCTATCTTAACCATCATCTTTACTCTGAGATTCTGAATGAACCATTGATCTTGTCGATGATCTACGGCTATCACCAGTTCACTAAAATATTTGATCCTTGGTCATTTGATTATGAGATTCAGCAAACAAAGGGTTCGCTGAATCGCTAGATCATATTAAACACTGAGTATTTCAATCCGTGATTAAGCGACTAAAGACTCAAAACTTTGGCAACCATTTTACTTGTGCATTCACCAAATGATTATGCCCTTTACCTTTCCTTTTAGAGAACATGTGACCACTTGATTTGCTAAATTGCTAAATCATTTAGCTTCTTATTAATTTATTCCGAGAACAAGCGAACACTTGAAACAACCCATTCCGCCAAATTCTTCATACCAAATTGTCAGGGGGGCCAAACTTAGAAGTCTTTACACAGTCACTCATTCACCAAATGAAACATGTAGGACCCAATAATATCTGAGATTAAACCACAATTGTCGATCCTGACAATGATCTACGGTATTCACCAAGTCACTAGGTTATTTTGCCTTTAACCGCTAGATTTAGAGAATGAGTGATAACCGTTGTCACCAAGTCATTGAGTGTAAGCAAAGAACCACCAAGGAATACATGAATTGGAGATAATGCATTTGTCGAATCACCAGATGTTTTCTGATAACCGCCAGATATTTGGAGACTACGAGAACAAAGACAACACTTAGTATTTTTAACATATTCTCCAGTTCGCTGAATGGTTGAGGTGTTAACCGGGAGACTTAGAGACCACGTGACTAAAATGATGCTTAGCATAAGATTGACTTGTTTTCTAAATCTCCGAATACTATATGAGACATGCCATGACCTTTTCTGATTCAGTGAACACAAAACATTTAACACGTGCATGATTTAATCAGCTTAAGTGACTTAAAAAGGTAACAATGAAATAGAAGAATATGGGCTAATCATGAGGACTCTTGCATGAATTCAACATTTTCAAAAATGAAACCTAGGGTTAGGGTTTTGAAGTGGGCTATGAAAATTGTTTGAAGAACTTTCGACACTTGTACCTAGGAAAACTGCACAGACCAGAGGACTAAACCAACATTTGGACAAAAACCTCAGAAAATCAAGAATATACCCAACAGTGGCTCTATCTGAGGATGCTGGATTGCAAAATCATAGCAAGAACTTATGAATCTCTAGGAGGTAGACCACAAAACCTTAACCTAAAATAGGAAACAAACACATAATAGAAACAAACACACCTATACATATATACAAACCTACTGTGCATGGAAAAAGAATTAACTGAAGAAAATTTTAAGGAATTGTCCATGCACTGGCAATTCCTGCTCTTCACCATCCAAATTTTTCAAGAAATATGAGTCCTTACCATGGTTCTGATGAATAATATAAGGTCCCATCCACAAAGACTCAAATTTTTTGTGTTTCCCTTTATCTTCATCCCTGGCATTCCATTGGAGAACCAATCACTAGGCTGGAATTTTCTCACAGTTGCTCTCCTATCAAAAAGATATTTCATCTTTTGCTGCAACTTCATATTTTCCTTTTTTTCCTCCCTCCTAATCTCATCCAATTCAATTAGCTCTACCATTCTGTCCTGCAGTGGATCACTGATTTCCATATCCTCTTCTTGCATAAACTTATAGATTGGAAGGAGGTTATTTATTGGAAATCTTGATTTTGCACCATATACCATCTGAAAAGGGGACTTACCAGTAGCCCTCTTCTCAAAAATTCTATCAGCCCATAGTGCTAACTTTAATTTTACATGCTAGCTTCTCTTATTCTTTTCCAGGGTTTTCTTCATAATCTGCAAAATACTCTTATTGTTGGATTCAGCCTGTCCATTGGCCTATGGATGATAAGGGGATGAGTAAGATAATACTATGCCCATTTTTGAGCAAAAATCAGTGATCTCCTATGACCTAAAGCTCATAGCATTTTCAACAACCAATTTAATAGGGACACCAAATCTAGTGATCATATTGTTCATCAAAAATTCAATTACAACAGCACTGGTTGCCCTTTTGGTTGGAATGGCTTCAATCCATTTGGTAAAATAATCAGTAGCCACCAAAATGTGACTATGTCCCCCACTAGACTTCTCAGAGAACTCTCCAATAAAATCCATACCCCACATTGCAAAAGGAGCTTCTGCAACAACAGGGTTCAATAATAATGCACCTGAGAGCTTCAATTTTTTAGAGAACCTTTGACAAGTTTCACATTTCCTCACATAAGAATGAGTGTCTTTGAACAACACAGGCTAATAGTATCCTGCTCTTAAGATTTTATGAGCTATTGATCGAGCAGAATGATGTCCTCCACACATTCTAGAGTGCATTTCCTTCAACATTTTCTTTGATTGGTGCTTATCTAGACAAAAGAGTAAAATACCATCATTATCCTTCCAGTACAAATCACCCTGGATCAACACATATCTCTGAGCTTGCAATCTCAGACTCCTTTGATTATCATTCAAGTCAGGTGGACATTTAGCATTTTTAATAAAATAAATAACATCCTTGTACAAGGGTTGCATTTCAATACTAGTAATCATTTCAATGTTAGTAGCAACATTATTTACCTGAACAAGGTCCATATTTTCCTCAGTCATTAACTTAGCAAGTCCCAATCCTCTCACCAATTTGGTAATATAAATTTCTAGGTCAAACTCTTGAATCTTGTTTATCCATTTGCACCTCTTTCCTGTGACTTCACTCTATGTTAAGATATCCTTTACTGCAGCATGAGGCACATAAGCACTAACCTTTGCACAAACCAGATATGGTCTGAAAGCTTTGACTACCTTCACAAGTGCATAGGCTTGATTTTCAATTAGTTCATAATGTAATTCAGAAGATTGTAATGACTTGCTGAAAAAGGCTATAGGATGCTCATATCCTTCTTGATCCTTTTGTAGAAGGATAGCTGCAATAGTATGAAAAGATGCAAAAGAAAATAGAGAAAATGGTTTCAAGTAATAAGGTGATACCAAAACCGGGGCCTCCTGAATTGCTTGTTTGATTCTTACAAAAGCTAGCTGAGCTTCAAGGTTCCAATCAAACTTCACATCCTTCTTTAGGAACTTCACTATGGGCTTGACCAATTCTACAAAGTTAGCAATAAATCTTCTTACAAAATTAATCTGTCCCAAGAATGACTACACACCTTTTATGTTCTTTGGTGGAGGAACCTTTTTAATTGCTTCTACTCTTTCAGGATCAATCCTAACTCCTTCTTTTGACACTATGTGTCCAAGTAACTTCCCCTCTATCACAACAAATTGACACTTTTTGGGATTCAAGGACACACCAAATTCTAAGGCCTTAAAAATGACCTTCTCCAAATGGGAACAATGATCCTCAGCTTTCTCAAAATAAGCAGTGAGATCATCTTGATAAACAACCATTAAAACATTTATCAACTCCTCAAATGCAACATCCATGGCTCTCTAAAATGTTGCTCCAGCATTTTTCAGACCAAAAGGTATGCGAACATATACATATGTTCCCCATGGGGTTGTAAAGGCTGTCTTAAATTGTTCTGATTCTTTGACCAGCACTTGATTATACCAGGAGAAACCATCCATCATTGACAAGAGTTCACATCCAGTCACCCTATGTAGCATAGCCTCCATATTGGGCAATCCATAGTTATCCTTAAGTGAAGCCACATTCAGGTTCCTGAAATCAACACAGAGCCTAATATCACTGTTCTTTTTCCTTACTAGCACAAGATTCGAAACCCAAGTTGAGTGCCTAATTGGTTCAATAATACTAGCATCTATCAGTTTTGTCAACTCAACTTGCATCTTGGTAGCCAATAAAGGGTTAATGGGTCTTTGCTTCTGTCTAAAAGGCCTGGTTTCCTCTTTTAGAGGAATTTCATGCTGAAACAGATCAGCCCTATAAGCTTTGAGGTCATCATAGGACCAGGAAAATACATGCTTGTATTTTTTCAAAAGTCTAATCAGGTTTCCTCTGATCTCTTTGCTCAGTTTCTTGCCAATGTATACCATTTGTGGGGAGTTTTCTAAACCCAAGTTTATTTCCTCTAAGTCCTCCATTTTAGTGTTAGACTTCTAAGACAAAAAACCATCATTTATTTTGAACATTCCTTCCAATTCTACTAACCCTTTAGGTATGTGGTTGGATGGCAATTGCACTATCTCATTTCCCATGATGCATTCTTTTCCCTCAACACATTGTTGTATCTCATTAAAATCTATTTGCTAACCATCATATTGATCAAGGCCTTGAAGGAACCTAAGGATATCTAAGTCATCCTCAAAAACTTGCCAATTATATACATTATTAGGCACTACAGGCCTAGATATGACCTCTAACATAGACACACCAGTGAGGGTTATATCTTCACTTTTAAGGGAAAAATTTGCAAGAAAATCTACCATGATATTATTGGATCGTTCTACCCAAAGAAGATTGAAAGCATCAAAAAACTCTAGTCTATCCCAAACAGCATGTTTATACAGTTTCAACTTTTCATCTTTAGAAGCATACTGAGATCTCACTTGGGCTATAATCAACTAGGAATCACCATGAACTTTTAAAGATTTAATACCATGTTTTATGGCCACATCTAATCCCAGTATCAAAGCCTCATACTCGGCAGTGTTATTTGTACACTCAAAAGTTAACAAGAAAGAGTATTTAAATGTAATACCTGATGGGGAAATGAACACCACACCAGCTCCTGATCCTTCCTTGGAGCATCCACCATCAAAGAACATTTTCCAGAGCCCATCTTGCTGCAAAATTAACTCATCCATAATTGGATCTATGTTTTTTAACTAAGGTACTATTTCTTCAATCACAAAATTTCTCATGTCAATATCTACAAAACAATTTAGATCCTCTGGAGCAACCACTTCAATCATGACTGAAGAACGGGGCTCCTTGTACAACTTTACCTCAGTTCCATTTATTGGGATGGTAGCATATGATAAATCTAGTTGCAACTTTCCACCCACTGCTGCAGCCCATTGTCTTGAGAGTAACATGCCATAATGAGGTTTTGTATTAACAACAACCACATCCATTTTATATGTGGCTTCTGGGAATGCAGCAATTTTAACTTCAATTCCAATCAGGCCCCCTAAAATAGGTACTACCCTTTTGTCCATGGCATAACACCTTCCACTAGATGTATCAACTTGCAACCCTAACTCCTTCATCACTTGATAAGGCATTACAGTTATAGCAACACTAGAGTCGATCATACAATTTTTCAACAAAAAATTATTTACAAGCAAAGTAACATAGAAAGGATTGATAGAAGAGGGTTCTTGTGTCACAATAGTCCCTACACATACATCAAAGATGTCATTAATTGTAATTGGCTTGTCTAGGTATTTCCCTTCTTCTTGTAGAATAGGAGTAGTTCTCTGTTCACTTATAAGAGCCAGGGCTGCTGCTTTGTGCTCTTCTATTTTCAACATTTCAAGCAGAGGGATGGAAACTTTCATTTGGGACAAGGCATGTCTCATATCAAAGGTAGGGGAGTTAGTGTAAACATCAGGATGATCCTTTGACCTACCAAATTTCTTCTTCACCTTATCAGCAATAACTTCTTGTTTCCCTTTCTTTTCAGCTTCAAACCCTTCATCTTTACTATTTATAACATTGGGCTTTGGGGAGTCCTTATCATGAGGATTACTTTTGACAAACATTGATCTAGGAACTCCCTGCTCATTATCCACCTTTCTATTCCTCAAATTGTATGAGGATTTTGCTTGTGTAATAGCAACCACAGTTAAGCTCTTGATTTCTTCTTCACTGGGCTTTCTCCATTGTCTTTCATCTGATCCGGATTCTACCATGTGAGTCTTATAGTCATCATTATCAAACTCTTCCTGATCAGACTGAGTAAATATTTGTTGTTCATAGTCAGAGAAAATCTTCCTCTTATGATCAACATCAAGGCAAATAAATTCATCATCTAAGGACTTAAGATCCTCCATTAGTTCAGTAGTAAACATGTTAATAGAAGGGTTTTCAGATCCTTCATAATCTCCTACATATGAATCACTAGCCTCTTCTCCCAAGGCCTGGGCAACAACACACTGGAATGGTGAGTGGGGCATATTATAGGCCACACACCAAGGGGTATTCTCCACATTATGTGCTATATTATTTTTCAAAGGATTTGGTGTATCCCTTCCCTTTTGGGGTTCATTATTATCAGGAACAGGCCTCCCATCTTTCTAGTTTGTTTTGTAAGGCATATCTCTCAGATTAGGGGCTTTGTCCTACCTTTGATAAGGCAGCCTTGCATCTTGAAAATTTCTACCACCTTTATCAAACCTTGCTGGAAAGTCTTTGTTATTACTAGGTCCTTTGTCCATTCTATCCTCCTCTTTGGATGGCCTTGTAGGTTGTATCTTGGTTTCTTTCCACAGTCTACCTTCATCCCTTTTGTACATTTGGCCAGATGCCTTTCGGTTACTCTTAATATTCATGGACAACTTAAAAGCATCTCTAAGGGTAAGGGGATTCTTGTCTCTCAAAAGGTAAGACATCTTACCATCCATAGAATTGAAATAAGTTGTCATGCAGATTGCATCATCTAGCCTCAATACTTGGAACAGTTTATACATAGCCTTTTAGAATCAGCTATTAAACTCTGACATGCTCTCATTGTAATGTTTCTTGATATTATTGAACTCATTGAGCATATAGCTAGAGTTCACATGTTCTACATATTTCTCTTTAAAGCATCTGACAAATTCTTCCCAAGATGCAATACTGTTCTTAGGTAACCCCCTATACCAATCCCTGGCATCCTCAATCAATGATTGAACAAAGAGCTTCATTATGACATCTTCATGTTCAATCTCATAATCATTTACCTTATCTATAAAAAACTTCAGATGCTCTTCACAGGTAATAACATTATTCCCAGTAAATAATTGGATCTTCTTTCTGATTTCATTAGGGACAACATTAGGTTGGCTAGGAATACCATCAAAAAATAGAGGCCTATATCTATCCAAATGAACTGGTCTTCTTTGGATATTTGGTTGATTTAGGGGGGTAGTTGCAACATTTTGACAAGGTACAGTTCCCACTATACCAATAGCTATAATGGGAACTTGATTAGGAACTAGTCTAGGTAAAGTTTGTCCAGGGTGAAAGGCTTGAGCATTTGGAAGTGAAGTATTGGGATGATTGAATGGAGTTGTTCCTATGGTGATAGGGATAGAGGTACTAGCGGATGTGTTCATGTTAGCATGTAGGAAGGCAATCTTCCTCTTCATTTCATCAACAACAGCCTCCAACTCAAGTTTCTCCAGTTGAATAGCCAATTCTTCTTTCACTCTTCTAGCCTTCTCCAGGTCTATACTTGTTTGAGAATGTACATTAGGAGGAACCAAAATTTTCTTGGGCTCATTAATATTTATACCCACCAATTTTTGTTTTCCCATATCAGGGATTTCTTTAGGAGCAGTTATAATCTCCTTGTTTCTCTAGATTTCAGAGGGATTCAATTGCCTTAAGACATGGCATGTTCCCTCAAATTCACCTTGCTTAGGTTTATTATCCTGAGCTTGCTTTCTCAAATCTTCCATGTCACCAAATAAGTCCTTATTTAAACCTTGAACATCTTGGTTTAAATCACTAACTTGGGTCTCATTTTTCTTGGTTCTTTTGAGAAGTTCCTGCCTCTCTATGAGCAAATCATAGATTTGTTGTTCCCTTGCTTTCAACCTATTGGCAATCTCAGCCAATTTTTCACTCTCCTTTTTTCTTAAAGCAATCACCTCTTCTCTCAACTTCTCAGAATCATAGGAGGTGGTCTCAGTAGCAGAGGTTTCTTCTGGTTGTTCCAGAGTTTCTCTTGCAGGGAAATAGCCTTCTTCTATGACCTCTGTGATTACTTCTTTCTACATGTGCACACTTGGTGTAACCCTCTTGACATGTTTGGGATCATCAGAAGAGGATGAAGATTCATGAGGAAGTGGGACATGAGATCTTTCTTGAGAAGGGCTTTGGGAACTAGCAGTATGATGACCTCTTCTAGACCATTGTTTCCTACTTGGTGTATGGAGCTCATCACCCATATTATCTTCAGGGTGATCCTTATAATAAGACATAGTGTGTCTTGGTCGACTCATGGTACATCATGATAATTTTAGCAAAGTTTACAATAATTAGCAACTGGTATCATAGAGTTTAGAGTCACCACCCACTTTTACGTGGGAATTAAAATTATTCTATACTGGTCTACAAATGCACAATAGATAGGATTTGCACTAACCTATTGCACGCTATTCAGAAGATCCCCAGTAGAGTCACCAATTTTGTTAGCTCTTTTTCATGTAGAATCACCAATATGGCTATCAAACTTGACTCTCAGGTTCCCAATTCTGGATTCTTACAGGGAAAAGGCTAATTGATAAGGACCAAGTCCTTCTTCTACTTCGAGCTCCATAGACCTAGGCGAGTGTACCTATCTTCATACTCATTGCTTCACAATCAAATCCTATAGTGGATCAAAGGTTCTAGCAATGATTTACTAATGCCTCTTGCTGCAACTGATGCAAAGCTTGGAAAGCCAATCCATGATATTAACAGAAGTAAACACTCATTGCAGAAAAATGGCAAGTGTGACAAGGATAAACTCCTTCTTTTCAAGCTTTGAACTCAGGTAGGTTAACCCATGTCAGATCTACTTCTTGAAAGGATCACAACATTAGTTTATATCCTTGATACAAACATTATCTTCTCAGTCATTCAAACATACATGAAAGTAAATAATCATTTAAGTTTTGTTGATGATGAGATACCTGCAAATCAAGGATAGACTGGTGCCTTATCCTAGGGTATAGAGTCAAACAGTGAAACATACATTTATAGAAATCTTCTAAATGAGACACAAACAAATCCTAGATGAAATTCCTTACAATTCATCCTCTCTTAAACAGATTTGATCTTCAAATTCTTGCCAAACTCCTAAGCTCTCAGAAATTAACCTAAAGACATTACCCTTTCCTTGAAAGGAACTAGAGATTAAAATCACATATACCTTGTAAATGGTATATCAAAACTACCTTATAGATTCAATACACAAAAGCCACAAAATTCAAACAAGAAGACAACTGAAATCATGCAAGGGAATTCTATTGTATTCTAGTAAAATTTCACTACATCAATACATTTCAAAATCTGACAAAATATTCTAAGATTTCAATAATGGAGCCAAGCCTCCCTCTAAAGTATATTTTCAACCTCCTTTCAAAAGAGTAAAAACTTACTATATATAACATAGCCATCTTGGAATTCTTAAAAGGATGCAACAAGCTTGGGATGGCTAGAAAAGATCCTACACTAGAGACAAGATTACAAACTAACAAACAAATTGTAACAACATATTACAAAAATCTTTTCTCAACAATTCCGCGGGTGGCATCTTTGTCTAAAGATATTTCAGAGCAGTTGCTGAATTTGCTGCATGAATGATGACTACCATTCCGGCTAACTTACATCATCCTTTTTTTGAAACTTTCTCTCCCTCAATTTCTGGATCAGGTGCCATCTGCAACTCTATTCTTCCTCTTCCTCGATAATTTGGACAATTGGCCTCTTTTTCTTCTTTATTGTTAGCTTCTCCCAAGCCGCTACTTCATCATCTGATGGCTAGTTGTAAGTCTGCAATTCTTGTAACAAGCTGACTTGCATATCCCACATGGAGTCAATTATATTTTTGGCTTCTGCCACAAAGCATATGCAATCATTTTCAATTTTAAAAAGACTGTCAATTATGCTATTACACCTCTCAAAATCCAAAGTGTTGTCACTATTAAGGAAAGCATCTTGTGTAATCACCAACTAATCCATTGATAGTTTCCATTCCTCCAACTTGATCAGGTTTCCATTGTCATCACATACAATAGGTAGATACTTGGTATAATGTTTATCAAACATAAACAACTTAACCCTCACCTGGTTGGACTTACCTTTAAAAAACTTTCAAACAACATTGATTAAGCCAATCTTCTCAAAAAATTTTGTAACTACTCTAGGGATCTTAGGCTTATGCTCCTATAAACTATCAAGTTTATCAAACAAAAAACTTCTTCCAGACCAAACACTATGAAGTGGCTGCAAAGCAGCCAATGATTCATTTATCTTTTCATTGGTCTGGTGCAATTGGCTGACTGAATGATAAACTGTATCCATTTTCTTGATTATTTTCTCTCGCTTGTATTGCACAATCTTTGACATGGTGTCCAAAGATGCCTCTATCCTTATATTATCCAAATCTTCAGTAGGTCCCTCAGGTACTTCTTCATCAATTTGAATTGGGACCTCAATCTGCATAAGGGGGACAACAACTACCTTCGAAGCTTCTTCAAGCTTAACTTTTATCTCTGCCAATTCATCTTCTAGTTGCTTGATCTTCATCAATTTTAAATCTCTATCCTTGGCCACCAGGTTTGCACTTTCAAACAACTTCAAGTACCTTTCAGATAATTGAACTATTTTTGCCTCATTCAGGTTAGCCTAATGAGTCACTACCTTAGAAACTTCAAGGTCAGTTGTATTCTGCACAGTCCAAATAATCTGATTCCCTTCCATTTTATCCTCTATACTCAATAGGGATGGCTTTTGAGTCCTAGGGGCCATGGACCAAATTGCAATAGCTTGAGACTTAGGGTTATAGCCACTTCCTCTTATCATATCACCAATGTGAACCTCATATGATAGGCTGCCCTGCGATTGCTTTCTTATTTGATCTATGATGAAAGCAGAAGTTAGATCCCATCCTAGAGTCAATAGCATTCCACTTGACTTGACTAGTTGTCTAGCTTCATCTATAGTTATGGGATCAAGGCTAGGATCATAAGAATTTAAGGCTCTCAATGTCTCTTCACTTGGCTCCATACCTTCAGGCAGAAGTTTCCTCACTTCTTGTTGCTTATTCAAACAAGGAAACTCTTGACTTCATCAGTTTTAATAAAATGGTCATCACTCAAAAATTCCTCCTGATAGACCTCTCTGATATCCCTTTCTGACCATAGGGACTGTTCCTTATCTATTTCATTAGTGGCTACCTTCTTTCCTTCTCTTATTGCTTTTCTCAATTGGTGATGGTAAACCCTATCACCTGGCACTAGAGCAGATGCTCTATCAATTGTTCTCTTTTGTTTTTCCTACCTTGAAGGCTCTCCTACCTCAAGCCTCTATTTCTTCAAGGGTGGCTTTGGAGTATCCCCTATTTCTAGTTGGTCTTCAATAGGCCTAACACTTTGTACATCTTCCATTTGTGGTGGGTTGTTCCCTTCCTATGACTCATTAGAAAACTCCTCTTGATCAGAAGATGAATAGTCTTTCCTTTTCTTTGGTTGACTCTGGTCAATCAACTTCTCCAACTGATTTGATAGAGTGTCATGCATCTCTATCATCTTGTCAATTCTTTCTAAATAGGGAAGGTCAGGGAAGAAACCCTCAAAAGGAAGCTGGGCTGGCATCACTTGTTTTGACAAATCTATCAAATCAAAGTACCTATTCCATCTCCTTTTGACCT
Source organism: Chamaecyparis obtusa (assembly GCA_027943335.1). Classification (NCBI taxonomy): domain Eukaryota; kingdom Viridiplantae; phylum Streptophyta; class Pinopsida; order Cupressales; family Cupressaceae; genus Chamaecyparis; species Chamaecyparis obtusa. Next base: position 92,102 of record BSBK01008946.1, read on the forward strand.
CATCATCATCAATGATACTTCTGACTACATCTTCCTCATCCAAGCCTTCATGTTCTTTGTTCACACCAATGTTTGGGATGTAGAGCATCCTGGTAGTTTTGATAAAGCCCTTAGGATCTAAATGTCTTCAAGCACCAGTAGCCATTTTGAACTGATTTAACCATGCAGTAATTTGAGGAAATGCCCTCTTTCCTACTAGGAAGTCACCTATCTTGAATTGCCTAGGTGTGAATGTACCCTTCCTATGAGGGGCTAGAAGTTCTCTGTCTGTCCACATCAACTGCCACACAAATTCCAAACAAGCAACCCTTCAAGGTACAAATTTTGGTAATAGATGTGGGGGTTGGGGGCAACTATAGACTCTCAAAATTTTAGAATTCTCCCCCAAGTAAAAATCACCCCAATTGTGATCTCCCTCCCATTTGTTCACAAACTGCACTGGTCTTAGGAGCCTAAGGACCCTTGGGGATATCCTTATAGTATTGACACCTAAAATCCTTATAAGATGATAAACAATGAAATTCTAAAAGATAAAAAAATTCCCCTCATTGGAAGTAGAATTCCACTTCCTCACCCATAATTGCACCAGATTATACTGGCCTTCAAAGTTGAACCTTGGCTTCAGCATGTTCGAATAAAAACTATTAATATTGAAGAACAAAATTAAATGAATTAGCAAAGAATAATGCATGAAATTAATTGGGCTCTTAATATCCTTGACAGAAATCAAACCCTCATGCATTCTATCAATGATATACTAGATGTAATCATAGTTAGTATTAACCAAAGAATTCTAGATGTCTAGGATAATCATCAAAAGATCAGCTGGTAAAAAATCTGCATCCCCATCCATTCCCAAAACCCTACACAACCCATAAAAATTTTGCTTCATGTAATGCTAAAGGGATTTAAATTGGTAAGGGGCATTTATGTGAGTAGGCAGGGGAGAAATATACTTATCCTATTTTGGGATATGCTTCATTATTTGGTCCTTCACTATCCCTATGTTCTTCTTGTACCTCTCCTTTTCTTTGCTCAAGTCAATTTCAGCAGAAGTGGATGTATAGACATTAAAATCCTTCATGAACAAACCCCTATCAAGAGTAACCAAAGCTGACTGGTCCTCTTTCCTAATAGTCTTAGAAATAGGGTCATAACACCTAGCTAGAGCAACAATTAAATCTACATCCAGGAATACATCTAGCACTACTAATTTCCCTAACCCCAAAGCCCAACCATTACATACAGGGATATGACTATCTCTATTTTTATAAAAGAAGTTTAAGATAGTATAACCTGTGGTATCCGGTGTGATAGGATCTCTGCAAAACCCTAGAACATCTTTGAAAACATCATCAGGAGCTCTTTTGTTTTGACTGGAACCAGGTAGCAATTTCAAAAACTCATCTGAATAATTAGGCTTGCCCTTGTCTTCACCACTTTTAGCCTTTGCTACACTACTAGAAGATGTTGTGCTTCTCTTAGGTTGACTCATCTTTGCTACATAATTATCTTCAATCTCTGCAAAATGGATTCACTTGGCGCTCAAAAATCACTTCAAAATGACACAATTCTCTTCAAATGATTGTGGACATAGGAAACAATGAGCTTAACTTATTTATCAACGTATATCAAGTGTGTACAACTACCACAATCATTGCAAATCTCCTTAATTTCTCCCACATTCAATTTCGTGTGTCACCAATTTTCAAAATGGAGCTAGCCGATGCATAGATGTTGATAGATAGATTTTAAAACTCCAAAACAAGGCAAAGAGGCAAATGATTAAGATCCTCCACTTTAAACCTATTTACGTCATGCAATCTTCCTTTGAAACTGATTGGATGGCTCATTAGTTTACTTTCCAACTTGATACTATACTTTATCCACGCAGGCAACAGTCCCTTTTCTTTTCTTTTATTACCTTTTCCAACTGGGCCTATTTAGTGAATCCATGACTGAAAGCTTCTCATGATCAGTCAATGCAATGTTAACCCTAGCATATATTTAGAGAACTGGTGACCAAAGCCTTCGTGGGTTCTTGAAATGCAATCCTTAACTCATGATACTTTTCATGAATTAGCGAACATAGTGACACCCTCCGAGCACTTGACTGCAGTTATTATTTGGCGAACTAGTGAACAAAGCCATCTTGCATTCTCTTAATGTCCCAGCTAACTGTTAAATCTTTTGGAGATTCAGTGAACAAAGGGTTCACACATTTGCTTAATACATCACTTAACAGCTAAATTACTTGGAGAACTGGTGAAGCCTTTACTCTCTGAATCGTTGAATCTATCTTAACCATCATCTTTACTCTGGGATTCTGAATGAACCGTTGATCTTGTCGATGATCTATGGCTATCACCAGTTCACTGAAATATTTGATCCTTGGTCATTTGATTACAAGATTGAGTGAACAAAGGGTTCGTTGAATCAGTAGATCATATTAAACACTGAGTATTTCAATAAGCGATTAAGTGACTGAAGACTCAAAACTTTGGTGACCCTTTCATTTGACCATTCACCAAATGATTATGCCCTTTACCTTTCCTTTTATAGAACCCACGACCACATGATTCACTGAATCGCTAAATCATTTAGCTTCTTACTAATTTATTCTGAGAACAAGCGAACACTTGAAACAACCCGTTTTGTGAAATTCTTCATACCAAACTATCGGGGCTGCCAAACTTAGAAGTCTTTACACAGTCACTCATTTGCCAAATGAAACATGTAGGACCCAATAATATCAGAGATTAAACCACAACCGTCGATCTTGACAATGATCTATGGTATTCACCAAGTCACTAGGTTATTTTTCCTTTAACCGCTAGATTTAGAGAATGAGCGATAACCATTGTCGCCAGGTCACTGAGTGTAAGCAAAGAACTACCAAGGAATACACAAATTGGAGATAATGCATTTGCCAAATCGCCAGATATTTTTTGATAACCGTTGGATATTTGGAGACTACGTGAACAAAGACAACACTTAGCATTTTTAACATATTCTCCAGTTTGCTGAATGGTTGAGGTGTTAACCAGGAGACTTAGAGACCACGCGACTAAAATGACACTTAGCATAAGATTTACTTGTTCACTGAATTGTCGAATACTATATGAGACATGCCATGACCTTTTTCAATTCAGTGAACACAAAACATTTAACACGTGCACGATTTAATTAGCTTAAGTGACTTAAAAAGGTAACAATGAAATAGAAGAATAAGGGCTAATCATGAGGACTCTTGCATGAATTTGACATTTTCAAAAATGAAACCTAGGGTTAGGGTTTTGAAGTGGGCTATGATAATTTTTTGAGAAACTTCTGACACCTGTACCTAGGAAAACTTCACAGACCAGAGGACTAAACCAACATTTGGACAAAAACCTCAGAAAATCAAAAATATACCCAATAGACCCTCTGTTGGAATTCTAGTAAAGCTTAAGACTGAAATCATGGACAGTACACCCATCACTCCCAAGCCATCATTGTCATTGTTATCAAATTTTACCCCAAAAACAACAAGTCTAGATTAATGGGGAGTAAAAGACCTGATAAAGATCAATGTATTAGCAATGGAGAAATTAAAGGAGAAACAAGTAATGAAGAATCCATTGTTTATTCAATCAGTCAAAATTATGCATAGCTTACTACCTAAAGACAAGAAAGTGTCTAGTATACATTCAGTGGATGATGTCAGCACCATCATGACATGCTTTAAAGAAAATTTCTCAAGTCTTGACGAATCAACATCCAAGATAGTAGAAGAGAAATATCTTATGAAGAGACTGAATTAATTGATAGGTAACTTTGCACTTGACCTCAGTTCTCTAAAGATTGGTCAAGTAGTGTCAAAGGAGAAAACAGCTAAAGGAAAGAAAATAATAGTTGATTATATGAATAAAAATAAATTTACCTCAGACCTTTCCAAGAAGATTCGGGAAGTTGAATCCATGATAGAAGCAGTAAGAAAATATATAGAAGATCTTGTTAGGAATAGTCCCAAGAGATAACTAAGGGGGGGGTGAATCAGTTATCTACAAGTTTCAATTATTTATCCAATTAAATATAGTTAAACATAAAGTATAAATATAATGAAAGAACACATGAACACAACACCAATATTTTGGTTACGGGGAAATCCAAATAGGTAAAAGCCTCGGTGGGAATTGACACCCACTAATATTCAGCACTAGTGTATTATGATCCTTGTTAGAAGATCCTTAACCTTGTTAGGAGTTTCTTTACAATATATTTAGTATAGTAGACTTGGTCAAGGGTTAGACCCTTTTAGGAGTCTTTTACAATTTTCCCTGTTAGGGGAGAGGACGCACTGTCTGAGAGCACACTACACAAAGGGATGAAGGCTACAACCTTCTGTTTAACAGATACACACTATATCTAGATCTTAGTGAACTACACTTTGACCTGCTATCTACATCAGTTCCAATGTATAGCAAAAATACTTTACTTTGTCACATTTACCTTCTTCTGATGGCTCAACACTTCTCACACTCTTCTCTGCTCTACTTAATCAACTATGAACCACACTCCAGCAATAAAAAATGACTGCCTATAAATATCTTTCCTCCAAATGATATAATCAAGTTAGCCTATTAGAACCACCTTGAAATCATATTAGAGAAACCATAACAAAATCCAATAAACATTCTGTTGGCTCTACTATGCACACAACATATTCTAGGACCTGTCCAATAAGATAATTGTAGATGCACGCTACACAATGATGACTCTACCAAAAGAACTGGATCTTTCTTTTCAAGCTGAATTAATTCATGCACTCTTAACCAAACATCAATAACTCTTTCCTAAGCTTAAATCCAAGGGCACATACCCACAGGATAGGTGCAACTCCAGAACCAATAAAATCTATGTCAGCTCATCTTAATAAACATAGGAAACTGCTACTAGCGAATAGTAACTACATAATTTCACTTATACCAGTTATCAGAATATGCATCCATAACTAAAACATCACTAACATGTCTTCAACATATATCCAAGTGTGCAAGGCTCCATGATAATTGTACGGACAACCATACACAGAACACTGTCGGTTACTCTGTCAGAAACACTGCTGACACAAGCTGCTATATAACTGTCTATACTAATAGTTAACCTCTACATGTATGACATCATGCTGATATCATGTCCATGCTTCATATACTGAAAGATTACTACATAAGACTTCCACACATGCTACTTTCCATATGTTGTCATCAGTGACAAACATACAATTAGTACTGGCCTGCTGACAAATCTCCAACAATCTCTCCCTTTGGCATGGATGGCAACATGTGGAATGAAAAACCACTACCAACCCAAATGAACATTTCTTTTATAACATTCTCCATTTCCTCTTCAAAATTCCCCCAAAGATGAATCTTCCATCTGCTGCAATATTTTCCAATATTCTCTATTTCTTCAACTAAACTACTGTCATAACTGAATGTTTCTCCCCCTTAGTATATTACTCCTCCTTTCTACTTCTATTTTTCATGACTCTGTATATTACTCCCCCTTTGACATCAATGGAAAAGGGCACCATTCATTTTAAGCATTGGTACTACTCCTGAGGTAGAGTAGTTAACCTTTCATCAATCCCTAAGGACTAATGCCTTTCCTTCTTTCTTCTAAGTAGAATCAGGGAAGGAAATTACTCCCAACTTCTACTTGACATACTTAAAAGTATCCTTAGGCAAGGGTTTTGTGAATATATTTGCCAAGTGATCTTTAGTACTCACATAGTCCAAATTGACTTCTTTCTCTACCACTTTCTCTCTTATGAAGTGATATTTGTTCTCAATGTGTTTTTTCTTTACGTGCATCACAGGGTTCTTTGACATATTAATAGTGCTAGTGTTATCATAGTGAATAACAATAGGATAATCAATTTGAATTCCAAAATCCTTTATCATCTGCTTGATCCAAACAATTGTAGAACAATTCAAGGCTGTTGCAACATACTCCGCTTCTGCTGTTGACTGAGAAATATAATTTTTTTTCTTGCTTGTCCAAGTGACAAGTCTATCACCAAGAAATACTACTCCACCTGATGTACTCTTTCTATCATCAACACATCGTACCTAGTCTGCATCAGTGTATACATGAAGCTCAACATTTTTTTAATTAGGATACCATAGACCATAATCTATAGTTCCCTACAAGTATCTAAATATTCTATTTACTACCATGAGGTGACTTTTCTTAGGTTCTCCTACAAATCTTCCAACTATTCCAACTACATTGGAAATATCAGGTCTAGTCTGAGTAAGATATATAAGTTTACTAATCATAGACTTATACAATTTTATATCTACTACTGGTGAGTCATCTTCTTTTGTAATCTTGCATCCAGTGATCATAGGTTTTCCTACTAGCTTGCAATCATCCATCTTGAATTTCTTTAGTATCTCTTTCACATATTTGGACTAATTAATAAAAATTCCTTTTTCTATCTACTGCACATTTAGTCCCAAAAAGTATTTGATAGGACCAATCATACTCATCTCAAACTCATTCTACATTTCTTTGGAAAATTTTGCACTTAGTTTCTCATTACCTCTAAAGATAATGTCATAAAAAAATATAGCTATAAGTAGTAGACCTTTAGATGTCTCTCTAATGAATAGATTACAATCTACTGCTCCTTTCTTGAATCTAATATTTGTTAGATATCCATCTAGTCTTTCATACCATTCTCTAGGGGCTTTCTTAAGTCCATAGAGGGCCTTCTTCAATATGCATACCATATAAGGTCTATCTAATAATGTGAATCCTTCTGGCTACTCAATGTATACTTTTTATTTCAAATCTCCATTCACGAATGCTGACTTGACATCCATCTGATAAACTTTAACATTTTTTACTATAGCATAACCTAGACACAACTTAATAGCTTCTAATCTTCTCATAGGTGAAAATGTGTGAATAATCAATGCCTTATCTTTGTGCATATCTCTAACATACTAACCTTGCTTTGTTTCTTAGTACTGTACCATCTTCATTCATCTTGTTTCTAAATATCCACTTTGTTCCAATCACATTCTTATCACTAGGTCTTGGGACCAGTTCCCACATGTCATTTTTAACAATTTGATCAAGTTCTTGTTTCATGGCATCATGTCAATCTAAATCATTACATGCATCTTTAACACTTAAAGGTTCAATCTAAGATAGTAAACATACCACTTTGCTCCTAGCTGAGTTCTTTGCGTGGGATCTTGTTAAGACATTACCACTCTGATCTCCAATGATGTCTTTCTTGGAATGATTTCTAGATGTAAAATTTGGAACTTTAGGTGATGCTGACTCATCAGCCTTAGGAGTTTCTTCTTCACTTGTCTTAGGGTCATTAAATAACACATCAATACTATCAAACATTTCTTCAATAATTGTCTCACTAGTGGAGGGTCTAGGTTCTTCTTCAATCATGGGTGAGTAGTCATGATATCTTTCTTGAATCATAAAATTTTCATCCATCTTAACATGAGCACTTTCAATGATCTTTTTCAATCTTCAATTGAAACATCTATAAGCTTTAATTTTGGTAGAGTAACCAAGGAAAATACCTTCATCACTTCTTGCATCAAACTTTCCTACTACTTCATCCCTCTTGATGTAGCACTTGCTTCCAAAGATTCTAAAGTATTTAACTATGGGAACATTACCAAACCATAGCTCATATGGTGTTTTGTCAGTGCCTAGCCTTAATTGAATTCTATTGATGGTGTAGACTTTTGTATTGACTACATCTCTCCAATAGGTGTGTGCAACTTTTCCTTCAATCATGATGGTGTGTGTTGTATCAAGGATGATCCTATTCCTTCTCTCTGCAATTCCATTCTGCTAAGGGGCTCTAGGTGCACTTAACTTTCTCTTTATGCCATGTTCTTTGCAGTACTCATAGAAGATGTCAGAGGTGAATTCTCCTCCTCTATCTAATCTAAAACATTTTATCTATAGTCCAGATTCATTCTCAACCTTAGCTTTGAATATTTTGAACTTCTCAAATGCTTCTGACTTATCTTTCAAGAACACAACCCACATCATCCTAGTATAATCATCAACAAACAAAATGAAATACCTTTCACCATAGTATGATATTTTTTGAGTTTGACCACATAGGTCTATGTGAATCAGATCCAACTTGTTCTCTGCTGAATTTTTCTTGCTCCTGAATGAATTTCTCACATGATTTCCCATTACACATTCCCTGCATATAGTATCAACTAGCTTTTCTATGCTAGGTAGATCTCTTACTACCTTTATATTACTTATGTTTAATATGTTATCAAAATTGATATGACATAGTCTTTTATGCCACAACCAACTATCATCAACTTTAGCAATAAAAAAATTGCTTCTGAATTGAGTTGGAAAACATTACCTCTTGTCTTTGAGCCTGATGAAATCATAACACCATCCTTGTTGTTCATGATGCATTTATCTTCTTTAAACTCCAACTAATAGCCTTTCTAAGTAATTGTCCAACACTAAGAAGGTTATGTTTCAAACCATCAACATATAGAACATCATCAGTACAATTCTTTCCATCCAAGGTGATGGCTGCTATACCAACTATTAGTTTAGGAGTGTTGTCTCCAAATTTAACCATACCACCATTGTATTTTTCTAGATGAAAAAATATATCTTTATCACCTGTCATGTGATGTGAACAACGACTATCTATAATCCAATCTGTTCTTATGTCACCTTGTGAAATCAATGCTAGCTCTTGTCCCTTTTTATCATCTTTGTGATTTGTCTTGTTATTCATTTGGTCTACAATAGCAATGAATCCAATTTCTTTTTCACTTGATTCATCATTTGAAACTCCATCTCCAACATAGTAGCATTCCTTAGAATACTTAGGCTTGTAATCCATTTTGAACTTTGTAGCTCGATTAGGACACTTGGATGCAAAGTGACTGATCTTATTACATGAGAAGAACTTAAATGGTAATTGACCTTCATATTTTCCTTTTCCTTTCTTTTCTCTTTTGGCAATCATAGAAAATAAATTATCTAGTGTTTTCTCTTCATCATCATCATCAAAATTACCAGAAGTTTTTTCATATTTCTTACCATGAATTGTTTCTTTAAAGGTTGTTTCACTCTTTGGTTCTGTCTTCAATCTTGAAATCTCAAAAGCTAAGATTTTGTTGATCAAGGTATCTCTCTTGAAATTATATTTAAGTTGCATCATCTCATCAAGGATGTTTATCTTTCTCTCATATTCAGGAGTGAGAGTAGTCATTAACTTGTCCATAATGTCCTCTCTAAAATCTCTCCACCATTGTTTCTAATTCTAGCAACTTCTTCATTTATCCTTTGATTGTAAGCTCTGATATTTTCTTCAATCAGCATCTCCAATGCATTGTATCTTTTCTTCCATGTCTTTCTACATGCATCCTTTTCTTGTTTGTCTCCTTCAAATATGTCTTCTAGGTGCTTTTATATTTTGTGGGCTGTATCTACCTTTTTTATTTCTAAAAACTCACCATCAGATATAGCGCTGATAAGGGCTTCTTTATCTATAGCATTCTGATGAAACAATTCCTTTTGCTTCTCAGTAGCATCATCCTTTGCAAGGTCTTCCAAGGAAGGAATCTTGACTGATTTGATAGTTACATCAAAAAATTCAAAAGAAATGCACTGCACTGCAAATGGGTCACCATCTTGTTCTTCCAATCAAGATAATTCTCTCCATCAAACTTAGGACTTTCTTTCCTGAAGTATGCCATCTGTTCAACCTCAAGCTTATAAAATTTCTCTCCAAGGCACTTGGCTTTGATACCAATTGTTAGGAATAGTCCCAAGAGATAACTAAGAGGGGGGGGGGGGGGTGAATAAATTATTTGCAAGTTTCAATTCTTTATCCAATTAAGTATACTTAAACATAATGAAAGAACACATGAACACAACACCAATATTTTGGTTACGGGGAAACTCAAATAGGTAAAAACCCCAGAGGGAATTGACACCCACTAATATTCTGCACTAGTGTATTATGATCCTTGTTAGAAGATCCTTAAACCTGTTAGGATTTGCTTTATAATATATTTAGTATAGTAGACCTAGTCAAGGGTTGGACTCTATTAGGAGTCTTTTAAAATTCTCCCTATTAGGTGAGAGGACACACTATCCGAGAGCACACTGCTCCAAGGGGTGAAGGCTACAACCTTCTATTTAATAGATACACACTATATCTGGATCTTGGTGAACTGCGCTTTGACCTTTTGTCTGGATCAATTTCAATGTATAGCACAAATAATTTACTTGGTTACATTGACCTTCTTCTGATGGCTCAACACTTTGCACACTCTTCTCTGCTCTTCTTAATCAACTATGAACCACACTCCAGCAATCACAAATGACTTCCTATAAAAATATTTCCTCCAAATGATATAATCAAGTTGGCCTATTAGAACCACCTTGAAATCATATTAGAGAAACCATAACAAACTCCAATAAACATTCTATCGGCTCTACTATGCATGCAACATATTCTAGGATCTATCCAATAAGATAATTGTAGACACATGCTACACACTGTCAGCTCTACCAAAACAACTGGATCTTTCTCCTCAAGCTGAATTACTTCATGTGCTCTTAACTAAACATCAATAACTCTTTTCTAAGCTTAAATCTAAGGGTTCATACCCACAAGATATGTGCAACTCCAGAACTAATAAAATCTTTGTCAGCTCTTCTGAATAAACACAAGAAACTTCTATTGGCGAGTAGTGACTACATAATTTCACTTATACTAATTATCAGACTATGTTTCCATAACTAAGACATCACTAACATGTCTTCAACATATATCCAAGTGTGCAAGGCTCCATGATAACTATATGGACAACCATACATAGAACACTATATGTTACTCTGTCAAGAACACTGCTGACACAAGCTGCTATATAACTATCTATACTAATAGTTAACCTTTGTGCCCATGATATCATGTTGATATCATGTCCATGCTTCATATAATGAAATATTATTGCAAAATACTTCCATGCATTCTACTTTCCATATGTTGTCATCAATGACAAACATACAGTCAGTACTGGCCTGCTGGCAAATCTCTAACAGATCCCTCCATAGATATACATATTTGTAATAATGTCTACCATAGACAAGTGGACAAGATTGAGAAGGAAGAAAAATAAATGGGTCAGATAAGGGCTAGGAAAACTCAGTTAAGTAATGCACTTGTGCCCTCTTTAGATGTGCTAAATTAGAATATCAAGGACATTGATGTGACAATGGTGACATATGACCAAGGTCCAAGTTCAGAGTTGGATAAAATGGAGAATCTAACTTATGCACTATGCACCCATCTCTAAATAGTAGATGCATTGAAGCCATTTTGGCAACAAGAAATTGCAAACCTAAAGGTTGCATACCAGGATGTACTCTCAGTGTAAGTACTTGGAGTTGTATTTTTTGAGCACCTTTTTCATTAATGTCAAAGGGGGAGTAGAGTATATAGTAGAAGGGAGAATATGGAGTAGTGTATATGATGTAAATGGGAGTAGAGTATAAGATAGAGTACATGTTAGAATTTTTTTTGGGTAAGATACAGTTTAGTAACTTCGCCATATTCCTTTGTTGCCATTAATGACAAAGGGGGAGATTGTTGGAAAGTTGACTATACTATTGTATATGACTATGATTTAGTGTTGTCATTATAGAAACAAAGTCATATGAAGTTTTGGAGTCAACGCATAACTTGGAAGATCAGAAAAATGGTTGTATGGAAGACATGATAGTTAGTATAGCACCTGAGGAATAGAGCATCAACACACATGTGTATGACCTAGTTTTGGTATGCTCCATGGAAGATAAGCTTTTGAATATGTTATTAAGCTATGGTTAAGAGAGCATGAATAGATGAATTAGTATGATGAAGATACAGTGAGCTGAAGTGACACAGACAGTGAGCGACATAACATAATAGAGTATGGAGCTAACTGTTAGTATTTTGGTTAGAGGTTATAGTATTGTTTTGTAAAGGCTATGGGCCTATTTTAAATGTGTTATAGACTTGTTAATATCATTGTATATAAACATGCTTGAGCCAATTCATTTGGAAGTGTTGTATGCAATTAGTTATAGGTCAACTTAGTGAATAGTTTTGTTTGCGCATATAAATAAGACATGGACCTTTGTATTTACGTATGGTATGAGATATAGAGTTGATAGGAGAAGAGAAGAAGTATGTGAATAGTATTTAGTATGATATAGAGCTTTACAAGAGGTTAAAGCTTCAATGCACAAAACCTAAACTGATCAGATAAGAAGTTTCATAGGAGGAGTTCACCATTGTAGATATAGTGTGTATTTGATACACAGAAGGTTGTAGCCTTCACCATTTGAGTAGTGAGCTCTAGGAAAGTGTGTCCTCACCCCTAACAGGGTTAATTGTAAGAGACTCCTAACAGGGCCTAAATCTTGACATGGTCATTGTACTTAATCATTGTAATGACAGCTCCTAACAGGGCTAAGGAACATTAATAGGTTCATAATAAACAAGTACAATTATTAGTGGGTATTATTTCCCACCAAGGTTTTTCCTTTGGCCAAGGTTTCCTCGTAATCATATCTCATGTTATGTGTTGATTACTTTACATGCTTTAATATTTAGTTTAGAAATTAAGTTATTGAGTTAAGTTTCAAGTATTAGAAAGTAATTATATAGAACACTGATTCACCCCCCCCCCCCCATCTCAGTGTTCCCATTCCTAACACATACTTCCTAGCCAATTAATCAGAAATCAACATCCAGGAATACATCTAGGATAATTAACTTTCCCAAACCTAACTTCAAAACATTATAGACTAGGATTTACTTAAATCAATTTCTATAAAAGTAATTGAAAATATGATATCCTGAACAAGTAGGAGTAACTGGGTCTCTACAATCTGCTAAGTAGTCAGAAAAATCCTCATCACTAACCTTTTTGTTCTGAGTTGACCTATGGAGAATTGTGATGAAGTCTTTTGAGAAATTTTGTTTTTCCTTAAGTTCTTCCCCTGAATCTTTGATCCCTCCACTGGATGAGACCTTGCTAGACTTTGGTTGACTCATTTTGTTACTTCTTCTTATCCCCATCTCTAAATTATGTTCTTCTTATCTGCTCTTTTAAAATGCTCTACTTCTTATAAAAAATCACCCAAAATATGATAAGAAAAAAGGTAGCAGTGTCGTGTCTTTATAAAATTCCACAATGAATGCAGCTAGCTTGTTGAGATCACAAAAATTATTTCTTCAATCACTTCATTATTCACTTTACATGTATTCAATTTCAAGTATTAGCTAGCCGTGGCATGTGAAGTTGACATGCACATTCAATTCTTGAAAAGAAGGCATAAAAATCCATCATTACATATTTTTTCTTTAAAACCCTTGAAGTCTATCAAAAAACCCCAACTGTAAACTAATTGGCTACTACCCATTCTCTTTTTCCACCTTAGTAGAGAACTTTCACATGTTAGGATCTCCTATTTTCCTTATCGCCATGAGACTTTAACCACTCATCTTTTGGAGATCATGCTATAGAAAATCTTTCTCATAATCTTAGAAAGTTTGGCTCTACCATAGATTCATCTCAAGAATGAGTGACCAAGACATATCTCATAATCTTTGAATGTTAGTTCCAACCATATTTTGATCTTAAGATTGGGAGATAAAGGCCACCTCAGGGTCACTATATTTTTCACTTAACTCAGACAAGTTCTTGAGATTTAGCAGTAGCTCTTGATCATTACCATCATCTATGGTTTTCACTCAATCTCCAAATCTTTTAAGAATTAACAATGACTTCAGGAGATTGAGAGATAACTGCTTGTCTTCATCTTAACCTTTGTCTCTTGATCTCCATATGTTAGACACTTAACAAAAAACATTATGAAATCTATAGATAACCACAACTGTTAAGTCTTTCACTTGATCTCCAAATCTTTTATGACTTAAATTTTATTTCATGAGATTGGGAGATAACTGCTTCACTAGATTGCTCAACATTTAGACTTCATCGCCAAACTTTATGAGACTTGGACAAAGCCTATCAACCATCAAGTCTTCACTTAGTCACCCAGCCTCTAGATTTCTCATACTTAACAACCAACTTTATGAGATCTAGAGTTACAAATGAAAATAAAAACCATGTGCAGAAAAGGGGAACTTAAGTGACATGAAAAGGTAATTTGAAAACATAAGAATCAAGGAAGGACTTGGAAAATTTCAAAGATAAAAACCCTACAAAAGACAAACAAGACCTATGGTTTAGGGTTTTAGACATTTTTGAAGTAGAATTGCCTTGAGACACATACATTCCTAGAAATTTTGCAAGAACATTGAAACAATTAGAAGCAGAGGCACAATTTATTTGACACCAAGAACCAAATTTGATACTTCTCTAAAAACCTAAAATATGACCCAACATAAGATATTAAATAAATTTGATAGTGTTAATTATTTTGAGGTTGATTTACCAATTGACATGGAAATCTCACCTTTTTAACATTGCAAATTTGTATGAGTACTATGAGTTAGTTGATGAGAGAGATATGAATAATAAATATCCTAAGAAGTAGACAAAGGAAATTGAGAAGGTCTTGGATACAAGGATTGGGAGAAGCACATGGGAAAAGCATTACATGGAGTACTTGGTCAAGTGGAAAAGTAGACCGATGGAGGATGCTACTATGATTTCCTAGTTTCCAAGTTGGATCATTTGGATTCTTCTTAGGTTGTAAAAAATATTTTATTCAGAGCATCAATTTTATTAACCCCATGTGTTTGGTCAAGGATCATCTTGGGTTCATGGAAATCTTACATCAACAAAAAATATTTCTTTGTTATTTTTTTTCTTCTTTACCATTTGGAGAGATTATGATTGTTGATCCTCATTTGTTCTAGATAGAATGTGCAATTATAAAGTCTTATTCTAGACCTATCTAAGATCATCATCCTATGATTGCACTTCCTATTTCTCATGGTTGTTTGAGATTAGATCAATTTTTTGTTCATGGGTAATGTGTTTTTTCCTTTCTTGGACCTATTTGGAGATTTGACGAGTAGTTGTTGATCTCTGGATTCTGATCATTGCGATCATAGTGTGTGGTTCATGGATCACCTATGAATCATTTCTTATGATTGTGCATATTTTTCTTTCCTTTCTTAGATTTTATATTCATTTTAGTCAAACCTATTTTTTTGTATATATTTCCTTCTTGGGGAATGTAATTCTCTCTTGGAAGACCTATAGAGGCAATACCTATACATAGTAGCTTGATGTATCTTGATTAGGATCTTAGACTCATTTTCTTGTATATGGATGTAATTAGGAAGGTTTGACAGTGTGAAATGTGTGTTGTTTGATCTCTAAATGAATATATTGGATTATTCATTTTCTCTCTAGATTTGACTTATTTATTTCATGTGTTACTCTTAGCTATGAGGTTGGGCACCTCCTTTGGGGATTATATGGTGCCCGAGCACCAGGGATGTATCTTTTTGTAATCAGGATTATCCATTAGGATAAACTTTTTATAATATTTCTTTTGTTTAATTGTGGTCTCTCTTTTGCAATCAAGCCTCAAATAGGCCCTTGATACTTGTAATAAGTCCATAATGCCAATATGGTCACCAGTGTCCTTGAAGAACTGTAGCTGGTCAAAGATGCTCAACACTCTCAAAACATCTCAAATGAGGGTCAAATAGATTTTAGGGTCTTAAAGGTCCTAATTTAGGATCTATAAGCTTATGTGGCCACTTTCATGTGACAAATGCAAAAAAAGCTTTATTTTGTAAAAGTTTCTCAAATATTTCTTTACAACTTTGACAACTTGGCAGATTAGTTTCTAACAATGGCTAGTGTGCTTAAAATTTTATTTTAATCATTTGGATAATGTTAATAAGGGTTTTTTAAGTTCCTATCAAATATTTGACATGTAATGATGAAGTTTGGTGGTGAATGAGAATGATTGGTTTGTTGAAACCCTGCATCTTTTCATGTATTTTCTCATTATTCTAAGTGATTGTATGGACATCTCTTGGAATTTTTTATGTTTAAGGTGTTAAAATTCATTTTTTTTCATTGATGTCAATATATGTTTCAATTTGATTCCTTAGAGTTTAAAAAGACTCGTTATCACAGGTACAAGCAAGACTGATAATTGTGTATAAATAGTCTATGATATTTCAATATATGCGGGCATGAAATGGTGTAGAGGAAATTATGTGCATATTATATCTAAGGTCATTGGATTTCATATTTTTATTTTCATAGGTTATATTGTTTTTCTCAAGTTTGGTTATAGAATAGTACACAAGATTATGATAGAGATGGTCTCTGAATTTTTGAGATAAGTTGGATGCAAGTACGAGTAATAAAATGAAAGCTTAAGGTATGACAAAAGAAACATGGGAGAAAATCCTATGATATTATTAGGTCTCTAGGATTGTGCTCCTCACAGATATGGTGTGTGGACTTGCAAAGACCTACTCGGGGATGACCATAGGAGATAATCTGTTCAGTAGATGAAGAGCATGGATTATGGATCTTCAAATGTAAATGATGATTTGTATTTTTTATTCTTTGGGTATGTGTAGGATCATGGTATGCCAAACTAGGCCCTTAAGTGGCAATGAAAATTTAGAAAATCAGGTTTAGGTAAGTTGACATAAAAATTTGAACAAGTTATAAATAATATATCAAAAATATGTAAGAAGAAAATATGTATAAAATTGAATTTAGTTTCAAAGATACTAGGCCTTTTTTAAAAAAAATTATTCTATATGTTGAAGATTTCAAATTTCAATGTAGTAGAACGAAAATTTTAGGGAAAAAATAAGAAGTGTATATTTGACCACCTTATACACAATAAAATGATAAAAAAATTTTACAAGATTCTAGATATAAATATTAGACTCATGTCTGGATGCGACCCTTATTTTTTTGTAATTTTTTTCCAGGTAAATAATTAATTATGATTTTTCTTCTACAAGTTTTCCAAAATACAAAAACTCTCGTGTCTGACCACGTTAACTTAGTCTAAAATTTTTCAAATTGAAATTTTATTTTTATTTTTATTGTAGTAGAAAAATCATAGAATGTGACACATATTTTGGATTTCAAAAATGTTATACAGTTTGAAAGTTATAGCTATTTTTCAAAAAGTCTATCAATCAGGACTAGAAAGATAACAAGTAGGTGTATGTCTGACCACATTAAACAAAATCAAATGATAATATTTTTTTTATAAGATTCTAGATAAAAGTAGTAGACTCATGTCCGTATATGATGTATATTCTTTTTGTATTTTTTTCCCAAGTAAATAATTAATTATGATTTTTATGCTACAAATTTTGCTAAATATAAAAACTCTCATGTCTGACCACCTTAACTTAGTCTAAACTTCATCAAATTGAAAGAATTATTTATTATTATTGTATTAGGTGAAGCATAGAATGCAATGTATATTTTAGATTTCAAAAATGTTATACTATTTGAAAGTTATAATTATTTTTCAAAGAATCTATCAATCATGACTTCTTTTTCACATCCCCACTTTTTGGCATACCATGATCCTCCACATACCCCTTTTTTAATGTACATTGTGTATATTAGCAAGGGTCTATGTAATTATTCAAGTGCATTGGGGAAGTCTTAAAAATATGACCTAATTACTTATTGTAACTTGTATAAAGGAAAGTAATTCCTTGTAGTTGTGAACAATGAAGGTATGGAGACTGTGAGCATGTGAATGCAAGTTTTGCTGGATGTAAAGAAGTAATTTTTACTTTAATGCACTTCATTGAAATTGTATAGTAAAAGAAATTTTTTTATCAGTCAGTTCATTATTATAAGTATGCTCTCATAATTCTCTTTAAATAGTAGATCCAGAAGGTGTGTTTAACCTTAACATTCAGGCAGTGTGTTGGAGCATTGAGCTCTTCATTTCATTCAAATACTAGTAGGGTTGAAGGGACTTATAAAATGATTTTTCCTTAACAAGGAATTTGTATTGTATGTAATAATCAGCTCGTACAGGGCTAGATCTCCTAACAAGGATACCATATTTCTAGTGAAATTTTTGTTAGTATCATTCCCAATGGGGTTTTTCCCTTAACATGGTTTTCCTCAACAATAAATAGTTGTATTATGGTTTTTTTATTGAAGTGTACATATTTGCATTAAGTAATTTGTCAATAAGATTATATTTTAAAT
Source organism: Chamaecyparis obtusa (assembly GCA_027943335.1). NCBI lineage: Eukaryota > Viridiplantae > Streptophyta > Pinopsida > Cupressales > Cupressaceae > Chamaecyparis > Chamaecyparis obtusa. The sequence goes on from BSBK01008946.1 coordinate 110,374, forward strand.
ACTTGGCACACAACTGATTCACCCCCTCTATCAGTTGTGTTATTCCTAACAATTGGTATCAGATCTTCAGGTCCTCTCAAAGAAAGATTAACAGCTTGAGGTGATCCTAAAGATGGCTTACTACAGGAATGAGAATCCAAAATTTTATGCTGAAAACTTTGACATTTGGAAGAACAACATAAGAACTCATTTTCTATATGTTTTTAATACTAAAGATGAATTGGGAGGTTCTTCTAAGGATGAAAAGAAACTATTCTACTACAATATGGTTGCAAGAGAAACATTGATTAGTGCACTATATGAGGTTTAATTCATAGAAGTTGATTTTTTACATAAGATTTGGACAAGGTTAGAGGCATTATATGAAGAAAATTAGTACACTAAGAAGGTGAAATTGCAAAATTGGAAGACTAAAATGAAGATTCTAAGAACATGAGATGATGAGAGTGTTAGAGAATATGTACATAGGACTACATAGGTTGTTACAAAAATTAGAAACTCAAGAGGAACATATATTGAACAAGAACTAATTGCTAATATTATTAGATCCTTGAAACCTGCATATAATACTAAAGTAAAAGCAATTGAAGAAATCATTACACTGAAAAATAGCTTTAGTAGAGAGAAGTTGATTGCTAAATTGACCACCTTTGAGGTCATAGAACTAAAGGATACATTACCTAAGGTAGAATGTTCATTTAAGGTGACTGTGCATAATGACAAAAAGACTTTATCAAGTCTTGTGAGAAACAAAAGAAGTAATAGACATATAGAGGTTGGAGATTATGACATTATTGGGCAGAAATATAGGAATAAAAAAGGATACTATATGCACTTGTGGCCCTAATTGAAAGAAGAGAAAAGAGAGGAAAAGGTAAATTTGAAGTTAAGTTACCCCAAAAGTGTTTTTCATGTAACAAGATTGCTCATTTTACATCTAGATGTCCTACAATGTTTCCCAAGCAGAAGCCTAACTTTGTTAAGTATGATTATTCCAAGGATAAGGAATGTTACTATGCTAGTAAATGTGTGTCTAATGATGACTTTGTTGATGATGGTAAAATTGGATTTATTCTTATTATATATTATGAGTCTGTTCATTGAGAAAGAGCCTTAGTTTCACATGTTTAAAAGTAATCAGAATGGATCATTGATAGTGGTTTTTCACATCATATTGTTAGTGATAAAGATAACCTTTTTCATCTGACTAGATATGATGGTGGTGTAGTCAAGTTTGGTGATAACACTCCTAAGTTGATCATTGGAGTAGGTACAATTTTTCTTGATGTTAAAACTAACACAAATGATTTCTTGTTTGTTAATGAACTTAAGAAAAACCTCTTGAGTGTTGGATAGCTCATCGAAAAGGAATATCTTGTAGTTCAAGGATGAACAATGCAATATCACAAGTTTGTATGAAAACTTGATCACATTCGGTACAAAGTCAAGAGGTAATGTGTTTGAATTAAATACTACATAGGCTTATTTTTGTTGTTGCAAAAATAGATGATAGTTGGTTATGGAATAGGAGGTCCTTCCATATAAATTTGATAACATTGTGAAGACCAGTAACATAAACATAGTGAGAGATCCTTGAAAAATTGTGAATCCTTCTAACACCATGTGTAGAGAGTGTGTGATGGGAAAATAAACTAAGAACAGTTTTCAGAGAAAATCTTACTCAACAAGGGACAAGTTGGATCTGGTACATATAGATCTTTGTGATCCTACAAGAACAATATCTTACTATGGTGAAAGGTATTTTATACTCTTTTTTTATGACTATTCCAGGATGATGTGAGCTTCATTTCTCAAAGAGAAATCAGAAGAATTTGACAAGTTCAAGATTTATAAAGGAAAAGTTAAGAATAAATTTGGTCTAAAGATAAAGTGTTTGAGGTCAAATAGAGGAGGACAATTTACATCATATGTTTTTAGTTCCTATTGAGAACAGCACAAGATATACATATAGAAATATTCTCCTAGGACATGACAACATAATGGGATTATAGAGAGAAGAAACAAAACTATATTAGATGTTGCCAGGACTATGTTGCTTGAAGGGAATATGTCACATATACATTGGAGAGAAGTTGTTAGTACTATAGTCTACACTTTAACAGAGTTTAGATCAAAGAATGTACTAATAAGACACCTTGTTAAATTTGGTTTGGTCATGATGCTACTATAAAATACTTTAGAATATTTGGTAGCATGTGTTATATCAAAAGGGATGATGAGAGAGAAAAGTTTGATGCTAGAAGTGACAAAGGAATTTTTCTCAGTTATTCTACTAAAAGTAAGGCTTATAAGTGTTTCAATATAAGATTAAGGAAGATGGTTGAAAGTGTGATGCAATCAAGGATGGTGGATCCAATGAAGGACAATCCAAACCTTGCTGCCAATAGAATTACACAACAAAATACTCAACATAATAGATAACACCACAAATGTTTCAAGTAATTTGCATTAACATGCCTGATTGTAAGGCCTTATGAGTTAGGGCCAATTAGAAATAGAAATAATTGTACAAGATCCACAAATAGATCCAATGAAATCTTACCTAGTTCAATTTTGAAGACAATCAGATGTTGATGGAAACCCTAAGGAAAATCTAAACTTGAGCTCACAAGCCTCCAAGCAATCTCCTTGTTCCCAAGTATGCAAACCCCTAGCTCTGCTACAAACAACTATCAGATAACAATTTGATCTACAAGATCATGCAAGATCTTTTCACAACTTTGCCAAATTAAGCTTTCAAGCTTCACATCTGATATCTAGATCTATTAATTCATGTCCCTCTAAACACCTACCCAAGTACTCCTTAAATACTAATCATCATCCACAAGTCAGGAAGATGAAACCCTTAACTCTTCCTAAAAAATATTAAATGCCATACAAGTGTTGGAAACAATTGTCTGAAGAAAATTGCTACTCAAATTATGTATTGTCTTTGATGTCACACAATGTCATAGTCTGCATCATTCAGTACCCACCGAGCTCAGTCGGTCTGCCTGGCAGTAAAATTCAGTGCTTACCGAGTTCACTCGGTTATCAAAGAAAAATTAGCATGTACCAAGTTCACTCAGTTATCAAAGAAAATTTAGTGTTTACCGAGTTCAGTCGGTTATCGAAGTAAAAAGATTATCAGTGTTTACCGAGTTCCCTCAGTCTCCAAAAGATTGTAGAAATTTATGATCACTGAGCACTGTCGGCCCTTGAAGGATCTTTGCAAATAAAGTTTGCTTAATTTAGCCGACTGTTATACTAAGTAATGCCGATTTGACAAATCTAAAATCATATAAATAAAAAGTCAAATGCGAAAGATGAATAATGAACATAACAGAAGATATATAGAAGAAAGATAGGAAAGGTGTGTGCGAAATTGTGAAGGATGATCAGATTTCCTTGAGGAGCAGCAGAGATATATTCAATCAGGAAGGATCACACTTATACATAATAGAGATCTGTAATCAGCAAGGTAGTTGCATTATTATACAGGTCATTTTCATTGTTACCTTTTTATCATTGTAACAGTGAATTCTAAATCTCTTAACCGAGTTGGTTTAACAACCATATTGTAAATACTCTAACAAGGTGACAATTCCATTGAATTGTTCTCAAGACCTCTTACCAGGCCACTCCTAGTAGGGTGATTAAATCCTCTAACAAGGTCACACCTAACAGTGTGTTTTGTAACCTTTTACTGGGTTGGCTTCTAACCGGGCATCACTTCAGAAAAGTGAAAATCAGTATCTAGATACATTGGTGGTTTTTCCCATATTGGGTTTCCATGTTAAATCTTATGTCTCTTGTGTTCTTAATAGTTATCTTAATCATATACAAGTGGTGATGAATATCTAAAGATAATTTTACTAATACTTTCTGCATCTACAAAGTTACTGCAATCTATTTACCGAGTGTTAAACAGATAATATTCATTAAGATATCCTAAGGGATCTGGAAAGAAATAATTGTGAAGTGTTTTATGGTTGACTGATTCACCCCCCCCCCCTCTCAGTCACTTCATCCATATTCCATCAATTGGTATCAGAGCTTTTGGTGCTTGTAGGAAGGGTTTCAAGGACCTAAGCTAAAGATCGGGATGTCTTACAAGAGGGAAATTCCAAAGCTCAACAGAGATAACTTTTCAGCATGGTAAGGTCTCATGAGACTTCATCTAGCTTCCATTGGTGATTCAGGATGCAAATACATTGATGAAGAATACACAGTTCCTACTGGAGCATTAACTGTTGAAGACATTGTAGAGAAAAAGAATCATAACACCATGATGATAGATATTGCATCAGCTCTCAGCTATGAAGAATTTGATGAAATTAAAGAATGCACTACTGCATATGAAATGTAGATCAATCTGAAGAAAATATATGGTGGTGATGCAAATGTGAAAAGAGCCAAAGCAGAAAGCCTAAGAGGACAGTTTGACAAGATGAATATGAAAGAAGATGAAAACATTGCAAAATATGTTTAAAGAATCAAAGCAAGTGTTAGTGAAATTAGAGCTTTTGGAGGAACAATCTCAGATGAAACTATTATAAGCAAGGTACTCAGAACATTACTCCCTATCTATGCAATAAGAGTATCAGCTATTCAAGAAAGAAGATGTGAAACAAACCACAATATAACTTTGGATGCTTTAGTTGGAAGATTGACAGCCTTTGAATTAGACAACTATGACAACTATGTTCCAAATTCCAAAAATATTGAGTTAGCATTTGAGGCCAAGGTTTCACTAAGGAAGAACAAGAAAATAAAAGAATTTCAGTCAGAAAGTGAAGAAGTATCAAAAGAAAGTTCTGATAGTGATCTTGAAATTGTAGAAGCATTACTTGCAAAGAAGTACTCTAAAGGGAAAGGTAAATATAAAGCTAAAACTCCTGTAATCTATTTTTCCTGTGAAAAAATTGGACATATTGTAGCTAGGTGCCCAAACAATTAGGCCAAGGAAGAGAAGAGAAGTCACAAGTACTATGGAAAAAAGAATTTAAAATCATTCAAGGATAAAGGTAAGAAAACATGTTTTATGGCTAAAGATTCTGATGATAGTGAAGAAGAAATTGTCTTTATTGTTGTAAAAGATGAATCTGATGATGATGAAGATAAGATGGCACTTATTTCTCATATAAGAAAAGATGATATATGGATAATAGATAGTGGATGTTCACACCACATGACTGGTGACAAGACAAAATTTGAATACCTAGAAGACTGTGATAGTGGCAATGTAAGATTTGGAAACAATGAACCTTGTTGTATAAAAGGAAAAGGAAGAATCTCATTAACCAAATAACTCATATGTGATAATGCTTATTGGGTTGAAGGACTAAAACATAATCTTCTAAGTGTAGCACAACTAATCAACACTGGTTTCAAGGTTGAATTCATGAATAGTAAAGCAAGACTGCTGGATGAAAAATTAAAACTCATTGGATCAGGCAAACAAACAAAAGGTAACTTATTTTATCTTGATCTCAGTGAATATTCATGTTTTATTGCTCAAATTGAAGAAAGTTGGCTATGGCAAAAAAGGTTATGTCATGTGAATTTTGATAACATGATAAAGATAAGCAAATTCAAGAAGGTAAGAGGCATTCTTACTTTGAAGAAACCTGATACTGGTCTATGTAAGAATTGTCAGATTGGCAAAATGAGTAAAACTAGTTTTAAGAGTAAGAACTATCAATCTAAAGAGATTTTGGAAATTGTGCATACTGATTTATGTGGACCTATTGGAATACAAAGCTATACTAGAGATAAATTCTTTATTCTTTTCATTGATGATTATTCTAGAATGATGACTGTTATGTATTTAAGAGAAAAGTCAGAAGCATTTGAAAAATTCAAATGGTACTTGGCAAGAGTGGAAAAGGAAATAGGGAAAAGATTGAAATGATTAAGATCAGACAGAGGTGGTGAATTCATCTCCCATGAATTTAACAACTTTTGCATTGAAAGAGGAATCAAAAGACAAGTATCAGCTCCTAGAACTCCTGAGCAGAATGGAATAGCAGAAAGAAGAAACAGATCTATTATGGATTGTGCAAGGACTCTAATGATAGAAAAGAACATCGCCATAAAGTACTGGAAGGAAGCTATAAGCACTGCAGTTCATACCTTGAACCGAGTACAATTGAAGAAAGACGCATTCAAAACTCCTTATGAGTTGTGGTATGGCTATAAACCCAATGTAAGTTACATGAAAGTATTTGGTAGCAAGTGTTATATCTTAAAAGAATCCAAAAGAAATAAATTTGATGTGAAAAGTGATGAAGGAATATTCTTAGGATATTCTAGCAAAAGTAAGGCATACAAATGTCTGAACTTGTCTACTCACAAAGTCATAGAAAGTATACATGTAAAAATTGATGAGTTTGTAGAAAAGACTGAAGAAGAAAGCAAAAGGGAACCTGAGAACTACAGGAGATTCATTTACATTGAACCTAAAACACTGCCAGACACAACTATCAATGAGGAAACTATATCTACCGAGCCTAGCACAGTAACCGAGTCATAGGAAGAAGTTCAAACTGAGTCACAGGAAGAAATTCAAACCAAGTCTCAGCCTAAAGTTACCGAACAAATATCTACCGAGCCTGAGCAACCTGATGAAGAGATCCTAGAAGACAACAACATGAATCATTCAAAAAGCAAGGAACCTATACTAGCCCAATATGTCAGAAGGCATCATACACCAGATCAAATCATTGGAAATAAATCAGATGGTACTATGACAAGAAGTAAGCTAAAAGGTACATGTCTACTTACTGATTTTGAACCTAGAAATATCAAAGATGCATTGAAAAATGAAAGTTGGATTGAAGCAATGAATGAAGAATTAGAACAAATACAAAAGAAAAAAACAGGGACTCTTGTACCTAGACCTAAAGATAAGAATGTAATTGGAACAAAATGGGTATTCAGGAATAAGCTAAATGAAGACGGTCAAGTATCTAGAAACAAAGCTAGATTGGTATGTAAAGGTTATTCTCAAGAAGAAGGTATAGATTATGGTGAAACTTTTTCTCCTATTGCAAGATTAGAAGGTGTAAGAACTCTACTTGCTTATGCACCACATAAAGGATTTAAGGTATATTAGATGGATATAAAATCTGCATTCTCAATGGAATTCTTGATGAAGAAGTCTACATTGAACAACCTGAAGGTTTTGTTGATCCAGATAAAAAGGACATGGTTTGCAAGTTACACAAAGCATTGTATGGTTTGAAACAAGCTCCTAGAGCATGGTATGAAAGACTCCATAACTACCTGATTCAGATTAATTTCAAAAGAGCCAATGATAATAGCAATTTGTATATTAAAGAAGGACCGGATGACAAAATTGTATTGGTAGAAATATTTGTAGATGATACTATATTTACAGGGAATGATGATCAATGCAAAGAATTTTTAGAGCAAATGAACAAAGAATTTGAAATGTCTATGTTTGGTTTAATAAAATTCTTTGTTGGTCTTCAAATTCAGCAAAGCAAGAATGGTATATACATTACTCAATCTAAATACATTAAGGAAATACTTAAGAAGTTTGGTATGGAAGATTCAAAACCAATTGGTACACCCATGTGTACTGGACTGAAACTTACCAAAGATGATGATTCAAAAGAAGTAGATCAGACCTTATATCGATCTATGATTGGAAAATTGTAGTATGTAGTACATACAAGACCTGATATTGCCTTAGCAATCGGTATAGTAGCAAGATTCTCAACAAAACCTAAGGAAAATCATATGATGGCAATCAAAAGAATCTTAAGGTACTTAAGAGGAATAGAAGAATATGGTTTGTGGTATAAATTTGGAGGCAATCTAGACTTAAAAGTGTTTACTGATGCTGATTGGGTAGGGAACATTGATGATAGAAAAAGTACAAGTGGTGGAGCATTTTTTCTTGGAAAAAGACTGGTATCCTGGACCAGTAAAAAGCAAAATTGCACATCTCAATCCATAGCTAAAGTAGAATATGTTGCTGCTGTAGTAAATTGTTCAAATATTGTTTGGTTTAAACAGTTATTACAAGGTATGAAGGTTGAAATCAAAGAACCAGTTGTTATATTTTGTGACAATACAAGTGCAATAAACATTTCGAAGAATCCAGTAATGCATTCCAAAACCAAGCACATTGCTATTAAATATCACTTTGTCAAAGAATTGGTGCAGGACAAGGAAATCAGATTTTAATATATTCATACAAAAGAGCAGATTGTAGACATTTTCACCAAACCCTTACCCAAGGATGCATTTGTGTATCTAAGAGGTAAGTTAGGGGTCATTCCCCTATCTGAGGCTCACTAAATACAGTTTTAGTGATGCATCAACCAGAACATGATTGAAAATCAACATGTTGATGTAGCATATTCAAGGAATCATTGCATATGAATCAGTACTTGAGGTACATAAGTTTACACCGGTAATATGTCAATTGTCTTTGGCATGTGTTGTCAAAGAGGGAGTGTTTGCTATGTCTTTGCTATTACTTCAAGAAATTTTCAATAGTCAGAAGGAAGAGTTTTCAAGAAAAAGGAAGTTTGCTGACAGAGGGAGATTTGAATATGAACCGATCTAATTCTTACAAAATTTCTTATGCTATCACATATTGTGTTGCCATCAATGCCAAAGAGGGAGATTGTTGGAAACAATTGTCTGAAGAAAATTGCTACTCAAATTATGTATTGTCTTTGATGTCACACAATGTCATAGTCTACATCATTCAGTACTTACCGAGCTCAGTCGGTCTTCCTGGTGGTAAAATTTAATGATTACCAATTTCACTCGATTATCAAAGAAAAATCAGCATGTACCGAGTTCACTCGGTTATCAAAGAAAATTCAGTGTTTACCGAGTTCAGTTGGTTATCAAAGTAAAAAGATTATCAATGTTTACCGAGTTCCCTCGGTCTCCAAAAGATTGTAGAAAGTTATGATCACCGAGCACTGTTGGCCCTTAAAGGATCTTTGCAAATAAAGTTTTCTTAATTCAGCTGACTGTTATACTAAGTAATGCTGATTTGACAAATCTAAAATCATATAAATAAATGGTCAAATGCGAAAGATGAATAATGAACATAACAGAAGATATATAGAAGAAAGACAGGAAAGGTGTGTGCGAAATTGTGAAGGATGATCAGATATCCTTGAGGAGTAGCATAGATATATTCGATCAGGAAGGATCACACTTATATAGAACAGAGATCTATAATCAGCAAGGCAGTTGCATTATTATACAGGTCATTTTCATTGCTACCTTTTTATCATTATAATAGTGAATTCTAAATCTCTTAACTGAGTTGGTTTAACAACCATATTGTAAATCCTCTAACAAGGTGACAATTCCATTGAATTGTTCTCAAGACCTCTTACCAGGCCACTCCTAGCAGGGTGATTAAATCCTCTAACAAGGTCACACCTAACAGTGTGTTTTGTAACCTTTTACCGGGTTGGCTTCTAACCGGGAATCACTTCAAAAAAGTGAAAATTAGTATCTAGATACATTGGTGGTTTTTCCCATATTGGGTTTCCATGTTAAATCTTGTGTCTCTTGTGTTCTTAATAGTTATCTTAATCATATACAAGTGGTGATGAATATCTAAAGATAATTTTACTAATACTTTATGCATCTACAAAGTTACTGCAATTTATTTACTGAGTGTTAAACAGATAATATTCATTAAGATATCCTAAGGGATCTGGAAAGAAATAATTGTGAAGTGTTTTATGGTTGATTGATTCACCCCCCCCCCCCCTCTCAGTCACTTCATCCATATTCCATCAACAAGTTGGCTTACACACTATATAAAAACATTTAATTCAGCATGTCAGCCTATAACAATAGCTACCAACAGTAAATTTTCCAAGTTAGCCCAACAAATCACATAGAACTCTAGACGGTAAGCTAGAATTACTAAGCAATAATGAATTAATTGAGTATGCCAGGCATCGCTAAGCACCAGTGTCGACCGAGCACTGCAAGAATGACTGAGTAACACTTTTATCAAGCACTAGAGACTACCAAGTTCCTTCAATGACTGAGCTTCCTTTAATGACTGAGACCATCGTTCAAGGCTCCAACCGAGTAACACCAGCAAAAATACAAACACCCCATGTAGTTTCACCGAGGAAAAGAATGCCCCTATCTTAAACTTGGATGCCCCTGCATCAGACACCCCAGGTCAAAAGATGTTCATATGTGAGAAGAACATCTTCTAGGGTTTCAACACGTAAATCCTAAACTAGGTCTTCACGTACAAGCCCTCCACCTTTTCTACTTGGAGATTCTTCCACTTCAGTTTCCTCTATCTCTTCAAGTCCTTCCTTGATAACATATAGGTTGATTATCCATACTGATCATTCATTTTCTCTGGATCCACAATCTCAACTTAGCTACCAATACTCAGGCTTCTCCTACCAAGTTTTGTATCCATCAAAGGCATCAGTGAAAACTTCCTATCATCCTTCTCAATAGTAAACACATTCCAGACATAGTCATAAATAGCTCTACAATCATATTGCCAAGGTCTACTGAGCAATATATCACAACTATTTATCTTCACAATGTCACATAGCACAAGATCCTTATACTACCCAATCTGAACATCAATGAAGCATTGTTCTCTTACTTCCAAAGCATGAACATCTTGTAACCAATCAATTCTATAAGGAAAAGGATGCTTCATTCTATTCAAACCAAGTTTTTGAACTAGGTCCTCAGCAACAAGGTTATCAATACTACCACTATCAACAATAAAATCACTGAGTTTACCTTCAAACTTGCATCGGGTTCTAAACAAGTTACTCCTCTGACAAGGTTCATCCTTTGTACCAAGCAATGTTTTCCGAAGCAGCAAGTTCTTAGATTCAATTTCATTCTGAATGTTCTCATTCACCACAGAAGTTCATTAGTCAACCTTCTTCTATGTACACTCAAAAGAATGGTGTCCTTCTTCTCCATAGTTATAGCAAGTACCCTTAAAGATAACTATACCTATCTTCTTCTTTGGTGCCATAGGTTTTTGTTCATCTTTTGCATCAGTCAATTTATCCTTCACTGAGTGATCAATTTTCTCCTTCACTCGGGAGTTACTAGGTTGTTTCCTCTTCAACTTATCTTCAGCCTTCAGAGCATATTGGTAAGCATCCTCAACTGAATCAATCTTCAGCATACCAAGCTCATCTTTAATATTGAATCTCAGACCATTCACATACTGAGCTACCTTTTCCTTACCGAACTCTTAGTGTCCAGACTAAATAGTAAGTTAGTAGAACTCCTTGGTATAATCTTCAACAGACAAATCCTTTTGTTTCAGATTCTACAACTTCTTCAATAAGTCAAGCTCGTAGTCAGTAGGTATGAACTTAGCTTTCAATTTTGTCACCATTAACCTCCACCAATTGATTCATTTTAGCTTCATCTTCTCTATCTATTTGTAATTCCTTCCACCAAAGAGAAACATGTCCTTTCAACTTTGTCTATGCTAATATAACCTAAAGAGGATCTTCAATTTCTTCTAGCTCAAACAAATCTTCAAGTTCACCAATCCAATCAATCAGATTATCAAGCTTCAAAGTACCAAATAAAGTAGAAACTTCCATTTGGTAATTACTAAACCAAGTAATAGATCTAGGTAACTGAGTAGTTTTGTCTTCACCAGATCTATCCCTTTAGTCATCACCACTAGATCTAGTAGGTTCAAATTATTCAGTAGCTTCTTCATAGCCATCCTTAGTACCAACATTCTAAGGTATACCAGTAACAGCTCTCATGATCTCAGTGACCATGTCATTCTTCATCAATTCTATCTTAGATTTGAAATCTAATTTCACTTTCTCTGTGATCTGGGATTCAACAGCATCACAAAGATCATAAATAACTCTAGGGTCCAATATTTTTGAAGGAATCCTTAAAGATATGAAAAATAAACCCTTAGCAATAAACCCTCACCAACCACCTTGTGACAATTTCCAAGTTTTAAACAAGTCAGATCATAACCTGCAATCTTGCAAAAAACTAGGGCACAATTTCACAAGTTCAGTGCCACGGATCTATGAATAAGATCATATGATCTTTTCACCAACAAGATCAACTTTGCAAGATCAGCCTTGCTAGGTTAACCTTCACTCCACAAGATCAACTCTACTCCAACCAGAACAAACCTTTTCTCTACTACCACTTGATGCCGTCAAGGATGGTGGATCCAATGAAGGACAGTCCAAACCTTGCATCCAACATAATTACATAGTGGAATAATCAACACAATAGATAACGCCACAAATGTTTCAAGTAATTTTCATTAACATGCCTGGTTGTTAGGCCTTCCGGGTTAGGGCCAATTACAAATAGAAACAATTCTGCAAGATCCTTAAATAGATCCAATGCAATCTCAACTAGTTTAGTTTTGAAGACAATCAGAAGTTGATGGAAACCCTAAGGTGGATCTAAACTTGAGCTTGCAAGACTCCAAGCAATCTCCTTGTTCCCAAGTATGAAAACCCCTAGCTCTGCTACAAACAACTATCAGATAACAATCTCATCTACAAGATCATGCAAGATCTTTTCACAACTTTGCCAACTTTAGCTTTCAAGCTTTTCCTTTGATATCCAGATCTGCTAAGTTGTGTCCCTCTAAACACCTACCCAAGTACTCCTTAAATACTAATCATCAGCCACAAGTTGGCAAGATGAAACCCTTAACTCTTCATAACAAATATTAAATGCCATACAAGTTGGCTTACACATTGTATAAAAACATTTAATTCAGTATGTCAGCCTATAACAATAGCTGCCAACAATAAATTCACCAAATCGGCCCAACAAATCACACAAAACTCCTATTGGTAAGCTAGAACTACCAAGCAACAATGAATTAATCGAGCATGCCAGGCATCGCTGAGCACTAGTGTCGACTGAGCACCGCAGGCATGACCGAGTAACACTTTCACTAAGCACTAGAGACTACCAAGTTCCTTCAATGACCGAGGTTCCTTCAATGACCAAGACCATCGGTCAAGGTTGCAACCGAGTAACACCAGCCAAAATACAAACACCCCATGCAGTTTCACCGAGGACAAGAATGCCCCTATCTTAACCTTGGATGCCCCTACATCAAAGTGATAATGTAAAAGTTGATGAGAGGTTTAAGATTTAGTAAAGAAAGCATGACTATGATTAGATATTAGAAAATGGGGAGGTTACTGCAGGTCAAGAGGAAAATAAAACCCTTGTGATTGATAAGAAAATTGAAGTATGTTTGAATGAACCTAGTCAAACTCCAAAGACACCAAGTTATGTTCAAAGAAATAATCCTTAAAATTAGATTATTGGTGATGCAAATAAGGGCTTGATGACAAGATCAAGGATTAGGAATCAACTTTGTTTAATTTCCCAAGTAGAACCAAAGACTACTATTTAGGCATGTAGACATGAAGCTTGGATTAAATCAATGCATGAATAATTGGATCAGATAGAGAAACACAACACTTTGGAATTGGTATATAGAACTAAGGATAAGAATGTTATGGGAACTAAATGGGTTTTTAGAAACAAAATGAATGAAAAAGGGATGGTTGTATGAAATAAGGATAGATTGGTTTGTAAAGGATACTCACAAAAAGAAGGTATAGACTTTGAAGAAACATTTTCCCCTATTGTTGGATTAGAAGTACTGAGATTTTTCCTTTCTTATGTTTCTCAAAAAGACTTTAAGGTATATCAGATGGATGTGAAATCTTCATTTCTGAATGGTGATCTAGAGGAAGAAGTCTACATTGAGAATCCCAAAGGTTTTCCTTTGAAATATGATAAAGACATGGTTAGTGGGTTGAAAAGGGAATTATATGGACTAAAAAAAGAATCTATAGCATGGTATTCTTAGTTAAACAAGTATTTATTACATCTTGGTTTCAGAAAAGGTAGTGCAGATAGTGACTTGAACTTGAGATCTAGTAGGGATTGAATCTTGATTATTGAAGTTTTTGTGGATGACATTATTTTTGGAGGAAATGATGAAAAAGTCAATAAATTTACTGAATAAATAAAGAGTGATTTTTTATTATAGGTGAAATTAAGTTTTTCCTTGGTTTACATATTACTGAAAATGAACATGGCATGTTTATCCCTCAAACCAAGTATCTGAAGGAAATTTTGAAAATGTTTGGAATGAAAGGTTGTAAACCTATTGGAATTATAGTAACTAGATAAAAGCTTACTAATAGTGATGAATCTAAAAGTGTTTTTCAAACATAGTAGAGATCCATGATTGGAGGATTACAATATCTAACTCACACTAGACCAGACATTGCTAATGCAGTTTGAATTGTTGTGAGATTCCAAGTAGATCCTAAAGAAATTGATTTTGTTGTAGTTAAAAGGATGTGTTAGCACTGGTAAAAATTTCATGGTTATACCCCTTTTTATTCTGGTCTCTATAGTATTTTCTAGGTTTCTGGCTTAAACCCTTGTTAATTTTCAAAATGTAGCTGTTGGATGTTTAAAAAGTTCAAAATACCCTAGCCCTTTTCTATTTCAGTCTTTCTTTTTCATCCCACTTAAAACTTTTATCCGCATGTGCCTTTTAAAAATTCACTTTACCTTGTGCGCGGTTAGGTTTTTCATGTGTTGGCGGGTTCCACTTTAATTTTCCCTAAGTCATGTTTTAATTTTTCCTAAGTTCTCGACTTCTTTTTTTTCCTTGGGCCCCCCTCTAATAGTATCTTCATCCGACGATGGGCGTATCTTCTCATGAGATCTGTCAGAGGCTTGTGAACTTAAGATGGTCATTAATTCATTTCCATGACATAACCCTTTCAATGCAGGTAGATACTGCCAGGTAGGCTCACATGGCGATTTATCATTCATTGAAATATACTATAAGGCACAGTGGGCCTGGTATCTCAATCAAATGATTCCTGATCGATGGTTGGCGTATAAGTGCATTAAATCTTTGGAGCCTTTCAAATCTTGCGCCAGCCATCTGATCTTCCAGGTAGTCTAAAGTTCTTGGTGGGTCCTAACTGCCAGGTGTGCCATGTTAGCATTTTCCTATTGGTCCATGGGTAAACAACTCAGCATGTGTCAGTGGGACCTAATTTTTTGATGGGTCAGAGGGTCCTGACATTCATAATCCATCCAACGATGAGCTTAATTTCTCATGGAATCTATCAAAGGTTTGAGATCTTACACCAGCCATTGATCTCATTTGTCTCAAATGCATCTTTGGCGATGGTCTCGGTGTCAGGTGGAGCTGATTTAGAGTGTTTTGATTGGTCCACGTGTTGCTGACTATATTGTGTTAGTGGGGCTAGTTTTCTTTCAAGCAAGGTAAGATTCTTAATCAACAGATGGTGTATGTTCTGATAGAATCTTGGAGGTCTATGCGAAGATGAGATGGCTATTGATCTTCCAGATGTGAGCCCAGTTAGTTTTTTGGTGGTCCGGATAATTTTGTTTAGCAGTTTCAATAAGTTTCAGGGGTTTCGCTCATTCGCGAGAAGATTTTGCAATATTCTAAAGAGTCTGGCGATTCGGCGAAGGAGGGTCATGTAATCACTAAACTTTTTAGCGGTAGTATAAAGTGTTTTGCAAATTGGCAGAACCCTTCAGTTTCCAGTTCACCAAAAGTGACAAAGGTTCTTTTTAAAAAAGATAAATCACTAAGCCTATGAAAAGGAAGGATCTGATGGTCAGGACTTAAAGTTGAATTAGTTTTAAATAGGGACCGCTGATTTATTGTAGGCACCATAAAGTGACCATTTATTTTTGAATTCAAATTTCTGTAGAGGGTTTGCAAAAATAGAAAGTACCAGAATTCAATTTTTTAGCAGCTAAAGTGGGTGAAAATGGTTGTCAACTGTTGCAGTGTGGTCCAGGCTGCCATGGGTAGTTGCAGAGGAATGTCTTGCCATGAGAAAGTAAATGAGGTAGTACTCAAGATGTGTTTTACGGGTCATTTTAGCTAGATTTATTGGGGTTTTGTGATGATTTTGTACTTGGGACCGGTACAGGACTAGATAGTTGTTAAAATTGAGCTATTTTGAGCTTATCGGCTACAGCTTGGTCCCTGACATGTCTATGTTAACTCCTTAGTGGTGTTAGGTGGTTTTGAATTTTTGAATTGGGAATGATCATTATGCTTGTATTGTTATCCTGGTATAAAGGAAATTTTTATGTTCATTCGAGGAGAGGGGGAGTTAGGTATTCAATTCTTTTGGTTGTGAGTCCTCTTCTCAGTCTGAATTGTAATGATTTGTTTTAGTATTTGTTGATAGTAGAAAGAAAGTTGGAGGTCTAAGCTGTAATTTGCAAGCATGGTTTGCTTGGACTAATTGTATACACTTGAGGATTCTTCATACTTAATGCAGATACATGATTCTTCTCTCTCCTTTGTGTCAACGCAGATAGATTTTGAACTTTCTAGTTCATTGCATATTAATTTATGTATGTGTCTTCATTCTTGAGTTCTGATCCAAGATTAGATGAAATAATGCTCTAGATGGGACATACATTTATCTCTTGTCTATGTAAGGATATTCTATAAGTAGTAAAGGAGATTGTAAATGTGTTTATGGCTTTGAATCTCAGATATACTCTGGTGTGTGTGTATAGTTTATCTAAGAGATTCTTCCCAATGGATGAGGCACTAGCCTAGATGAGTATTTCTTTATTAACATATATTGATTGAGGTTGTTATGATTCAAACACATAAATTAAGAACCATTCCTAAACTTTAAGTCTCTGGTTGTAATGTTCTACCCTATAGTAATGGAGAGTCAATGAATGTGAGGTTAGCATTTAGCACTTTCTTACTATTCAATATGTTGTTTAGACCTAGTCTTTGTTGTGTGAAGTATAATTTTCACTGGGTTAGGTGCACCCACCTTGGTTTTGCAAAGCCTAAAGTAGAAGAGGGCAGTCTTGTCCCTACAGTTGGTCCAGTTACCCTAAGATCCCTATACATTTTGGAGCTAACCATTCCTAAAATCTATCTCAGGGTATATTGGTAGCCTAGGAGCATAAGCATGATTTTGAACACCAACAAGATGGTGACTCTACTGGGGAAATGTTACACAAGTTTATTGTAACTAGTGGGTCATCATTGGAAGAAACAGGGTTATTCTTGTCCCTTGTCTTATCTAGCTCATTTGGGTATTTTGTAAAGTGAGGAAGTTGTATTGTAATATTCCCAATATACTTGGGTGGTGACTCAAATATCTCTACAGTAGTGCTAGTCAGTGGATTTATTTTATAAAATGAGTTATAGAGCTACTAGGTCTCAGAGAAAGGAGCATCCTGAAGATATAATGGAAGAAGGTATTCCAAGCACTTCTAGGCCTAGTTAGACAAGGGAAGGAAAGAAGAGAAGAAGTGTCTCTCATACTTGGAGAAATAATAAAGATACAAGACAAGGGACTCAAATCAAGCCTGGTCAAGAAGAAAATAATTCAAAATATGAAGAGGCTATTGATTTGGGATTGAACCAGTATGATGATGAAATTCAAGTGGGAGATGATGAGTCTGAGACTACTCTCTCAGAATCAGAAGAGATCCTTGAAGATGTCTATGAATTGGAAATAAGTCCAAGAACAACTTGCCATCAGGCAACAAAGAGAAAAAGATAAAGAAGATAAAGTAAGATAAGCCATGATAAGGGTTGATCAGCTAAAGAGGCGGTTGTTAGATTTGGAGGCAATTAACTTTTTCCCAGAGCTTGAAAGAGTAGAGGAATAGCATATTGTGTATAAAACACATGAGATAACTAGGCCTAGAGATAAGGGAAAACAAAAAACTATTGGAGTGCAGATTAGTGAATAGATTCATGTGGAAAACCCAATAGATCAAGGGTTGAGATTAGATGCAGACCTTGAGAAGGCTAGAAAAGAGAAAGAAATGTGGGCTAAAGAACTAGAGAAGGTAGAGTCAGAGGCTACTACTACATAAATGAGGAAGAAGATTGATTTTCTCAAGCATACCTCAGGGCCTTCAAATGTTACTGCTTCTTTCTTGGGGCAAGGTGGAAATCATGGTGACCTTGTAGCTCAAACAAATGGTATTTCAGGTGTTGTTAAAATTCCTGATGGTTCAAACACAAGGACATCTACATCTCAAGGAATGGATCCACCACATGTAGTTCCTATTCATGAAAGGTACAAACAAATTATCTTTCTTGGTATTTCTGGATATCCTAATGTTATTCCTGATGAGATTAGAAAGAAACTCCCTAAGTTCACTGGAAACAATGTCATTACATGTGAAGAACATCTAAAAAATGTAATGGATGTAATAGATGACTATAATGTTGAGCCTAATGATGTTGTAATGAAGTTATTTGTACAATCTCTGACTGAGGATGCTAGGGATTGGTTTAGAGGATTTCCCCATGCTAGTATCGGATCTTGGAATGAATTCAAGAATTGTTTCAAGGAACATTATGGAGATAAAACAAATGAGGGTTTTATCTTGAATGAATTCAATAACATAAAGAAAAATCAGAATGAGGAGGTCCTTGAATTTAATATAAGATTCCAAAAGGCTATGCATAGGCTATTACAAGTTATCAGATTAGATGATAGGGTGTGTCTTGTGACATACTTAAATGCTTTTGATGCAAAGATGGGTTACCTCTTAAGGGATAAGAACCCTAGAAATCTTAGGGAAGCTTACAAGTTGGCCATCAACATAGAAAGTAATAGAAGAATATCAAGAAAATTAGGGAGAAGAGAGGATTATAGGCCTCAAGTGCAAAACAAGAAAGAAATGGGAAGGTCTGCTAATTTTAAGCCTAAGGAGGAGGACAATCTAAAGCAAATTCTAAGTGCTTTAGAGATTATAAAGCCTGATGAAAAAAGAAACAATAAGGTTGCAAAAAATGACAAACAAGCTTCAAGTAATTTTAGCAGGTAACCAAGAATGCAGAATTACCCATACAATACTCAATGGAAGGATGGCAAGCCCATTTTGCTAGTTAAAAGGGATAGGCCTGATGATAGGATTCCTGATCCTTTGCAAAGAAATTCAGTTAATATGACTGATGATATCCCATGGTGTGCTGCTTGTCAGTCTCCTCATGACTCTGAGTATTGTGTTATTGCTTTGAACTTACAAGAGAATCAAGAACAAGAAGAGCAATATGATAAGAATGGTTGTGGAATGACTTCTTCACATGTAGGGGATGAGATTGACTCTGATGAAGAAGATGCAGAGTTTGATGATGTTGGATGTGGTGTGGTAAAATGCGAGGAGCTAGTTTCTTTAATGAGACCATCTGATGAGGAAATTGTTCAAATCACTGGAGACATGGTCACTCAAGATAGAAGCAATTACAATTTGAGGAACAGGATAGTTGGAAATACAACTTGTAAACTAGGTAGTATGTTTATCAAGAAGACATAAAATAGTGCACAACATTATGAGGGAAAAGGTAAGGGTGCTGATGTTGCTAATCAAGTGAAGGTAAAGAAGAAAATTGTACCTACTGCAATACCTAAGGGTAAAGTAAGGACATTAGAAGTAGTTGTCCCCATACCTTAAAAGGAAGATGAATTTGTACAAAAGAGTAACTGACTTGATTGTCCAAAAAGAGGATAAAGGTATCTCTGAGATTAAGGAAGATATGGGCAACCATTCTTATGTTCCCATTGATATGACTAAATTGCTTTCACAAATAACTATCAAGGTTCCATTGTTAGAAATGATGAGAATAGAAGAGCACAAGGTCAAGGCATTGAATTGGGTAAATGGTGCCTCTTCCATAAAGGTCCAAGAAATGAATAGAGGTGACAAGCATGTGGCTACTTTAGATGACACACCTAACAGTAAAAATGAAGAAATTGTCTCTAAGATTCCTCAGAGGTATTTGGATGCAAACATTGTAAATACTGCATTAGGGATAGTTGATCCTTTTTTCTTGTCCCTTATGATAAATGGAAAATTATTGAAGAATTGCATGATTGATTTTGGAGTGTCAAACACTGTCATGCCCGTAGAGATCATGAAGTCACTACGACTAAAGGTTGATGCACCTCATGGAAGATGCCAAGCTATGGAATCAAGAGAGGTGCTAGTTATTGGTACCATTAAGGCTTTGCCTTATAAATTAGCCACATTTCCTGACAAACAATTAACTATGAGTGTTCTTGTAGTTGACATTCCCCCTCAATATGGAATGTTGTTATCTAGAAAGTGGAGTGCCTCCATGGGAGGAAGTATTCAATATGACTTTTCCTTTGCCACTTTTAGCATTGAAGGTGAAAGTGTGAAAGTTTCAAGGGAAGCTAGAACTCCACATATGATTGAGGAGGATGAAGAGGAAAATATGAATTGTTTTGTGGACACTGACATTGGTTCTTTCCAAGTTCAGGAGAGAGAGATGCAAGAGAAGGTCCAGTCTATCTTTTTGGCTGATGATAAAAGTAACATTGCAGAAGGTAATGTATTATGGACCCTATATTTTGATGGAGCAAGTTCAAATCAAGGTGCTGGAGTAGGAGTGCTATTGATATCCCCAAGTGGTAAGACTTTTAAATTTTCTTTCACTCCCTTGTTCCCTTGCGCAAATAATGTTGTTGAATATGAGGCCCTACTGATTGGTTTGAGACGAGCATCAAAACATGGGATCAAACATCTTAGGGTGATTGGTGACTCTGAGTTAATAGTTTCTCAAATTAGATCAAAGTATGCATCAAGGAATCAAAGGCTGAAACAATATAGAAATGTTGTTTGGGATGAAATTGAAGGTTTCAGTGCCTTTGGTATTGATTGGGTGGATAGAAGCCAAAACAGGATGGCTGACTTGTTAGCAAACATAGCTTTAAGGCTAGAAGATATTACCTTTGTAGGGATATCCAAAATTGAGTGTAAGTCCAGGCCTTCTATCTGAGATAATATTGAGAATTGGCAAGTATTTTCTAATGATCAAGACATACTAATATTTTTGCAGTGTGAATCTCATTTCGATGGTCAGGAGATGGATTTCAGCACTTATGTTGACATTAGAGATGGAAAAGAAAATGTCCTTGGGAGGGAAGTTTTGCAATTAAGGTCAAATAGAATCCCAAAGGGATTGGTTTCTCTTGAGAGAGCATTTGATAATAAGGAAATGACTTGTCTTTCTAAATTTGTTGATAAGGTCAATGATTTGGAGGAAGTAAACTTAGGAACATGTCAAATGCCCAAAAATGTTTACATAGGTAAACATTTATCCCAAAGAACTAGGAATAACATGATTGATCTTCTCAAAAGATTCAGACATGTCTTTGCATCATCTTATGATGATTTGAAAGCCTATAGAGAATATTTATTCTAGCATGAGATACCATTGAAGGAAGGCACTAAACCTTTTAGGTAGAAATTAAGGCCTATGAACCCTACTTTGGCACCAAAAATGCAAGATGAACTTAAAAAGATGATGGATGCTGGCATTATTAAGCCTGTCAGACATTCTACTTGGGTATCAAATTTGGTTCCAGTCAGAAAAAAGAATGGTGACATTAGATTATGTGTTGATTTTAGGAATTTGAATGTGAATTCTTTGAAGGATAATTATGGCTTGCCTAATATGGAGAATATGCTGCAAAAGGTTACTAGATCAGAGTTAATGTCCATGATGGATGGTTTCTCTGGATATAATCAGGTCATGGTCAAGGAATCAAAACAATTTAAGACTGCATTCACTACCCCTTGGGGAACATATGTTTATGTTAGAATGCCTTTTGGTCTGACAAATGCAGGAGCTACTTTTTAGAGAGCTATGGATGTGGCCTTTACAGACTTCATAAACAAGTTCCTAGTGGTATATCAGGATGACCTCATAGCATATTCAAATAAGGAAGATCAGCATTGTCAACATCTTGAGAGGATTTTTATCAGGGCTTTGGAGTATGGGATTTCTTTAAATCCAAAGAAGTGTTCTTTTGGTGTTGTTGAAGGCAAGCTCTTAGGACATATTGTGTCCAAGGATGGAGTAAGAATTGACCCTAAAAGGGTTATGGCTATAGATAAGCTCTCACCACCTAGAAATGTTAAAGGAATACAGTCTTTCTTTGGGCAGGTGAATTTTCTAAGGAGATTTGTTACAAATTTTGTAGAAATCAGTATCCCTATCTCTAGGATGTTGAAAAAAGAGGCAAAGATTGAATGGAATGAAGAAGCAGATGAATCTTTTAGAAGTATCAAAAAGGCCATCAAGGATTCTCCTATTTTGAGAACACCTGATTATGGTAAGCCCATGCAGATTTTTTCTTTTGCTTCTTGATGCAGGAGCATCCTGGGTGTAAGAGCAATCTTGCATCACCCAAAAATATTTCTATTTTTGTATTCAATAAAGGCTATTTTGTGCAGAGCTGCTATTTATGGAAAGTTACTATTTTTGGTAATTTTTGTATGTGCTTAGAATGATCTGATTTCTTTCTTGGAGGTTCATTTTGGTCATATAAGTCTGCCAGTAAAGTTTCATTTCCAGATCAAGTGCATGTTGGAAGATATTGAAGATTTTCGGTATTGGCAGCAGGGTACAGAAACTTTGAACTCAGTTTTGAAGGCTTTAGAGGCCCCGGATGAGGTCAAAAATTTGGGTGACGGGTGCTTGCGCGCATCAAGCCTGTAGAGCTCTTCGTGGCGTTTCCGAAATGGGGTTATAATAGCCGATCGGGTCAACTGGTGATGACTTATGGTCTTCGGAAGTTTTGCCACCCGAAATGGCGAAAAATAATTTTCTTCAAAATTTCTGTTCGGGTTTCAAAGGTTATCTTGAGCCGACTATGATGTAATAAAATGTAAAATAAAATAATTCTAAGTTTGGTCGGCCTTATTGGCTAAAATTCTGGAACCTTCCAAGTGGTGGAAAATTGCCTATATAAGGAAGGCTGTATTATTGTCTTAGGCAGTTCAGAATAGTTCTGGGTAGTAGATCTGGGTAATAGTTCGAGGCTTTGTCCTACAGAATATTGTAAGGGAATGCCCATGTGGCTTTGCATGTTGTAATTCTGAAAATTTGTAATTCCACATTTGTGGAGATAATAAGAAGCCAATTTTCTGTTCTTGCATATTATTGTTGTTGTTTCTCTATGTCTGTTATGTGTTTGTGGTATTAAGGGGAGCACCCTTCATCACTTCTTGTCATACGATTGCATCTATTTTATTGCAAAAGAATTCAGAGGGATATGAACAACCCATATCATTTTTTAGTAAATCCTTACAAGCAGCAAAATTGAAATATGATATTACTGAGAAACAGGCTTATGCCTTAGTCAAAGTAGTCAAGGCATTCAGATGTTACCTTATGGGAGCTAGGGTGGTTGCTTATGTTCCTAGTGTTGTAGTTAAGGATATTTTGGTGTAGCAAGAATTTTTAGGGAGAAGATGTAGATGGATCAATGGATCCAAGAATTTAATATTGATATCCAGATCACAAAGTTGGTAAGAGGTCTCGCAAAATTGATGGCACAAAGTAATTTAATTGCAAATCATATAAATATGTTAGAAGAAGAACAAAGGACATATATTTGTGATATGGATTGTTGTGATTGGTACAATGATGTCATTGGTTACTTGCAAAAATTAGTCCTTCCCCTTGAGATGGATGAAAATAGAAGAAGAACTATCAAGTTGCAATCTACAAGGTATGCTATTATACATGGTAAGTTATGGTGGAGAAGCAATGAAGGAGTATTGCTAAAATGCATAGACCATGAGAGGTCTGAGGCTCTGTTAAAGGAAATGGACCAAGGTGTGTGTGGAGGACATTACATGGCAAAGACCATAGCCCACAAGATCCTTAGGTCTAGATTTTGGTGGCCTACAGTTTTTAAGGATACCCATCAGTTTGTAAGAAAATGTGATGCATGTCAGAGATTTGCTGGGAAGTTGAAATTCAATGGAAATTTTCCACTCAAACCTGTTGCAGTTCAAGATCCTTTCCAGAAGTGGGGTATGGATTTCATTGGTGAAATTCCAAAAAAGTCTAGTGGTGGACATTCCTACATACTAGTGGCAACAGACTATTTTACCAAGTGGGTTGAAGCTATCCCTACTAGAAAGGCCACTAGTAGGGTTGTGACTAATTTTGTGATGCAGAATATCCTCACTAGATTTGGTTTCCCAGAGACAATTTTGGTTGATAATGCAATGTGTTTTAGATCACAGGAGTTTAGTGAGTTTTGTCAGCAATATGGGATACACATTTCATTTTCTTCCCCATACCATCCACAAGGAAATGGCCAGGCTAAATCCAGTAATAAAAGTCTGATTAAAATTCTCAAGAGGGTGTTGGATAGAAATAAGAAAGCCTGGGACTCAAAGTTATGGTGGGCATTATGGGCTGATAGAGTAACTGTAAAGAAAGCCATAGGGTGTGCCCCATTTGACCTAGTTTATGGAATAAGTGCTAGATTGCCTTAGAATAACTTATTACACATGTATAGGTTTATTCAAGCATATGATGAAGATTTGAATGATGAGATGAGAGTGAGAATGGATGAACTGATCCAATTGGAAGAGGTAATGAGGGATGCACATGAAAGAAATGAGGCATTGCAAAGACAATGTAATAACTTATTTGATAGAAGGACTACTCAAAAGAGTTTTGAGATTGATGACCTGGTCTTGATGTGGAATGCAAGGTTGGAAGATAAGGGGAAGCATGCAAAATTTGATCCAATTTGGTTGGGCCCTTATCCTATTGAATACAAATGGGGGATAGATTCTTATGTCTTAAAGGACTTAAATGGTGGTACTTTGGAATTGGCTGTTCATGGACAATTTCTAAAGTTTTACTTCTCCTGAAGTATCTTTTCCATAAACAGTAGTTTAGGTTTCCCCCTATTTTCAGTTTGTCTATCTTTTGTTTCTAGGTTGGAATTTTGAGTTGGTCTACTCTCCTAGTGATTCTGAATCCTTTCCATGCCTATAGGTGGCATGCATCCCCTAATATGAGCCACTGTTAGCACTGGTAAACATTTCATGGTTCTACCCCTTTTTATTCTAGTCTCTGCAGTATTTTCTAGGTTTCTAGCTTAAACCCTTGTTAATTGTCAAAAAGTAGCCATGGACATTTAAAAAATTCAAAATACCCTAGCCCTTTTCTATTTCAGTGTTGCTTTTTCATCCCACTTAAAACTTTTGTCCACATGTGCCTTTTAAAAATTTACTTTACCTTGTGCGCGGTTAGGTTTTTCATGTGTCAGCGGGATCCCCTTTAATTTTCCCTAAGTTGTGTTTTAATTTTTCCAAAGTTCTCGACTTCTTTTTTTTCCTTGGTCCCCCCTTTGAGAGTATCTTCATCTGACGGTGGGTGTATCTTCTCATGAGATGTGTCAAAGGCTTGTGAACTTAAGACGGCCATTGATTCATTTCCATGATGTAACCCTTTCAATGTAGGTGGGTCCACTACCAGGTAGGCTCATGTGGCAGTCTATCATTCGTCAAAATATCCTATAAGGCATGGCAGGCCCAATATCTCAATCAGATGATTCCTGATAGATGGTTGGTGTATAAGCACATAGAATCTTTGGAGCCTTTCAGATCTTGCACCAGCTGTCTGATCTTCTAGGCAGTATAAAGTTCTTAGTGGGTCCTAACTACCAGGTGTGCCATGTCAGCATTTTCCTATTGGTCCATGAGTAAACAACTCAGCATGTGTCAATGGGACCCGATTTTCTGATGGGTCAGAGGGTCCTGACATTTGTAATCCATCCAACAATGGGCGTAAGTTCTCATGGAATCTGTCAGAGGCTTGAGATCTTACGCCAGCCATTGATCTCATTTGTCTCAAATGTATCTTTGGCGATGGTCCCAGTGTCAGGTGGAGATGATTTAGAGTGTTTTGATTGGTCCACCTGTTGTTGACTATATTGTGTTAGTGGGGCCAATTTTCTTTCAAGCAAGGTAAGATTTTTAATTGACAGATGGCATATGTTCTGATAGAATCTTGGAGGTCTATGTGAAGATGAGATGGTCATTGATCTTCTAGATGTGGGCCTAGTTAGTTTCTCAGTTTGTTGGTAGTCCAGATAATTTTTTTTAGTGGTTCCGATAAGTTTCAATGGTTTCGCTCATTCGCGAGAAGATTTGGCAGTATTCTAAAGAGTCTGGTGATTCGACAGAGGAGGGTCATGTAATCGCTAAATTTTTTAGCAGTAGTATAAAGTGTTTTGTGAATTGGCAGAACCCTTCAATTGCTAGTTCGCCAAAAGTGACTGAGGTTCTTTTTAAAAAAGATAAATCACTAAGCCCACGAAAAGGAAGGATCTGACGGTCAGGACTTAAAGTTGAATCAGTTTTAAATAGGACCGCCGATCTATTGTAGGTGCCATAAAGTGACTGTTTATTTTCAAATTCAAATTTTTGTAGAGGGTTTGCAATGATGGAAAGTACCAAAATTCAATTTTTGAGCGGCTAGAGTGGGTGAAAATGGTTGTCAACTCTTGCAGTGTGGTCCAAGCTACCATGGGTAGTTGCAGAGGAATGTCTTGACGTGGGAAAGTAAATGAGGTAGTACTCAAGATGTGTTGCAGGGGTCATTTTGGCTAGATTTCTTGGGGTTTTGTGATGATTTTTTACTTGGGACCGGTACAGGACTAGATAGCTGTTGAAATTGAACTATTTTGAGCTTACCGACTATAGCTTGGTCCCTGTCATGTTTGTGTTAACTCCTCAATGGTGTTAGGTGGTTTTGAATTTTTGAATTGGGAATGATCATTATGCTTGTATTGTTATCCTGGTATAAAGGAAAATTTTATGATCATTCGAGGAGAGGGGGAGTTAGGTAATCAAATATTTTGGTTGTGAGTCCTCTTCTGAGTCTGAATTGTAATGATTTGTTTTAGTATTTGTTGACAGTAGAAACAAATTTGTTGGTCTAAGCTATAATTTGCAAGCATGGTTTGCTTGGACTGATTGTATACACTTGAGGATTCTTCATACTTAATGCAGATACATGATTCTTCTCTCTCCTTTGTGTCAATGCAGATAGATTTTGAACTTTCTAGTTCATTGCATATTAATTTATGTATGTGTCTTCATTCTTGAGTTCTAATCCAAGATTAGATGAAATAATGCTCTAGATGGGACATAGATTTATCTCTTGTCTATGTAAAGATATTCTATAAGTAGTAAAGGAGATTGTAAATGCGTTTATGGCTTTGAATCTCAGATATACTCTGGTGTGTGTGTATAGTTTGTCTAAGAGATTCTGCCCAATGGATGAGGCACTGGCCTAGATGAGTACTTCTTTATTAACATATATTGATTGAGGTTGTTATGATTCAAACACATAAATTAAGAACCATTCCTAAACTTTAAGTCTTTGGTTGTAATGTTCTACCCTATAGTAATAGAGAGTCAATGAATGCGAGGTTAGCATTTAGCACTTTCTTACTATTCAATCTATTGTTTAGACCTAGTCTTTGGTGTGTGAAGTATAATTTTCACTGGGTTAGGTGCACCCGCCTTGATTTTGCAGAGCTTAAAGTAGAAGAGGGCAGTCTTGTCCCTATAGTTGGTCTAGTTACCCTAAGATCCCTATACATTTTGGAGCTAACCATTCCTAAAATGTATATGAGGGTATATTGGCAGCCTAGGAGCATAAGCATGATTTTGAACACCAACAGGATGTTCAGATATCTGAAAGGAACATTGGAATATGTTTTATGGTATGAAAAGTATGATAATTTTACATTGCATGCTTATACTGATGTTGATTTTGTAGGAAGTGTTGATGATAGAAAGAGAAAGAGTGGTGGTTAATTTTTTCTTGGAATAGGTTGGTCTCATGGTTAAGTATGAAGTACGACTGTATAGCTCAATGCACTGCTAAATAAAAATATGTAGCTTTTGCTATAAATTGTACAAAGATTTTTTAGATGAAAGAGATGCTTAAGTACAATGGGATAACCTTTGAAGAGATAGTGGTCATAAATTGTGATAATACAAGAAATATGAACATGTAAAAGAATCTTGTTATGAATTCAAAGACTAAACTTATTTTAATCAATTATCACTTTTTGAGGGACAAGGTTCATGAAAAGGAAGTCAAATTGGAGTACATTAGTACAAAGGAGAAAATAGAAGATATATTCACTAAACCTTTTCCGAAAGATACCTTTGAATATCTCAAAGGTATGCTTTGGGTGAGAACCCCTCCCAATGATAACCAAATGATTCAAGAATGCATCAGTCCAATAGTTATCAAAGCCATATCATCCCCTAGACTTGATACTTGGATGCACTCCTTAGGGGGAGTGATCACAAAGCATAACAAAGCATATTTGGGTGATCAAGAACCTGGTTTGTTGTAGGCATGAAGATTTAAAAAATATAAACCTTATAGAGGTGGGATTTCTAGAGAAGGAAAAGAGATATGGTACCCTTTTTCGTTGATGTCAAAGAGGGAGAGATTTAGGTGAAAAAACCCTACTACCTTAGTGGAGTTGTGAAGATTATATTGAGAAAGTTGTATTAAGAAGAATACTTTTCAATTTATGGTTTTTTACCTATGTTTCCATCAATGTGAAAGGGGGATATTGTTGGAATGTTTTTTGTTTGAGGTGTTAAAAATCATGTTTTGTCATTGATATCATTATATGTTTTAGTTGGATGCATTAGAAGTTTTAGAATGACTAGTTATCACATGTACATGAAAGACAAATAATGGTGTATGGATAATGTATGGTTTTTTAGTATATGTGAGCATGAATTTATGTAAACAAAAGTATGTAAATATTATATCTAAGTTTTTTGGATTGCATATTGATGTTTTCATATGTTATAGTTGTTTTGGTGAAGACTAGTTATAAAATAGTTACAAAGGATTTTGATAGAGATGGTCTCTAGGTTTTTGAGATAACTTGAATATGAGTATCAATAATGGTATGTGAGCTCAAGGAATGACATAAGAAACATGGAAAAACATCCTGTGATATCCTTGGCTTTCTAGGAATATGGTGACATCATCTGTGGCATGTGGACTTTTCAAGACCTATTCGGGGCTGACTAGAGGAGATAACCTATTCAGTGGATGGCATGCATGGATTATGGATGTTGGCGCATAAATGATGGTTTGTATTTTTTATTTAATTTTTTAAGGTACTGTGTGTATCTTAGAAAGGTTCTTTGTAATTTTTTGTGCATTGGGGATGTCTTAACAAGATGACCTAATTAGTAATTGTAACTTGTATAAAGGAAAGACCTTCCTTGTTGCAGTTGTAAACAATGAAGGTATGGAGACTATGAGCATGTGGATGCAATTTTTTTTGGATGTAAAGAACTAATTATGATTGTAATGCACTTCATCGGAACTGTCTAGGAAAAGAAATTTTCTATAAGTTAGTTCATTATTATAAGTATGATCTCATACTTCTCTTTGGATAGTCAATCTAGAAGGTGGGTTTAACCTTCACATTTAGATAGTGTGATGGGTCAATGAGCTCTTCATTTCATTAAATTCCTAATAGGGTCTTTCCTTTAATAAGGACTTTGTACTAGATGTAATAAGAAGCTCCTAACATGGCTAGATCTGTTAGAAAGTAAAGTCCACCAAGATAACTGAGAGGGGGGGGGTGAATCAGTTATCAGATAATTATAACTTTTATCATCTTCAACAACATTAAACCATATAAGAAATATAATTACCAACCATAGAAAGATATTCATACACAATAACACAATGACACAAGATATGTTGACTAGGGACCCTCTTGATCAAAGAGTAAACCCCGGTGGGAATGATGCCCATAAAAGAAGCAATAATATGAATATTCCTTGTGAAAGGATGGAATCTGTTAGGAGTCTTATGAAATACATTTGGTACATATGAATCCCTATTAGGAGATTTTGAATCCCTGTTAAAAGATTCTAACCCTATTAAGAGTTATGGAAGATAGAAGGACCCACTACCCAAACTACTTCAGGGTAAGATCACTGAACACACTATCCAAATAATCTTTGTATTACTCAATAGAATAATATATTACCTCTTCTTTTATTGTGCCAAATAGCACTCACTGTTACACTAGATCTCAATTTCAGATCTATGTACCTCGCATGTCTTCCTTCACAAATTCACTTTCATACTTAGCTCTTTTCTTCACTTCATGCATAAAACATCACACCCAACCAATCGAACAATATTAAAACAAGGAAATACATTCCTTCTTTTATACCACACTCAAATAATTACAAATGAGTTGGCATACAATTACAACATAAAATTTTTTGCACACAACATCAAAATCACATAAAACTATCAACTTCCAAATACAATAAATCTTCACTCATGAAACCTCAAAGTTTGCACTATCATCCATGTCACTATCAATGTTTCTTAAAATTCCCTTTAACTATGCAAAACCATATTCCATCCCGATTAGGAGATATCATCTGATTTCCACAAACC
The DNA here is from genome assembly GCA_027943335.1 of Chamaecyparis obtusa. Taxonomy (NCBI): domain Eukaryota; kingdom Viridiplantae; phylum Streptophyta; class Pinopsida; order Cupressales; family Cupressaceae; genus Chamaecyparis; species Chamaecyparis obtusa. The sequence goes on from BSBK01008946.1 coordinate 140,786, forward strand.
GCTACTCAGGAACACTGCCTGAATACTGCTTCCACCAAAGCACTCATAACTTCAATGAATAAATAATTACTATCTGTGCTCTTAACCATAGACATATAACATATCAAAGAGTATATCCTCAACATCTCATAGCTCCAACTACAATAACCCACGTGCACTAATCCAAACTCTATCTGCTTCTCTGCAAGTCTTCGGGAAATCACTGTGTTGACATCAATGATAATCATAGTCATGAATGCAACAACAACTACTATAAAATGGCTCCCAAACATTTAGGATTCATTCCTAACAATCTCCTCCATTGGAATTGATGGAAACATAGATGAAAAAACATCCGATGTTCCAAAAATCCAATACTACAACACTGATGCTCCAAATCCTCTTCATCAATCAAATCTTGCTTCATTTTCCTATTCATTTCTTTCCAATAAATGTTTCAGATGGTTTTTCATGTATACTTCTCCCCCATTGACATCAATGATAGAAATTTCATCATTATGTCAACAACAACTTAATGTCAAAAGACACTATTTAGAAAATGCATTAGCTAGAGTCCTGATGACTCAACTTAGATACACATACTCCCCCATAGAGGAAGTACCAACATCCAGTCCAAAAGAAAGATAAGGCTCATATACCACTAGATGGAGGCAACCAACTGCATCACTTTTCAAAAGTAGACTGGGGCATAACCCCAAGCATACCTCTCAGATACTCAAATGTATCCTTAGGTAAAGGCTTTGTGAATATATCTACTATCTGTTCCTTTTTACTTATGTACTCAAGTCTGACTTCTTTCTCAGCAACTTTATCTCTTACAACATGATACTTAATCTCTATATGCTTTGTCTTAGAATGTAATATAGGATTCTTAGACATACTAACTATGTTGGTGTTGTCACAATGTATGACAATAGGTTCAAAAAACTTTATTCCAATATCCTTCAGCATTTTCTTCATCCAAATTATCTGGTTACAATTGTTTGATGCTATTACATATTTCGCTTCTGTTGTGCTTTGTGAGATACAATTCTACTTCTTGCTTAGCCAAGAAACCAATCTTCCTCCAAGGAAAAATGCTCCACCACTGGTGCTTTTCTTATCATCAACACTACCTCCCCAATCAGCATTTGTATATGCACATAGGGTAAAATCATCAGATTTTTCATACCATAATCCATAGTCCATTATGCCTCTTAAATATCTCAGTATCCTCTTTACTGTTGCATAATGTGATTCTCTAGGTTCAGCTTGAAATCTTGCTACAATTCCAACTGAATGTGCTATATGAGGTCTTGTATGAGTCAAATATTGCAATCCTCCAATCATGGATCTATATTTCTTCTGTTCCATAGCAAGAGTCTCATCTATGCTAGATAACTTATGTCCAGTCACCATGGGTGTTCCAACTAGTTTAAAATTCTCCATTCCAATTTTTTTCAATAAGTCATTTAGGTACTTTGTCTGACTTACAAAGATACCATCATTGTTTTGTGTTATCTATAATCACAAAAATTATTTCATTTCACCAATCATACTCATTTCAAATTCAGTCTTCATTTCATCAACAAATTTGTCACTAGCTTCATCTTCTCCTCTAAAGATAATGTCATCAACAAAAATAACTATAACCAACAAATCATTTTCAATTTTTTTTGTGTACAGATTGTAATTAGTTATTCCTTTTGTAAATCCCAATTTTAACAAATACTTATCCAGTCTTGCATACCAAGTTCTAGGTGCTTGTTTAAGTCCATATAAAGCTTTCTTCAGTTTACATACCATGTCTCCTTCTTGAGTCAAAGGAAAACTTTTGGGCTGCTCAATGTAGACTTCTTCTTCCAATTCTCCATTCAAAAATGCTGACTTCACATCCATCTAATATACTTTGAATTTCTTGTAAGCTGCGTAAGCCAAAAATATTCTTACTGCTTCAATTCTTGCAATGGGTGCAAAGGTTTCTTCATAGTCAATTCCTTCTTGCTGTGAGTAACCCTTACATACCAATCTTTCTTTGTTTCTTACTACTCCTTGTTCATTCATCTTATTTCTGAATACCCATTTAGTTCCAATAATATTCTTGTCTTTAGGTCTAGGGACCGATTCCCATGTCTTGTTCGTTTCAATCTGATCTAGTTCTTCTTTCATAGCATTAGTCCAACTTTCATCTTCACAAGATTCATTAGTAGTCTTAGGTTCAATTTGAGAAATCAAACATAACTGTTCTTGTACCTTATTTCGAGTAAGAGCTCCTCTTTCGATGCTTCCAATAATTTGTCTAATAGGATGATTTCTTAACAAACTCTTGCTAGGTGTCACTGTCTTAGATCTCACTTCAGATGTAGGTTCTTCAATGAATTCACTATGGATTTCATTCAACAAATAATTGTTAGTTTCATAAAATAATTTAGTAGATCCAGTGTTAGGTTTAGGATGAGCTTCTTCATCTGTTTCATAATCAAGCATTCTTTCCTAAATTTTGAACTTTTCATCAACTTTAACATTTGTGCTTTCAACAATAGTCTTGGTTCTTTTATTATAACATCTATAGGATTTTATTTTCAAAGAATATCCAAGAAATATACCTTCATCACTTCTAGGATCAAACTTTCCAATATCATCATCTCTCTTTACATAACATTTTCTTCCAAAAATTCTAAAATACTTAACTGAGGGTGCATGTCCCAACCATAATTCATAAGGTGTCTTGTCTGTGTCTACTCTGATTTGTACTCTATTCATTGTATACACTATTGTTTTCACTGCTTCTCTCTAGAATATCTTTTCCAAATCATTCTCAAATAACATATCTCTTGCTACTTCAGTCACTAATCTATTTCTTCTTTTTGCAATGCCATTTTGTTCAGGTGTTCTAGGGGCTGAATACTATCTCTTAATGCCATTTTCTTCACAAAAGGTGTTAAACTCTCTAGAAGTAAATTCTCCACCTCTATCAGATCTCAAACATTTAATCTTCATTCCAGATTCATTCTCAACTTTATTCTTAGCAATCTTAAACTTATCAAATGCTTCAGATGTAATCCACATCATTCTTGTAAAATCATCAACAAGAATAATAAAATACCTTTCTCCATAGAATCCTCTAGTCCTAGTAGGACCACTCAAATCTGTATGAACAATCTCTAGCTTTTCTGTAGATGTAAACTTCTTATTGGGAAAAGAACTTCTCTTCTATTTTTCCATTGCACATTCTTTGCAAATAATGTTAGTAGGCTTCACAATTTTAGGTAAATCTCTTACTGCAAGTGTAGTACTTACTTTCACAATGTTGTCAAATTTTATATGACAAAACCTTTTATTCCATAACCAACTATCATCAATCTTAGTAATCAAACATGTCATCTCAGTATGATTCAACCGAAATACATTACCTCTGGGTCTAGATCCAATTCCAATCAGATTTCCAACTTTATCCTTTATCACACAAGTTTTCCCAGTAAACCAAACTTAATATCCCTTATCAACTAACTATCCAACACTCAAAAGATTATATTTCAATCCATCCACAAAATAAACATCATCAGTATTAGTCTTTCCATCAAGAGTAATAGATCCTCTACCTTTAATCAAACAAGGTGCATTGTTTCCAACTCTAACAACTCCTCCATCATATTCCTTAAACTTTATGAAATTTTTCATGTCACCAGTCATATGATGTGAACAACCACTATCTATAATCTAAACAACTTTCTTTCCAACTTGAGAAACTAAGGCTTTTTCTTCCTTAACATCAGTTTCAGGATTCTCTTCTTTAATTGCTACAAATCCTATGTCATTATTATTCTCAGTATCACTTTCACTTAAAGTTCTTTCTATACTAGCTTCAAGATCTTCATCATTAGCATAATAACATTCCTTAGATCTTCTAAGTTTGAAATTGTTTCTATACTTTTTAACTCTCTTAGGACATTTAGATGCAAAATGACCATATTCTTGACAAGTCCAACATTTAAATATTTTCTTACCGTCATGTTCTCTTTTCACAAGCAAGGCAATACCTTCTTCAATCTTCTTGTCTTCTTCATTTCTAGATTTGTTGCTACCAGCATAACCTCCATTCACACTGATGCTTCTTGACAAACTAGGGTGAACACTAAGAGCACTGAATGTTGTCTCCATTCTAGGTAAGTCTCTTGATAATCTCAAGTTCATTTCTGCTACTTCCAATCTTCCAAGAAGAGTCTCTCTTGTAAAGTTTGTAGTACAATGTATGACTTGTTCAATCATCTATGTTGTCTTCTTAAATACAGGGGTCAATGTCCTCAAAATTTTTCATATCACTTCATTCTCTATCTTTGTTCCTCCACAAGATTTTATACCTGTAATAATTTCTTACATTCTACCAATATAGCTTCTAATAGATTCATCTTCCAACATTCTTATATCTTCAAATGCACATATCCAATTATGTAATCTAACTTTTTTTGCATGTTCATCAGCTTCAAAAGTAGAGTGTAAAGCATTCCAAATTTTGTGAGATTTTTTCAAATATTTTACCTAACTGTACTCATTCTCCAAAAGGGCTGTCAAAAGTGCTTCTTTTGCAAGTATGTTACACATGAATAGATCTCTCTCATTAGCAGTACATGTTTCAAGATTTTCCTCTTCAATGATAGTCTTATCATTATTTGTAATCAACCAATAACCTAGTCCTAAAAATAGGTGTGTCTTCATCTTTTCTTTCCAGCTGTCAAAATTTACTCCATCAAACTTAGGGCTTTCTTTCCTTAAATTCACCATGGATCTCCTTAAGCTGTTAAACTTCTTTTTCAAGGACCTACCATTTTCATACCAATTGTTAGAAAGTAAAGTCCACCAAGATAACTAAGAGGGGGGGGGGGGGGGGGGTAAATCAGTTATCAGATAATTATAAATTTTTTCATCTTCAACAACATTAAACCATATAAGCAATATAATTACCAACCATAGAAAGATATTCATACACAATAACATAATGACACAAGATATGTTGACTAGGGAACCTCTTGATCAAAGAGTAAACCTTGGTGGGAATGATGCCCATAAAAGATGCACTAATATGAATATTCCTTGCGAAAGGATGGAATATGTTAGGAGTCTTATGAAATACATTTAGTACATATAAATCCCTGTTAGGAGATTTTGAATCCCTGTTAAAAGATTCTAACCCTGTTAAGAGTTATGGAAGATAGAAGGACCCATTGCCCAAACTACTTCAAGGTAAGATCACTGAACACATTTTCCAAATAATCTTTCTATTGCTCAACATAATAATATGTTACCTATTCTCTGCCTATGCCAAACCACACTCACTATTACACTAGATCTCAATTTCAGATCTCTGTACCTCGCATGTCTTCCCTCACAAATTCACTTTCATACTTAGCTCTTTTCTTCACTTCATGCATACAACATCACACACAACCACTCAAACCATATTAAAAGAAGGAAATACATTCCTTCCTTTATACCACACTCAAATAATTACAAATGATTCGGCATACAATTACAACATAAAAGTTTCCACATGCTACATTAAAACCACATAAAACTGTCAGCTTCCAAATACAATAAATATTCACTCATGTGACCTCAAAGTTTGTGCTATCATCCACATCACTATCAATGTGTCTTCAACTTCCCTTTAACTATGAAAAACTAGATTCCATCCCGATTAGGAGATATCATCTGATTTGTACAAATGGTTACTCAGGAACACTGCCTGAATACTACTTCCACCAAAGTGCTCATAACTTCCATGAATCAATGAATTATTGTTTTCACTCTTAACCATAGACATATAACATATCAAAGAGTATATCCTCAACATTGCATAGCTCCAACTACAATAACCCATGTGCGCTAATCCAAACTCTATCTGCTTCTCTGCAAGTCTTCGGTAAATCACTGTGTTGACATCAATGACAATCATAGTGATGAATGCAACAACAACTGCTACAGAATGGCTGCCAAACATTTATCATTCATTCCTAACAAGATCTCCTAACAAGGATACTATAATTCTAATGTATTATTCATGGGTATCATTCCCTATGAGGTTTTTCCCTTTACAAAGTTTTCCTCGACAACAAATACTTGTGTGATGGTATTGCTCTTGAAGTGTTCAAAATTTTATTAAGTAATTTATTTATAAATTTAAAGTTTAAATTTTTGGCACATAATTGATTCACCACCCCTTCTCTCAATTGTGTTATTCATAACAACATCTACATAGTGGGCCATCTAATCCTCAACTGCCAAACTATAGTTTGATGAGTTAGATTCACTTTTAAATTTATTTGAAGTCATTTGGTGTATTTAGAAGGAAGATCTAGGATAATATTTGGCCAATCATTTGGGGAATTTTAGGACCCTATGTGTACCATATGCTACAGTTGATTTTAGACCAGGTAAAGCAATTTGTGATTTTTTTTGTGATGCCCTAGGCTTGGCATGTGGATGTGACAAGCTAGGAAAGTGGAGAGTTTGACTTGTAGAGAAGACTAGTAGTAGTGTGGGTGTTAACCATTGGGTGTTTTAGAGTCCTTAGACATAGGAAAAAAATAAAACATTATCCTTTTGTCATGAAAACTTGGCTGGTAAAGAGCTTAAACTAGACCCTCATGTATTAGCCCTATTAGGCCTAATTTTTTCAGATTTAGTCGACTAGATCAAAACCAAAATCCAGATCCAATTATTTGATATTATATAGTATTTCCAAAAGGGTTTATGAATCTAGAGTTTACTTGGATCTTGTTAATGATGTTTTAAATTAAGGGTTTGGATATCTAGTTTGGAGGGATAATTATATTAGGTCACCTTGTAGACCTAATAGAAAAAAATCATATTGTGGGTCTCTTCTAGTGCTTCTAAAGGGGTATGTTGGATAATTTGAAGTTTTTGTACATGAAAAAAAAACCTTCCAATAATGATCTCTAAAACCATGATGATAAGACCCTGATATGCTAGGGGTATCAGTTTCTTGGAAGGTCTTTGGGGTTCATGGCTTGTTGTGAGGAGTTTTATCTCCTTTGTATCATGAATTTCTCCAACTGGACTGGTCAGAAGGAGGGGACCAAGACAAATTTCAAGAAGTATGGTATAGACTTGGGAAGGTTATAAGAAAAAGACCATTTGTTGGTGCCTTGTTTAATCTCGTTTAAAGAACACCCTAAGGATTCTAGAAGTGTACATAGATACCCTCTACATCATACATACACAATCTAAATACATAAAGGAAGTACTTAAGACATTTGGCATGAAAGATGCTAAACTTGTAGGAACACTGATGACTACTGGATGCAAATTGACAAAGGAGGATGAAACTACAGAGGTAAACCAAACACTTTACCAATACATGATTGGTAAGTTAATGTACATAGTTCATAGTAGACCAGATATAGCACATGCTATGGGAATTGTTGCAATATTTTTTGCTAATCCTAGAGAATCACACATGATAGCTACAAAAAGGACTTAAGATACTTGAAGAAAATAGTGAATTTTGGATTATGGTATCCTAAGGAAGGGAAGTTTGAACTAAAAGTTTACACCGATGTTGATTGGGCTAGAAATGTGGATGATAGAAAAAGAACCACCGGAGGAGCATTTTTCTTTGGTGAAAGACTTGTAACCTAGAAAAGTACAAAGTAGGCTTGTATTTCTCAGTCAACAGCTGAAGCAGAATATGTTGCTACTGCTACTAACTATTCAAACATTGTCTATATCAAACAAGTGTTGGAAGGAATGAATGAGGTAATCTCTAATCTATTGATTATATACTGTGACAACACTAGTGCTATTAATATTTCAAAAAATCCTGTGATGCACTCTAAGACAAAACATATATCTATTAAGTATCATTACTTAAGAGAACAAGTGCAAGAGAAGCAAGTAAAGTTAGAATTTGTTACATCCAAAGAACAACTTGCAAATATTTTTACAAAGCCCCTACCGAAGGACACATTTGAATACTTGAGGACTAGACTTGGGGTTTGTCCCTTGTCTTTCAGTCACTAAGGTGATCTGGTTGTTGCATCAGCATACTTTTATCAGAAGATCTTTCATGTTGATGCAACATAGTTCACACTTTGAATCATGTTCAAGGTTGTGATTAATTTTGAGAGCTTGACCTGATTAGAATACCAGTATTCAGAGATACAGAGGAAGACATAATTGTTTGTTTATTTGTTTCTTTGGCATTGCCATCAAAGGGAGAGATAATCAATATGAAAAGGAACAAGCACTGACAATAATTATCTAAGGGAGAGACAATCTGAATGAGATAGAATATTGAAGATCAATTATAGAGAACAAAAGCAAGTAGGAATTGGAGAACTGAAAAGATCACAACTGTAGAATGGTAACACTGTATTACTTAATGCTGGTTTAGTAACATAGTGATTAAACATATTAAGTCTATTTGACTTATAGAATTTTTTCACAAAGTTGTAGAATGTATTTTTGGTATGTGTATGGTACATTTTATATTACTTGAGTTGCCATGAATGCCTAAGGGAGAGATTGTTGACTACAACTGATTTGGAATCTGATTGAAGAATCTATGATTGCAAGATCACTGAGAAGTTGCTGATTAGATATGTAATATGATTAAATTAGTATTATGTTGTCATTGATGTCAACTAGTTTTACAACACTTATCTTGTAAGTTATTATATCGAGACATCTAAAGAAAGCTGAAAGAGATGAAGAATAGAGAAATCTACATGAGGAAAGATGTACATGAAAGATGGGGATAAGGAACACATTGAGTAACTTTCTGATGAGTCTATGACTTGATGATATTGACTTCATTATGTTGCATTCATCTATGATGAAGTATAGAGCTGAAAGACACAAAGCAGTGTTGTTGGTAAATGAAGCATTTCTAGTATACACCAACGGAGTGTAGTGTATACCAATCATAGTATTAACTAAGTAGTGTTCACCGACACATTTCTTTGTTAACCGAGCATAATAGAATGTATTAAATGATTATTTTAGCTGATAAGATTGATGACCTAGCAAGAGTATAACATCGAGGTAACAGATAATGTTTTTTACATAGATCGACAGTTGATAAAATTCAATGGAGATCTAACGGAAAAGATTGAAACATGTTATTGACACAAGTACCGAGAAAATTTGAAGTAGAAAAATCTATGAATGAGACTAAGCGGCAAAATATGATGGTGGAGAAGAAAATGATTTACTCA